>VZSZ01003446.1:119022-164200 GCA_013398815.1 Ibidorhyncha struthersii
TGCAAACCAACAAATTCTGATATTGCATGAACAAACAGGGCAAAATTGTCTCAACTATTTACATTATTTTCATCTTGACTTTTGAAGCAAGGATTTGGGTCCATTATTGGATGTTTAGCTTTCAGCCAGGTAAGCGATCTCTGGCCTACTATGTTTTACTAATGTTGCACATTGTCATATTATTTAGCTGTTTAATTTCTGTATTCCATGTGTCATATTTATCTTATGATATTATAGCACATCTGTAGTTTACCTTCGATGGTTTAGCTTTGCTGTGTTTGTGGTTCTTTTCAGAGAAGTTGCTAATTCTCTGTGAAATAAAGCTTGCACTGAGTATCTTCATGTCAGTTTTCTTACGTTCACGTAGGAAGAAATAGGTAGTTAGTAGACACACAGTACTGCGAGTTTGTGAGGGAGTAGTGCATCTGTACGTAGACTGGCCTATGGATTGATTGGTTTTGATTTTTTGGAATACAGCTAGTGATAAACTGTGATATTTATTGATGCATTCAGTGACACATCTGTGAGGAATGTTTGTCAGTGCATCACAAGCTTGTATAAGTGTAATGGAGATAAAAATATTCCTAAGGAGGACTGCCTGAGGGAGATTGTTGAAGTTTGCCCTGACTGGAGTTGTCAAGTTTCTGTTCAACAGAGAAGTTAACAGAGTAGTAAGAAACTGGGTAATTCTCAAATTATTCTTCCAGTTGTTGTTTATATAAATGACATTGCATTTTAATTCTTATGTGTATGGGTAGCTGTGGCAGTTTGATGTTTTTTTAGGTCATCAGCATAGACTTAGGATACTTACTGTACGAAAACATTTGCAAGTTTTGGTTATAAAATGTCTGCTTCATTTATGCTATTGAAATGAGCATACGTGGTTACAAAGCGAGACTTCACTCTTTTTCAGTGAGCTCCATTAAGGTCAATTAAAACTGAGGGCGTTGGGACATTTAGCTGTAGCCTATGCTGACAGAGGGACAGTTTGACAGATAAACTGTAACCTGAATAAGTGTATGAACTTGAGTTTTAATTGTGAAGATTTTATGGAATTTGGTAATATAATTGAAAAAATGGGAAATTGCTGTCATTATTTGTTCTAGATAAAATCTTGCAGAAGCGTTTGCTAGCCACTTCACTGGTTTACAAAAGAGGTTACTATTAAAATAAGAGTTGTAAAATCTGCCTGGGGAACACTTTTGTGTTTGAAGACGACTTGCTTTAAAAGCTTACTCTTCTACGTAGTATGCATATTTTTCCTGGAAACAAAGTATGTCTTTATTTTGATCCAGTTACTGTACTTGCGGAAATATGTTTGTGGTAGAGGAGCTCATTTTATCGCAAAACAAGCCGTACCGAAGTGAACTGCAAGTACATAGTGAAAATATTGATAAAAGCAACAAGAACATTACATAAGTTGCTTGGTCTGCTAAATATATTGCTTCATGCCTATTTCTCATGGAGAGAAACGAAACTCTCTGTAGTCAGTAGCTGTACTAGTTAACATGTTGTCTGTTGCTTAAGGGCTGAGTTTTGTCCTCAGTTAAGTCAGTGGGAACTGACTTAACATCCACTGGCAAATCTGTCTTGGAACTCTCTTACATTAATAGTTTGGATGAGATTGAGTTGACTGCAAGGGAAAAATGAGCTGTCAGCCATATCTCATCCAAACACAAACATGTTCCTCTAGTAATAAAAAAATAGAGGGTAGTATTGAGCTAATGCATTGATGGACTATTTTGTGGGAGAAAGAAAGCAAATTCTCTAGTGAAGTGCAGTATACTGCTGCCTTCAGAACCACATTTTTATTTATCAGTAGGAATGTGTCTGTGCCAAATTGTCTGTCCCAAAATTGTAAGCACTAGTTCAGTTTTTGAAGGCGCTTGGTGTGTATTTGTTTTTGTGTTTTTTTTTTTTTTTCCAAAGCACACTACTTATGCACACATTACAAAGGAAGCCTCATTAACTATATATGAAGTATTGCCCTCACTATATACATTTTTTTGGCTTCTGCTTTAAAGTGGCAGAAAACCACATTATCAAGGTCACTTTCAGCGAACCTCGTGTGCGCTCAAGTGTTAAATATTCACTTTGGGCTGCCCAAAAGTCATCCTCACCGGTTGGGCCTTCTGTTTACGGCTAAACCCCATTTCCAGTTGCTTGATGTTGTGCAACGTAAAACACTGAAACAGCTGGTTGTTTCTGTGTCATGTCTGTCATCTAGGGTCTTACTTTCAGATCTGGCTGCACGGTTCTTAGCTTTCATCGGCAGCAAACAAAATGCTCGCGCTGCCTGTTGCCAGCGGCCAGTGCAAATACTTGCTCTCTGGGGACTTGGATTCCCTGGTAAACGGTGGTTAAGATGGACTAGGAAGAAAGCACCATAAAGCTGGGGCTTGTGGGGGGCTCCGAGTGCTTAGCACCGTGGGAAGACAATTCCTGTTGTTCAGCCTCTCAACGCTCGGGCATGGGAAGAGCGGTGAGGACTAAGCAACATGTTGGGACCAGCTGTAGGAGGGAGAGGAGCTGGGTGGGAGGGGGGGAAAAGAAATGATGCCTTTACTGTGCAGTTGTTGGGTAATTCCTAAAGAAGCTAAAATTCATTATAGTCCAGTTAAATGTCCCCTACGCAGGTGGTCATCCTTTTTGCGTGTCAGGGGCAGGTTTTGGTACAAACGCTGTATTCTAAAACATACAGGTCTCTTCTGATGGTTTGATTGCTTTTCCCAGATAGTTTTAGGTTCAAAAGGGAGTGTTATATTTCCTCACCTTCAAAGATGCATATCTTGTCTTCCACACTGGTCCTCCTTGTTCCCACTCAGGACAATATGTAGGTTTATTGTTTTTTTTTTTTTGTTGGGTTTTTTTTTTTTAATGAAAAACTGCTTTGTGTACAGAGCCTTTTTAGATCTGCCTGTAAAAATACTCAGCCGAGGTCCTTAATGAATCCCAGGATTTCTGTCCCCTCCTCTCCTAGGGGGAAAGTGCCAAAATTCAATCTCTTATCTTTGCATTTGGTGAATGGAAGTTTGGAGAGACTAGTTTTTTTTTGATCAGGCACGCTCATTCCCAAACAGTCCCTGAAAGCTTTTATTGTCCTCTCAGCCCATCTCAGACACCTTTCCCAGGAGTGCACCTCACAGAGCCAGAGTGTTGTGCACCAGTAGTCTGGAACGGGACATCACCTTTCAGTTCGCCCAAGAGGCAGGCTTGTTAATAGAAACCCCAGCAATAAAAACTTGAACCCTGACTTCTGAATAATGAGCTAAAGTTGCTTTAGTGTAGGCCTGACCTTTGCCTTCCATCAGCACAACAAACACTCCATAAAACCATAAGAGATAAGTAACTTTCATCTTACAAGCCACGCTTATCTCCGTGAAACAAAATTGCTGTGTAGCATCTCCCCTTTATATCCAGTTTGTTTTTTTTTTTTTTTTTTCAAATGGACTTCCCTTCCAGAACTTGTAAGTTATAAGGTTGTCTCTGGTTTTGTTGGCTATATTTAGAAAGTTCCTATTATGCTTTTCTTTTATTTTCTTGTTTATACTGGCTGGAATAACAAAATTAAAATTTTCATCTCAGGTTAAAGCATAATTTGGTGTGATTGCTCAGCTTCTGATCTCGCTACCAAGAATGTCTTGGTTTAGGAGTTGATAAAAATATTTGGCTCTGTTTCACCTCAGTCACTCTTGGCAGTTCTTCATCTGCTCTTCTGGGGTTTCCATCTGCTCTTTTATTCTGCAGTTTCTTCGTTAGGCCCCAATTCAGCACCAATAATTGCAAGTAAGTGAAAAACGCACTGATTTTCTGAGGGTATGGGGTTGGGTGCAGGTGCTATTCTGCATCTTGGTCAGAATCTTCCAGTAGTTTATCTCACTGCTGAAATGGAGAATATGGCAATTCCCTGCGGCTTTGAGTGTTCCTTTGTTCTTCCTTCCTCACAGGTGTCCAATGATTTAACCTAGAGCTGTATACATTACTTAAAAAACCCCCCAAACCAACAGATCTGTAAAATTAAATATGTCACAAGGGCTACGGGCAATATTTTTTTTATCTGATGAACTTTTCAAATTAAAGTGCTTTTAGTTACAGAACAAAGCTTATGAAGTGCTTACGAACACATGTGAAATTAGATTTATTAAATTTTTTTTTAATTTTTCTTCAGTAATTTCATACTTGTCCTGTTATTTAAACACTTCGAATTTAAAAAAAAAAAATATCACAACTCATAATAGGGGTTATTGATGCTGAATAATCATTTGGTCTCAGCTGATTAAGCTGCTACCCAGCACACTGCATTATATATATAAAAAAAAATCACACATATACATGGCTGTCTGCTTACTTTTGTATTTCACTTTCAAATGTGCTTTTCATTTCATATCTTCTTTTTAACCTCTTATTTATGGATTTTTTTACAGAAAACACAATCAAAGTTTCCTTTATCATCTAGCTAGTGAAAATGTAATTGTAGTTGTGTAGGGCTTGTATATGGAAAGATATTATGTCATAGTGAAAAACATATATTCGTTACTTGTAGGAGACATCTTGTCTGACTAAATGTAAAGCTTAACTGGAAGGCTTAGAAGGTAAAGTTAACAGAAGAAGGAAGAACTGGGTAGGTAGTGAAAAGATGCATAATGAATTGATTCATTCACTGCTTTTCTCATAGTTTTTTTTCACCTGCTCTTGTAATGTACATTTTAACATACTGAGAATTTACTTAATTGTAGAGAAAAAAAAAATAGTCAAGTACCTGCCTAGTGCTGACATTTATGACAGCCTCCCATTGAGTTAGCAGATTTTTCTGCCATATAGAATGCTGACAACTTATCATGTAAAAGCTTTTCAATAACTTTACCAGTGAAAAAGATTATTGAACAAAAGAAGTGATTTATGCTGAAAAATAAAAATCTTTACGTTATCTGTTTAATGAAGCATGCCATCCGCACAAGCTCTTGTTTTCCTTTCAAACAACCATTTCTTATATTCCGCTAGTACTTTTTCCTCTCTCCTATCTGTTGTGTAAACTGGAGAGATTTACAGCAGAATCGTGTGTGGAGGATTTCTGTTTTTTAATTTTATCTCTCTTTCATTTTCTGAAATAACCATAAACACGTAAGTGTTTTCCTTTGATCACTAAAACCATTAGAATGCAATATTCTGCTGCCTCTACCGGAGAGAAAGTCTAGGGAGCCTAAAAAGATCTTTTATGCTTAAAAAAAAAAAATAATTACTAACAGGTATTAGCAAATCAGCTATTCAGGGTGTTTCCAGGCATAGCGATGTGATCACGGCAGACAAAATCCAGGGAGAAGTATTGCACTGATTCATCTTTCATTCCTTACCCCCCAAATCTGCCTAAGCCAGCTTTTAATGTTTCCCACCGACTCTGAGGGTTGAAGGCAGCTGGTTATTGCTCTTCCAGGTAACTGTGCCCAGTGTGCCTGGGGCAGCTGCTGGAAGAAGATTCTCATCCTGTAACTCCTGGCAGACTGAGCAGGAGTGCAGGTGGGGGCACCGCATCAGCACCCAACAGAGTTTGCAGACCTGCTGGCTACCACCATGAGCATCTTAGCCAGTGCAATCTCTTCTCTCTCTCAATCTCTGTACCTTGCTGCCTAAATATACCTTCTTCCTTCTATCCATTTTAGAGTGTAGGAAGGTACCTGGTATATGGAAGCTGTCTCGCATGCTGCCTCTGCAATATTTTCCAAAAACAGAATGGGAAAACTGATTCTTCCTTTATCAGAGAGGAAACTCGTTCCCAGATTTAAGCCCGGAGGGTTTAAATTAATCTTGGCAACACTTGATGAACCCTTTGTCACAAGAGTCAATTGCATACCCCTAATGCGTTTTCTTCTGTATTCAGAAGTGACCCAGTTTCCACTTAATTGGTCATGCCATAAACAGAATATTGCAGACAGGTGCTTACCATTGCTGCCACCAGTGAGTCCTGAAAGACCGCCGCCTACGTATGTCACGACCAGTAAAGGCTCGTGGATGGTCTGTTGCCTGCTTTGCCATGAGAAACCTCTAACAGGTAGGGAAGCCAAGAGGATGACAGCTTTCCCATGCTGGTGGCAGGGAAGAATAAGTAAAACAAAAAGATTTGATTCCTTTCTTGTTTTTGGAGAAAGTGTGGAAATGACAGATTTTGGGAGTTTCTGTGGATGAGAATTGTTTCTAAGTAAGGAAGTTCTTGAGGAAGGCACTCAAGGAAAAAATGACTGGCTTGTGTTACAGCTTAATGTGGTAAAACTATACAAATAGCTTGGTGAAGCAGAAGCACTGGTCAGAGGTCCCTTTACTACTTCACTTTTACTCTTTGCTTAAAGCTTGGAGAAATTTTGCTATTGGCTTCTGTACAGCCAGAATTTGTCCTTTGACTCTTTTGTTTTACTTATGATTAATGAATCATTGTCCTAAATACTTTTGTTCTTACTCAGTATAAAAATTTATGATGTTCAGCATCAATGTTTGTGATATACTGGGTGTCATTGGATTGCAGTGTAAATCATTATAGGCATACATATATATTACTGCCTGAAAGACATCGTTAAGCAGGTGGCAAAGTGTATCAGTGGAGTTGGGTTTTGTTGTGATTTTAACTAACTGCAGTTGGACAGCAGCTATTTATAACTTCACAGTTATGCCTGCCGTGAGTCCAAGAACTCCAATATAGCGGGTAGAAGAATAATATTAAGAAGGCGCTTGTTTAGATAAGATTTGAAGGCCCAAAGGGAGAAAAACAGCCTTCCCATGGTTCCTTTTTTTCTGTGAAGTACTTTGTGTATAATCTTATCCTAGTCATTTATTATACCTTATTCAGCTCAATACAGGGATAAAAGTAGGATCTCTTTAAAATGGTTTTGTTTCTAAAGTACCTGATGGCTCAAATGAAATATATCTTGCAGTCTATCTGAAAAAAGTTCTCTCTTACAAATTTTGCCCAGGCAAATTCTGTATTTGTATGGATGGATGTCTGGCCTGGGAGATCATCTGCGGTGACTCAGTGCATACGCTGATATGTTGCTATTGACAAAAACGGAAATTCTGGTGCATGCAAAATATTTCTTTCAGGGACCGTGTTAGGAGCTGCCTTGGGAGCTCTGGCCCTATAAGCGCAAGGGATTTTTGCAGTTCTTGTGGCAGTATTCCAGCACTGGTTCTAGGTGGAAAACCAAGCTTCTGTCAAAGATGTCACTGTTGATGTATACTTTATTCTAACAATCTTTGCTTCCACTGCTGCCCGAAAATATGGCATATATACTGATGTTCACACAGATACTCAAGTCTCTGATACAGGGCAGAGCTGTGTCTCAAGTTATGTTGGTCTTATGGGCAGGTATATTGGCTGGAAAAAATAAAGGAAAAGACCAAGAAGTTTCTCATAAGAAAATTATTTGTTTCTGTAAAATTGATGTTAATAATAGCTTTTCAGTTGGTTTCATGAAGTAAATGGAGCTCACATACAAATGCCATGGTTTTCTGCTTTTATATGTTTGTCTTTTTAGAAAGGTACGTTTTGCAAGTTACAAAGCAGGGTTTGGATTTCTTAGTTTCTTTTCTTTTTTTCCTTTTCCTCCTTCTAGTCCTTTCAGAAGTGTGATATTTATCCAATATTCCTGAAATTACTTCCTGAGTGGCTCAAAGCTTCCTTGTCCTCCTCCTAGTTTCTCAGAACCCCCCCTCCCAGTCTACCTCAGCTCTGAACTCTGCTTGAGAACCAGCTTTGCGCAACAAAAAAAAGACCCTTTGACACAAAATATTGTCACAAAAGAAAACAACATGCCACACGTGTGAAATCAAGTGTGAAAGCAAGAAAATCTGTTCCTGCCTAGCCCCTTGGCCTGTTTAGGGCACGATGTGCTTATCTGTAGAGTGCCTTGCCCATGTATGGCAAGAGATCAGGTCAAATAAATAAATAATAGTCCAAACTCTTGAGTTCTTTACTCTGGCAGTAAATTAAAGTAAATCAGAGTTTGCTTATGTAAAAAGCTAAATGAGTATGTCAGAGCAATAATAAGATGATGGAAAATATTTTATCTAAACACACTAGTTCTGAAGAGCTGTAGAAGGTCGACGCCAAACCCTGGATCAAACTGAACGCCCACGACCATGGCTGACACCAGCGGCGGGTGTGGAGTTCAGAGAGAGCCAAAAGTGAACTGGGATTTTTCCCTCTAGCAAAAGAGGGAAATGCATGTGTGCTTTATAAATGAAATCACACAGGAGGTAATGAAACTTCTACTACCTTTTCATCTTCTTGCAGCAGTTTGTTGATTGTCTCAGCTGTAAGGGGTAGTCTGCAGATAGCAAGGGGAAGATTTCCCAGCCACACCAGGGAGGGTATTGATAGCATGATATCTCTGAGCTCTGCCAGTGACACAGCCTCCAGGGTTGGGTTGATGTAGGGTAAAGTGGCAAAGTAGGAAAACTTGAGGAAAATTATGTCAAATCCATTGGAAATCTCTGGCTGTGTCTGTATGCCTAAAAATGTCCCTGAATACTGAGGCCAGCTGTTGTGGAGTAGCCAGTGTCTGTGCTAGTAAATTTTGGCCTTTTCCAACAATTGTGACTGTCTCTGAGCCGCCTACTCTTGGCCGTGGGCTAAGGGTTGTTTCAACTGCCCTGTCTTTCCCGGGAGCTGCTCAGGCACAGTGCTGGTTGGGGTGGACCAATTTCACAGCAGGAATTTTTCCAACAGTTTGCTAGTATACCCTCTATCACTTTGGAACTCTTCCATGCATTAATTTACAGATCTGTATGTAATTTACAGATACCTATAGATGAATCTATGTAATCTGTAGTTTGTGTCCCAGGTAGCTTCATTTTCTAGTTGTTACATCTTCCTTTCTTCTGATGCGGGTCACTTTTAGAAAAAAATTAAAATGAGGCAGCCATGACACACAGAAAACACTTTACATATTTCGTGTATTAATGCTTTAGAAGAAAGAGAGGATTTTGCCTAGTTTTTTTTTAAATGTTCAGTTTTCATGTAGAGCCAATTAAAGTACTGATGTCTATTAGAGGAAATTGTGTCTTGCCTCTGAAAAGTCTCTGTTGGAAACCGAAAGAGAAGAGGCACGTAAGGCAGGAATGTACTTTGTTAATTATTGGTGTGATCTGATATAGCAAAAGGAATTGGGATTTGTGCCCATGTCTAACTTGTGCAGGTGCTCAACTGTATTTTAAGTGTCTCCTTACACTTAAATCAGTGTCCTGTTTCCTGGATGAAGAAAGGAGGCTCCCCTCTGCTGTTAGGGAGTGGAGATGGTTGTTATTGATTACCAAGCAAGGAAGGTGAGGTGAGAGGGGAAAAATCAAAGGCAGGAGAGAAAAATCAGAGAGAGGATAGACATAGGGATGGGAGGTATAAAATAGGAAAAAAAGGAGAGAAAAATCTCACTGACATTTATTGATCTGGATGTGAAAATAAGGTAAGGGAATAGAATAGTAAGGGAGAAACCAATAGATTAATGAAGCCATCTCTCATATTGTACACAAGTATAAAAATCGGAAGAAGCTATAAAAGGGATTGGAAAGGAGGGTATAGAGCAGCCTGGGAGCAAACGCTGTGAGATTCAAAAAGCGAAGAAACTGGAGACCTCCCAAGAGGCAAATTACATGGGAAGGAGATGTATAGAGTTCTTTACAAGCCATTTGGGTTGTCCAGTGGCTGGCAAGGACAGTGTTAACTCTTCCCGGACGAGAGGGGAAGGCACAGCTGCCTGCCCTGGGCACAAGGATGGTCAGGCACCTGTCAGTGAAGGAAGTGAGGTGGGGCCCAGCCTCACTGAATTATGGTTTTCTCCCAAGGCATTATAACAGGAGCGTGCGTGCCGTCATCCGCATGAGCTTTGATTATATGGAAAAAGGCAAGTGCTACTGGAGAAAAGCTCGTTATGCAGATTGCTTGTACGTGAAATTTACTTTCACAAAGATATTCTTTTGTTCATTTTGCTTAGGCATAGACTGTGGCAAATGAAATCCCTTTTGCTAAGTGTAAATTTTTTTGGCTGAGTAATGCCTTTATTTTTTTCCATCTGTGTGTGTTCATGCGGTGCCCGCAAAGATCTTGGAAAAAATATTAGTCTATCCAGCCATAGCTTGCCTAAGTTATAATGTTTTGGTTTATTGTGGTGGCAAAATGTGTATCAATTTCTTCTCATCCTACATGCAGGATGGTTAAAAATCTCTTCCTCCTTGTCATGCAAATATAACTGTCCTAACAGCTGTTAGTGTAGGCCAAGCTGGTTAGGGGGGAATAATCAAACAAAGCCTTCGTACCTAAACTGCAGTTCATTTAGGGTGTGTGGTCCATCGAGCATTCTTCTTGCAGTATTCTTGAAGCCTACACCTTTTCAAGAGGCTACAGTAACACAAAGGCCTTGTGTACACAAGAAAAGTGTAGTGATTAAATTAAGTAGGTTTAGAGATCAGTTTAGTTAAATGAGGCATTGCCTTCTTTAGACATTCTTGCTTCAGTTTAAGCACACCTTATGCTAATGTTTTGAAGTTAAATCAACATAAAGCAAAAAGCTCCAGCAAACTTGGTGTGTAATCAGCATTAATTAGTCAAATCAGTTGCTAAAACAACCCTTTCAGATACAATTGAAGGTTCTTCCATGAAGTTTCTTCTCCTTAATGCTTTATTGTAGACACAGTAGAAAATTATAGATTAAGATAGGGTTGTTAGTTTTAGCTTGATAATACAACTAAGAATAGATTTGGTATGGGGAAAAAAAAGGTTGCTAGCTCATCTCCCCCTCACCTGCCGGTGGTGCTAAATGCTGAATCAATCTTTGTGCATTTATGTTCTGAGGGGCTCTGTGTAGGATGATGGGAAGACAAAGCACCTCAAATGTTAATAGGAATGTTGGTAATAAACTGGTTACCACTTAATAGCTTCAGCTGAGAGATGCAGAAATATGTAATCAAATTTTATTTTAGCTTGTTTGGTTTGGAAATTTATTGCTCTGCACTCATGTGAAACACTAGGTCAATGTAGTGAAATCACAGTGACATGATAGAATATTTTCTGACAGGTTTTTCTGAAGTAGCATTTATGGAGAAATATGTTCATTTTTGTCTACCTAGTTGAATTAAAAAGTAGCGCTTATGAAGTATGTATGAGTAATTGCATTTCTTAATATCTAATTTACTACAAGCATTGAGCTTTATGATTTTTTTCAGTTTTAGAAGATATGAACAGTAAAATGCATATTGAAAATCCGTTGGTGTGATTTGTGAGATACAGTTCTTGGGTGAGCTTTAAAATATTTGAGAATATACCTACCTACCATTTAGCACAAATAGTTTTTAGAGGATTTGCCAAGAGAAAGACTGACTGAATGCCACCATTGAGGTGACCCGATTTGGCAGAGTAGGGAACAGGCTAACACAGATAGTAGTTCTACTGAAATTTAATTAGTTTGTTTTAGATGGAATTAAAGTCTGCTTTATAAAGAGTGCTTCTCAGAATGGGGATATTTTGAAAGCATGCTTACTAAACACTGATCTGAGCTTCTGTCTAGGTGTCTGATTTCTATCAGTGGTGTTTCTGTGTTTGGAATAACAGGGAACCCGAATAAGGTAGTGTGTGTGAAATGTTAATGAGGCTGAATTGATTATATAAATTCAGAGAAAGATTGCAAAAAGCAGCCAAAGTGGTTTGTTTTGGTTTTTTTTTTTATTTATGAAAGTGTCTCACTTTATAAAAACTGCAAGTACGTGCTTTAAGGTAAATCTGTTATTCCGCAGATAATAAAAGCAAGTCTAATTCTTTAAATTACATGGGTGCTCTCAGTAAGCTACTTAATTTTTACAGTGAAGACTCTTGTTTGTCAAACATTATTTGATCCAGTTTAGCTGACAAAACAGAAGTCTTTTGCTTGAATAAGGGCCTGGTGAGATAAGAGGTTTCAAAAATAAAGCAGTTGCTAACAGCTTTAAATGAAGTTAATTTTTGTATGTTTGCTAAAACAGAAGGATAATAGCTTGTACTTGTGACTTGAACTGTTCTCGCACTTGCTCTGCAGCTGTGGTCAAATCATCTGAGTAGCTAAGGTGGGCCTGGCGAGTGCTGTTGAGCAGAAGTGGTAGGCATGGTCCAGTTCCCCTGACTTTCTAAGCACGCTGTCAATGAAGATAAGCAGAGTTTTGTCTTGTGGGCACTTAGCATAAGTCAATAAATAAAGCTTCTGTTGACATCCTTGGGCAGTTCCGTTGGGTGTTCTAGTAACTAAATATTTGCAGGATCAGAATTTATCTCAGTACATTAGTTGGATGTGCAGTGTTTGGCTCAAATAGAGATCATGCGTCCCTCTCTCCATTATGCTTCTGAGATCAAGCTTGAAGTTATCTTTGTTTCAGAACCTCTCGTTAACAGCTTGTGGAATAAAGTTCTGCAGTTAGTGGAACTGTAAGATAAATATTTATGTGACCAAATTTTTAATTTGTGCTTTGTAGGTGTATAATTTGTGCTTTGTAAGTGTATATAGAGATCACTCTTTCTGCATAATTAGAGGATAAAAATACAATGAAATTATTTTAATATGTGCAAATTTCATCCTTGTAATCCTGTTTTGTTTGTTTGCTCTTTTTTAACTTGAGACTAAGCAGTGTTTTGCAATGCCAGGTGTTATGTGCTGTAAATAACTCCACAGGTTAGATATATTTACACAATGAATATAAAATATAGGTTGCAATACTTAGAACAAAGTAAACAGAATTGCTATTCTTAAATGATTTGGAAGGCAGCTACTAAGTTAAAATATGAATCTACAAATGGTTGTAAAATTGTATGTACTTATCTTTCAAATTTCACCGAGGATCTGTCTCAGAAGAATTTGGCCCTTTCTGTGTCTCTTCCCGTATGCTACTCTGATTAGGTATTCACTGAGGGAAAAAATTGAAAGGATTACTGGTGAACAGGCTAGTGGATAAATTTTTTCTCTTGGATCCACATGATGGATTTTGGCACTGATAATCTGCACACGTGATTTCTAAGAATATTGTTCAGATTTAGAAATTGCTGATCAGCTGTGATACTGGTGTTTTTGCATGTCTAAGAGGAGAAATTATTAATAATTTATAGTCGAGAAAATAAATGTATTTTACCTTTTGGTGAATTTGGATGAACGTATTCTGTAATTATGTTTTGTTTTTCTTCACAAAAAATAGTCTCTTAAATACCAGCTGGCAGAGAAGTTGCCAGTTGCCTTTTGCAGAACAGATGATTTTTCACAGCAGTTACTTGAATCATTCCATAGCTGTCATTTTTCAAAGAACAGATTACAGCAAACATTCCTAAAAGTACGGATTTTCCTCTTGACCCTTATCAACACTGAGTTTGAAATGATGGAAACTCGCAGAGCTTTTTGCCCGCTATGGAAGAGTTTCTGATTTCCAGTCCCTTTTGTTTGTCGCTCATGATACTGTTTGGGTTAGAGCCCATCTTTCCCCCCCTGCTCCTTTCTGCTCCCCTTTAAAATGCATGATTAAATCCCAAAGACATGGCGAGCTTTCCTTGTGCTTGAAACTGCCATTTCTCTCTGCTATATGTATTATTATTCCCCCCCCCCCGCTCTTTTCTCTCCCGCAGCTGCTGCCCCCATCACCACGTTGTGCGTTAATTGGGAGGGAGCCCCCGCACCCCTCGCACCCCTCGCTATGCATGCCTTCCTCCCATTGACGCTAATGGGACTTAATCACTCGTGTCCGAGGGGAAATAAACCACGGGCGGGCCTGGGCCATCGCTTCGCCAGTGTACCTGATTGGCATGGCATTTTGTAGCTTGGCCCTGAATGCCTGCCTTTCTGCGCAGAAGGGGAACTTGGTGTCCGTTTTGCTAATATTGGGGGGAGGGGCGGGGGGGTTTGGTCCTTTTTATGCTGAGCTTCACGACCGCATCTTGTGCTTTCTCAGTTTTGACTAGCTACAGTCTAGATGCATCTCACTGTGTAAATTCCTTGGGGTGCTGGTTTTCTGGTCTGTTTGGTTTTATTTGATTTTGGGGTGGTTTTTGTTGGTGTTTGTTTGTTTGGGGTTTTTTGTTTGTTTGTTTGGGGTTTTTTGTTTGTTTGTTTTTGGCCGTTGTATTTTATTTCTTTCAATTCTCTCATTCCTGGAGCAGCAAGGATGCTTTGTTTCTTTAAGGTGCTGGAGGTGATACCTAGCTGTCCTGATTTTGGTGTTACCAGTTCTTTAAACGTTAGTCCTTTTGTCAATTATGCATTAGTCTATTTGCCTTTCATCTTGACTGTTTCTTTTCAGGGATTTACAATATTGTTGAGTTAAGGATTCTCACAGTAGTGGTAATGGAGAAATACTGTTAAGTAAGTTTGTTTAAGAGTGCTGATTAAGTAAATGTTTCTAAGTCTATTGCCTTAAGGCAACATTTAAAGGGGTTTTCTTTTCCTTCTTTTAGTAGAAAATGTAGTTTTAATGAACTTGGTTTGTATTTGTCAAGCACTAGCTTTTTTCTACTTGATACGGTTAAGAAAAAAATGTAGTGATACCCTCATTGTTCTTAATAAAATGGATTATTAAATTATAAGAGGATTGAGCATTTTAGCTTCTGGCCTTTACACTTAATTTCAGAATACCCTTCTGGAGCCAAAAACCCTGATACGGCAGTGTTTCATGCTCTCCTTTGAAGTACTGCAGTTCTGGAGATAGTATCCAGGTAGACTAAATGATTCTCACCTACAAGAGTGTGTCATTTGAAAATCTGTCTTTCATTAATGGGAGAGTGAATGATTCTTCCTTGTATTTAGGCAAATCAGTAATTTAGTGGGTACATAAAGTTATTCTCTAAATTGAAGTCATTGAAGTTTTTGCCAATTAAGACTTTGTGTGATATCGTAATTTACATGAGATCTTGCTTTTCTTCCAAGGACCTTAAAACATTTTTCTAAATATTAAGTAGGCTGTGCAGTTTTTCTCTGAAACATATAGCCCATTTTTCAGAAATATAAACTAGTGCTCAGATGTCAAAAGATGCTTTTAAGACTAATAAGAAATACTGATGAATCTTAAGCCCTGCTTAAACTTTGAGATAGGACAAATTGATGATTGCGATTGTGTGTGTTCTTGTTGGTTCAAAGTACCTAAATAGTGCAAGGGTTGTGCTGTGGCCCACTGAAGTGATGGTTTTTATAGCAGGAGATGAAGGGTATACGTTAGGTATACGTTGCCTGCCTTATGGTGTGTTGGGAGAGGACAGGTGAGCCTCTTGGGAGCTGAGCTGGTGGGATCTGAACGCTTGCAGTTTTGTTGGGAAATGGTCCCTGGAGTGAACTGCATTTAAGACTGCGCTTAAGTTTTTTCTTGGAAGCAGCAAGCTGGAACAGTTCAAAACAGAGTGAGGGAATGAACTAACAGCCAGGGAGTACAAATGATCACATGCCCTGTGCTCAAATTTGTTTGCTCTGGTCCTCTCTTTATTTAGCAGTGTAAGACCAGGATGTCCATAAGAGAGTCATTTTTTAAATATATCTGAACCTACGGGGGTAACTGATAAAACTTTTGACGACAGAGCCTTGGGACAAACTTGTCTCATGTACAGAACTTTAGGTATGGCTCAATTAGTGCCCAGAGAGGTAGTAGATGCCCCATCCGTGGAAACATGCAAGGTTAGGCTGGACTCTGAGCCACCCGCTCTACTTGAAAATGTCCCTGCTGGTTGCAGGGGGGTTGGGCTAGATGACCTGTAAAGGTCCCTGCCAACCCAAACTATCCTATGATTCTAATTCAATTACTTTTATTCTGTTTTCTGTAATTGCTTTTAAACAAAGTTCAGTATAGTTTTTATTTTAAGCCAACATCTTGATTCCCAATTTGACTTAATTCTGACATTAACTGTGCTTTTTTTAGATCAAATTTTTTCAAGTTTGTAATTGTTTGGTCGTTTACTCCTTAGGTAATTAGTCTAAGAAACTACAGGGAAGATTCTGTCCCATGTCCAATGTGGGACTTTGTTGCCAAATTACTAACTACCCACAAAAGCTATTTCAGGGGACTGTGCAATTTTTGACAAAGATTATGACATAATTTTGGCAAACACCTTTAGGTATTCAGGTTACTGTATAGTAACAGTAATTATTAAGGCACATACAAAAAAAAAAAAAAGACAAAAAAGAGAGTGAAGTTATTGATTTGTCTCCTCAGTTCTAGTTCACTGTTATGTTAACATGTCAAATCCTAGAAACATTGTCTAAACAGAGGTAACTATTATATCTTAAATTGCGCCAAATTCTTTAATAGGATCTTAATGCAGTGCTATTTTTATCTCAAAAACATTATTTTTGCATATTTTTTATTTTTTAAATCACCTGCTCATGTATGTATGATGTTGTATTTTCTGAATTGCACACCCGCCACGCTTAACTGGTGCATGCAAGGTCAGTTACATTGCCACTGCCTCTTTTGCCTTTACTGGAGTGTAATTATGCTGAAATAAAGAAGGCACAAAGTTGCATATCCATTTTCTGTACTGCATCTGAAAAACACTGGGAAGGAAATGTGCTGAAGCGTTAGAAGCACTTAAGATAACATTTATCTCCCTTAAGGTTAGCCTTCTGAAAGACAGGTGTTTAGTTTAAGCTGGTCATTCCTCATCCTGCTATAATGAGTTGAAAGAGAGGGCTGGCCTTATCAGTCACTAGATTTGCCTATTTTAGATACTTATGTTAGACAGGGGTGTGTGGCCTTGGCCTGAGGTGTCTGTTTTTCCCTTACTTCTTGCTGGCAGGGTGAGTATAGGTGCCTTGGATCAAATGAGGTGCGATTTGAGTGCTGCTGAGTTCAGAGGAAATACCTAGACTTCCAAAATAGGTGATCAGGTATTCTGTTTCATTAAAATTGTGCAAATGCCTGTTTACCATGTGAATTCACGTAGCTGGTGTTTGATTTAGTAGTGTTCTACGCAGACATATGATTTTTCTGAGTAAAAATTTTTCTTGTAACGTACAGCCTGTTGGAGGCACAATTTCTGCGCACTGCATGTTTCTTCACCATTGCAAGCTTTTAATTAGTGAGTCTTTTTTCTGGTTTTCACTTTTCACTGCTTCTGTATGTTCATAGAATCATTGTGGCTGGAAAAGACCTTTAAGATCATCAAGTTCAACCATTATCTAACTCTACCAGGCCCACTTCTAAACCATGTCCCTGAGCACCATATTTGGATGGCTTTTAAATACATCCAAGGATGGCAATTCAACCACTTCCCTGGGCAGCCTGTTCCAGTCTTTGATAACCCTTTCAGTGTAGAAGTTTTTCCTAATGTCTAACCTATGTTTGGTAGGTCTTGATATGTTCACATTGAAGAATGGGTTCTAAGAAGAAAAAATGGCATTGAGGCACCCTTTCCAAAGATTTCCTGGTCTGTAAAATGTCCGTTTTGAGTCTCATGTCCTTCATCAATGGCTGAGATAAACTAACGGCACAGGTACATTGAAGTTTGTCCAATTACTGGGATCCATATAAACAGAGATCTTCAAATATAGCTACTGAGGTGTACCTGAAGGTGTTTCCTTTTCTTTCTCTATTTCCCTTTCAGTAACGCATCAGATCTCTAGCATTAGTCCCTGAGACTTTTAAAAGATGTTCTTAACTCAGTGGGGGGAAGGCCTGGCTTGTGTACTCTGCAGTCACATTCACTTATGAAAAATAAATATATTCCTTTTTAGAAACAGGTAATGCTGTTAAAGACAGCATTACAAATTTATTCCTCAGTAATTCTCCCTCATATTATGTATTTCTTCTGGTACCTGGCACTAACTTTATCCTCTTAGCAAAAGTAAACATGCTATGGCAAGAGCTAAACTCTTCTTCCTTCCAAAGAAAGGATGGCTGAAAAACAGGAACTCCTTTTTGTAAGAAGAACAATCGTCATTTTATGCCAGAGAAGAGAAAATCCAAGGCTCTCAAAAAGTAATGCTGAAATCCTGAAAAATATGGGAAGGAAAGAGCTTTTTGAAACAGCTGATGACCATTTGTGGTCTGTAAGGTGTTTGGTGATGTGGTTGGTGAGGTGGGACTGTGGAGAGCGCTCTTTGTATTCAGTGCAGTGGAAGTGAGGGATGATATAAATCACTATGGTAGCTCCAAAAACTGTCTTACCTAAACCATAGAAAGCAAGTAACAGTGAAAACTGTAGATTATTCTTTCTGGTTGGTCAGTGCTCAGGTTTTGTATGTATAGACGATAGAAAGAAGTTTTCAAAAAAGGCTTCCTTAATGTATGTATGAAAACCTTAGATAACTTTGACATTCTTTTTTTCCTATGAACTTTAATTTTCTAAATTGTCATTATATGCTTCCTGGAAGTTAGTTTTTGATTCATGCTTCATGCCATTTTTGTGTAACAGCTAGAAACTACCGTTTTCCTTTCTTAAATCCAAAACAAATTTTAAATAAAGATGTTTATTTTGATAGCTAATCATATATGTAAGTGTTTATATATTTTCAAGTCATTAAAGAAACTTAGTGTTCACTTCCAGAGGTCCAGAATAAAGAACGGATGGAAGCACAGAAATGAGGCATAAAATTAAAATTGTATGGGAAAACAAAACTGAGCTTACGCAAAACAAGTGTTAGGACGTAATGGCAGTTGAGGAAAGACTGCATGCCAATTACAGTCCTAATTTGGATTTGCATGTTATTTCTTTCGCTCTTCTCCGGGCATTCATAGCCACATGCCTATCTGGCTCTCTGTTCATCTGTCCACTTACTTGGAAGAATCGTTTTGGGCAACAAAGGCAAATCTGTAAACTCTGTGTGAATCTACAAACACTGTAAATCACCAACTATAATTTGCAGTTAGCATTTAGAAGAGAGCAAGCCAAGGATAGGAATTACGTTTACATTGTAATTTGTAGTTCAAGTAAATGGCAAATATTTGTGAGTCTGTTTACAAAGTCTTTGCTACATATAAGTACATATAATCAAATAAGTATGAATGAACCCACCTTATTTCCTCAGCATTTTTGTACAAGATTTCTCATTGATAAAATATAAATTACACTATTTTTCCCGGCTACATACACAAAATATATGGACACAAACCATTTTCTGACTGTACTTTTCTTTTCTTTTTTTTTTTTTAATTTTATTGTAGGTGTTAGGAAGTGATGCACAGCATGAAGTGCCTTACGTGGCAATTCGAGGCTGTTGCAGTCATGTTGTGATGAAGGCTCAGATGAACCTGCCACACAAACCTCCTTCATGAACACACTTTGGATAGGCATCTTCATAGTAAAATAGTAATGTCTGCTGATCACAACAGGTTCTAGACTGGATTTCAGCTGCTAGTTTCAGAACAAAATTGAGCTTTTCTGCTGAAGAGGTTTCCCTTGCACTGTTAAGTGCCCTACTCTGTGTTACAGGATTTGTCCATTTTGCCCTCGGTGTCTTATTGTAGAGTTAAAGAATGAGGCTTACAATCCTTAAATGCAAATTCCTGCAAATGCACTATCTACAGTTTTATAATTGGAGTGGATTACTGCACCTGTATGTAGACTGTATGTTGTATTTGGTATTTTAAGATTCCTTTGACTTTTAGGGGAGGGTGGGATAGAGAAAAGCTATTACACTGCAAATCTTTGAAATCTGGAAGAGAAAAGGCCCTAGAGCTAGAAAAACACCTTTTCTTAGTCCCATCCAATTTTGTTCAGATTTAGTTGAGTTTAAATGGTTCAGACACACCATTTCCTTTTGCTTGCTTATTTTTCTCAGGAAAATGGTGTTAACCTGCCAAATTAATGCCTGAGCATGGCGGTTCTAGGGAGGGAGTCCCACGCTGCCACCAAAGCATTGGATCACTTTATGCTGGGAGCTGACAGAGCAGATGGAGCATTGCGAGCTGGAAGGAAGCGAGTTAGTGAAGTCCTACCTCCTGTCCTTAACTACATCCCCACAGCCTCTCGGAATACCTCTTGGGAGAAAAAGTTCTCACAATTCCTGGGAAACTTGGAGAGGCAGACAGCCTGGCCGGGCTTAGTCCATAAAACCATACGCTCAGCAACCCTTCTTCCTCCTTTGGGGGCACAAATATGTGGCACAGATCCCACCTCCAGGGTGGGAGAAAAGAGAAGGATAAATTGGGCCAGGGCTCCCCTGACTGCTGCTGGAGTTAGCACTTAGCTCCAGGGGCCATTTCCCCCGCTGGAGTAAAAGCTTTCCTCTATTGCCAGTTAGTGTCCTGCATCTCATCTGACAGAAGTTTGTGCTATAATTTCAGGTTACAAACCCTGATGACGGATGTACGGTCCTTGTTGCTGTCCGTATCAGAAACTGACTTTTCTCTGTTTAAAGCAAAAGCTGGGAAATTGCTTTAAAATAGCTTTTATGTTTTGTAACAATAAGTAATGGAAGCATATTTTATGCCACAGTGCTCAATGATGTAGCAAATTATTTTGTCTTTAAAAATAGTTCTATAACAGAAAAGATTTAAAGTGGCTGTATATCTGTTATTTCTAAATGTAGATTCTTTTCACATGTAACTAGTGTAGAAAATTTTTTTTTTTTAATCATAATACAAGGCCCCAAATAAGAAGCACAGTGCAGTACTTTATTTTGTGGGAAAACTTACCTTTCTTTTGAGGTATCAACTTGTGTGAAATATCATGGGAGAGACTGAAGAGGAGAGCCTGTGCCAGTGTGCAGGCTTCAGCTCCTCCAAAGGGTTTGTTTCAAATGTGCACTGTAAACTTAAAGCAGAGTTTATGTAAAAGGTAAAAGGAAAACTAAACATTACCATGAACATGGTTGTATTTGCAAAACAGCCTTACTGTTATATCTGTTTCTTGAATTCATTAGTTAAGGTCTGTTGGCAGACCTTCTTCAGAAAGTTTTACAAGTGGGATAGTCTTACATTTTATAGCAATGAAACATCTAACAATGGCTAGATACTTATCATTTTACAAAAAATTGTCTTAATGAATTATGCTCTTTTTTATTTTTTTTTCACAAGGAGTAGTTTTTAAATTAAATTTTATCTAAATGAAAGGTCATCTTAGCATACAATTCAGATTAGTTTTCCTTCCAAACAAAATACCATTAAATTTTAGTACTGCCAGGTATTCCTGTCCATGTTATTGTGAGGAAAGACGCGATGTGACTATTTGGCTGTTAGCTTATCTGATATCATCTTTTCTATTAAAGAGCAGAATGCACATTGCCAACCTTTTGTTATCTAATTTCCCGACTGCACTACAGTATCAGCTTCTGCCAAACTGGCTTGCGTTTTGCAAGCACTCACCATTGACTTTAGTTATCTTTTCCTGGTAGTCTGCATCCTGCCACTTCGCTGTAAATGTCACACACTCTTCTTCATTCATGCTTCCTACTAAGAGTTATTTTTATTGAAATTGTATACAGAAACATGCAAGTGTGGAGGAGAAAAACAATTACATTTATTCTAGACATAGGTACTGTTGAAAAAGCTTTCATCGGGAAAAACTGAAAATACCATTCTTGATGCTTGTACGCTGTCTGGTGAGTGGAAAAATGGGAAAAGATGCATACTAAATGTCAGGATCTGGAAGATTTAAAAAATTATTCTAATACCTAAAGCATATTTCAGTGTGGACTAGGTTTTTTCCAGTTGTATTTGCGTAACATGTACCTAAATTTAGCTTTCGTATTTTACCTGCAGGTGTTGATTTTTCAGAAGTAATCTGCCCCTTTCTGCTTTAATTAAAAAGAGAGGAAGAAATAGTAGAAATGGAACAGAAGTCAGTATATGAAATGCCAAAAATTGTTGCCATTTAAGTAGTTGCAGTATATGTTTCTTTTAAGTATCTGATAGGATGATCTGCTGACGGATTAAAACTATGGCGTGAAATGCACCATGAAACAGCCTCCTTGCTACTTCTGAATAATATATTACTATACATCTCCAACAGAGTTTTGCTTTTTAAGAGATTTCACTGCAAGTAAAATCTTATTATATAATACATACATATTCTTTTTCAAAACTAACTGAAAGACCATTTTATACTGCTTGCGTAGCAGGGAACAAATTCCATGTGCTCAGAAGGAAAAAAAAAATTCTAAGGAAAGCACACTGCCTTTACATTATGCTAAAGGATTTCAAAGCCATAATATCCAAGAGTGTACTGTACATACATTCAATAACAGTGTACCATTGACTGTTATAGAAGCAAGGAGTGCTAGATGCAAGTGTTGGAAAAGATATGTGTGTAGCTGTACACTGTACGTGTACACTAATGTCCTCTAATTCTTACTGGTAGGAAATTAATGATTTATCTTGAGTGGCTTCTTATCACTAAATATTTGTTATGTTTCAAAACTTGGGTCAACATTTTTTCTTGTGTCTTTTATGGTGACACAATATCTGTTAAGGGTTTTGTTTTCTTTCTTTTTTCCTCCTCCCAAACGCAAGCTACATTGTCTTCCAAACAAATCAGACAGAAGACCCATCATGCGCTTTCTCTTTTCCCTGCTGAGTGCTGACGTGGGATTTTTGCTTTGTTGTAGTATTTCTCTGCTGAAGATGAGGGTGCTTCTGGGGGTTGCATTTTTGGTAAATACCTTCTTCAGTGGTGCGTTATTAATACCATTTGTACAGTGGTCCATGTTAAATTTCACCTCATTGATTATCATAATACGGAATTCCTTCAGAAGTTTAGTTCTGCCCCAGTGGAAAATACCAAAGATGCCATTCTTGAAAGCTGCTTTTGCTTCACTGACAGATGACTTTGCCAGATCAAATGGGTTGACAGGAAAAACACTGGTGAGCAGATCAAAACTGTTCATTTATGTGTCCATCATGTATGTCCAAGAGATTTCTGCTTTTCAGATAGCTTTACCACAAGTCAATTCTTGTTATGTGTCTCTTTTTTGTGATTACTCTAAACTCAAGGTTCATGAGATTACCGTGAATCTTTACTGTCGTTTCCTGCGCCATTCAGAAAAATAATGCATATTTCTGTCAAGGCACTGAACCGGCTGAAACCAGGTGCTAAAAACTTGCCCTGTTTTTTTAATTCAGGATTTATACAGGTTTTGGGGGATACTTTGAAGGTCCAAAGTAGAAAGTGGTGGGAAGTATGCTGATCTTAACATAAAAAGTCATTCCAGCTGGTACCAAACCTGGTCAGAGGTGGAGTGGCCACATCTTGTGACGACAGCTTTTGTTGTCAGCTGTAGTGTGCTTGCTGACTAGCTGATTGCCACAAATACCATGACAAGTTTTTGGGTGAAGCTAGATTCGTTCTTCTGCAAAATGTCAGGCACCAAGGACAGCCAACAGAAGCCAGATCCGTGAAACGTGGGCTGTCTCCTTGTCGTGTTTATCCTGACCTCTCACTAAGCAGTGAGAATGAAAATGTTCTGCCAGTTGGTGTGTGCTGATTAAATCATCCTATGAAGCTGTCTTGTGTGACCGCTGGGATTTATTTTCTACATTTGGTAAACATCATAGAATGTTTTACAAGAGTTTTGCTTAAATGCTATGGACAGTAAAGAGCAGGTTTTCTGAAAGCACAGGAAGGTGTATATTTGATCTTAATATTGAAAAAAAATCTCTTGATTTGGTCAAATTTGTCCTCTGAAAGAGACGAGAGAGATTCCACATTGTCTTCAGAGATGAAGATTATTACAGCAGTCTGTTATTCTAATTGCCTGTGATAGGTACATGTTTTATCTCCAGCTTTCTTGAAATTGAGATGAGTTGCTCTACCAGACATAATAATGTTACTATTTTCTTTGATCAAGAAACTACTTAACTTTTGCTGGCTGCTACTTCTGATAAACTGTTATAAGAGTTATTTTCTTTTCTCATGGTCTCTTTTCCAGATACTGGCTCCTTTGTACTGCCTGTAAGGAGAGGCTTTGCTCTTCTGTGGGGTCTGTAGAGCAACGACAGTTGTTTCTCTTCCCTTCGTATCTAGGGATTGGTTTGTTTCAAACGCAGTGTTTTGGACTAGAGTTAAGTAGGCCATAAAGGGAGTAATTTCAATTAGTAGTTCCCTTCTGTGATTGTCACATCAAGGACTTATCCTTCCTTCTAACCGCCTACTTCTGTTCATGTCCTTTCTGTTGTCTCAAGATGGCACAGGGTCTAGTTGCAAATTATTTTTTTTTTCTAGAGTGCAGAATACAGTTCCATTCTTAGCGAACTTTAGGAATCATGTAGTTAATATGTATATTAATAAAACCAGTAATAATGCAGGATAGCTCAGTAGCTATCTTTTCTGACTGAAAAAAAAAAGCTCTTTTCTGACTGAAAAAAAACAGTGAGTTGGCAGAGAGCTTCCTTTCCAAAAAAGAATTTAAAGACAAAAGATAATCAGAAGTATTTAACTTACGATCAGTGGTGTTTTGTAAATGTCTTCCCAGCTCGATTATGCATTATTCCATAATGGAGTGTTATGTCCACTTTGAATTTTTCTGTTATCAATTTCTCTCCTTTTGCTTTGTCTTTTGTCAGCTGGACTAACAATAGTCACACAGTGAATAAAGTTTTTCTCATGACAATATTTTACTGATGATCAAATCATTTAACATTGTTTCTCTTAAGTTATATATACCGAGTTCCTCAGGTCTCTCACTATACTCATGAAAAATCATTTGCATGAATGCTTTCTGAACGTGTTCCAGTCCATCAGCATTCTGTTGAGAATCATGTAGTTCAAAGTATCTCAAAGCTGAACTAACTGTTCTGCCAATGGTCTGTTAAGTTTGTTTACCAGGTAAAATACTTATTGCGCTTATACACCATCCCTCTGTTAAAATAGCTTACAATTTTTGAGCCATGATATTACACTGAAAATCGTGTTTACCAGGTTATTCACTACCCTGCTAATTCCACGTCCAGTTTCTATTAGCAGTTTCTATTGTTTCTATCCAGCTGCATCCCCAGCATACCCTGGGCTTTTCCCCAGCTCCCTCTCACAGTGTTTTCCATGGCTTGCCAGCTTCATAAGAAACCAAGCAAGCTTTGTCTGATCCGTGTGCCTAATGCTTCTCTGATGAGGTGGCCAGAGATATGCACAGTCTGACAAGGTGGCCAAGAACTGCCTCTCACTTGCCAGTCAAGTCAAAAGTCATGTGCTGCTTCTTGGCTGCTGTTGGACTAAAACATTGTTTTTGAAGTTGCATATCCTGCAGGCCCAAAGTCCTTTTGGGGAGTCTGTGTTCTAGGATACTCTCTGGCTTCCCATAATGTATCCTACATTCTTCATAGGTACATGCGTGTGCACACACACGTGTTTTAAACACATGAACTTCTTAACATCCACCGGAGTTCAATGTTGTTTTGGACTGTTGTGGATTTGATTTAACAGAAGTCCAGGTCACTCTGCATTTATGACCTGTATTTCTCATTCCATACTTTTACAGTAGCCCTGTGCCACTTGTTGATTTGTCAAAAATGTTTCTGTATATTTTTCTAGTTGAATAGTAGTTGCATAGCTTTAAGCTAAGACATAATTCTTGCAAGAAAAAGGATGCAGCAGAATGATAATTCTTTGTACTTAATTATGCCTTCTTTTGTCAAAAGGTCATTTTAATCAATTTAATGCAACTGATTTTGTCTAATGCTTGTAGTATGGAGATAATTGTCTCCAGTCAGTTTCTCAATCTTATATTAACCTACAGATTTGAAAGTCTTAAAGTAATTGTTTTTATCTCTCAGTGTAAAGTTTGTCTGATAAGTTAACTCCTGCTGTCATTGTGCCTTTCTTTAAGAATCCACTTATCTTCATTACTTTGCTAGTAATTTTAAGCTATAGCTATCTGTATCTTGCTGTAGGGCTGAAGCAGTAGGGCTTCAATCATTTTGATTTAACGTTGTTATTATTTGGTAACACAAAGTATGTTATCAGTTAAATGCTCTCACAGAATTTTATTGCACGGTAGGAATTCCAGTAATACTGTCAGAAAATTGTACTTTCTGACTTGATATATTTGAAAGTCTTATAGTGGCCTCTACATTTGCATTTGTGGTATTGGTTTATGAAAATTGAGTGGTAGTGTTAACAGATTTTTCAAAAAATAAAAGTCTAAAGCCAAGTAAGCAAGGTCAGCTTCAAATTGGAAGCATCACAGAAAAAGTTTTCAGCAGGACTAGTGAAGGGAACACACCGTTTTTAAAATGGTTCTTGATAATTTATGTTAAAGTTGATCATGCCAGCAGGGTTCTGAATTCAGTAACTCGACCAGTTATATATTTCTATGTTGACAAAACTGCAGAGTGAAATCTTTTTATTGTATTACTAAGTGCTGTGTTGTTAAAAAAATGAACTTCTGTGTATTCCAACTTTGAATGAATGGACTTTTAATTTTGGATACTGTTGGACAGAGAAATTGGAAACTAACATGGAAAAAATAACAGGTATATTTGTTCATAAGTTATGTTATCATGTTTTATAATTTCTGCTTTCACCCACTCAGTATTTATGTTTTGGGGGTTAAATAAAAGGAAACCCCAATAAGATAAATTAACCAAAACCAGTGACTTTAGTTTTAGTTCTATTTTTGAAACATAGAGAACAGGAAAAATCCATTTACCAAATGGAAAACTATGTAATTGTTAGGAAGAAAGGTTATTTTCGTACTCCCATGCTGGAACTGACAGCATTCAATTCTGTACTTGAAGAAAACATATTTGTTGATCTAGTGACAAGCGTCCAGTATATTAGTGTTTTCATGCTTGTGCATGAAGCTTCGCTGAGACTAGGGGCTAGGGATGCTCTTCATAGGGCAATGCCACCCCAAAAAATCCCCTGGGGCAGCTCTCTGGCAGGTTGTATGTGAGATGCTGTGCAATAGTGTAGCCCTGTGCTGAGTCCTGGGAGACAGAGTATGGGCTAGTTATCACCGTTAGTTAACCAGTAGTTAGTACCACTCTTTGTTCAGTACAGCCTGTGGAATGAGAGCAATGGCAGTTGCATTTTGCTTTTCAGGATTTTTGTTAGTACTAAAAGTAGCCCTGTGGATACCGTAGCCGAGTACATTATTTCCCGGAGATGTTTGTCTCATCCTATCGAGATAATTTGTTTTAGTGCAAATCCAATAAATAACCTTTGAGGCACCACAAATTGCCACGAATAAATTGGATCAGTCCAGTCACTCAGGCATAGGACTGGGAATACAAGTATTGGTTTTAGTGACGCAGAAGCTTTTTGGTGTTTTCTTCCAAGCGGATGGAGTTGTTGCAGGTGCTATAATACTGCTGCTTGTTTTGCAGGGTTTTGTTTTAGTCTTAAAATCTACACTCCACAGGTCTTTAATCTACTATGCTTTCTCAAGATTTGAAGGAACCTTGCAATCCTTTCCATCCAGGTTTGGACTCGAAGATTCTAGACCATTTTTTCTAAGTCCCGGAAATGTGTACCCCTTTGCCAAAGCCAAATAAGCAATCGAAAAAAAACCCTAGTCCACAAATCCCTCCTGCTAACTTAAGCTCTGATGCTTTAAAAAGCTCCAGCATCCTTTCCTGTCCTGCCAGATGTTCCTCCCATGTTTTATGAAAACAAATGAAGTCATTTTAGCACATGAAGATGTCCTCTGTTCTCAAACTTTGGGTTAGGTCATTTACTGCTCTCTGAAGTGTCCCTGGTGCATTCATGGATTTCTAAGACATTCATCAAAATTAAAAGAGTTTTTAGGATGCCACAAAGACCATTTTCTGGTATATTCACAGTTTAGAGCTAGGTTTCTTCTTTTTGTCTGCCACAAAAAAAAAAAAAAAAATCTCAAGTCCTATAGTACAGGATTTTCTTTTTGTTTTTCTTTCTCACTGTCTTGTAGATTACATGACAGTTTTCTGTCTCTATTCTGCCATCTACCTCTTTAGATATTTGTTAGTTCTAAGATTAATGTCAGTTCTGCAGCTGAAAATGAGTATGAAATTTCTGAAATAATCTGCTTATCTGTTTCTACTGATTGTATTAGAAAGCTGGATATCTTCGGGCTTTTTTCCTCTTCAGGTATAGAAAGAAATGTACTTTGAGAACTAGACAAGTGCAAGATTAATTTATAAACCACAAATGTCAGTGACTTTCACATCTGTGAAGGCACTTCTAATTGACACTTTTAGAGACGAATTTTTATATGGCATTTGAATGAATTCTCCACTTAGATGTATTTATACCGGTAACAGTAAAGTTACGATAAAATTCTTTTCTTTTTGGGAGTCATGGTCTTGAGGAATAACTTACAGCTGAAAGGCAATGACTTTCACAATAGGAGTATAATATTACAGCTCTCTAATACCTGAAGCAGTATTGATGCTACTAATCCACAATCTGAAATATCGTTTTATAATCCTTCCTAGAAGTCCTTCAAACAGATAAATTTCTGTAAAATGACAGTCTGTGGATATTTTAGTTGTGAACAGAAAATTTAATGTTTAGGTGACTGGTGTTCCTTTCCAAACCTTGAGAGTGGCCCAGGGTCATTCACTTGAAATCTTATCTGTCCCAGAATAGACTGTATTATTTGAGCACCCTCATATCCAAAGCCCAGTGAGTTGGCTGGCTTAAACAGCACTGCTTCAGAGCACTGGAGAAGCAAACCTTTCTGTTTTGTCCTTTACTAGGAATTCTGTTTTCAATTACTCTTGTGTTAACTCAGGGAAACACTTAAAATTTAAGTATGTGTACTGCTGCCATTTTTATGTGAGAAATGTGCACGTTTAGGATTATGACTTACAGACTAGGATTCATATGACAAGAGATAGTGGGTATAGTAAAGTGTATGTTTGTTTTTGTGGTTATTTTTTCCTCTTCCATATGTAGAGCTGAAGTTTCTCAAATATTTACAGGAGTAAGCCTTTTGGTAATACAGGATTTTTCATTTAACATTTAGACATTGCACTAGAGAGAATGTTTTATAAACACAGTAATAATACTTATGATCTAGGCAAGGGGTAAGTGATACAGCAACATGTTTTCTGAGTGCCCAAGTTTTACTTGATCAACTGCTTTTCCTGTGGTTTTCTACGTATTCATGTCTATTTCTGAATAGCTTGTTTTGAAAGCTTGAAAGAATATAGACCATCTAGAAGTTAAGGAGCCTATTAAAATTTTCTGTTTTCTAAAATCTTAATAGTCAAGGAATTTTGAAATATTAGACCCTAAATGCCACAGGCTAAATAGCAGTCCTTTGAGAAGGGTAATATTTAATTTGGCATATTTGTTCTGAATGTTAGCTATATCAAATATTTGTATTTTCTCTGAACTTGAAGGAAGCTTAGTATTTGCAGTATCTTGTGTAATTCCTATTTCCAGAGATATATTAAGAGGTTATTTGAGGCCACCACTGTGTTGCTGTCAAAAGACACACCCCTCATGGCCAGCAGACCATGCCAGCCCAGGGTGAGCTGGCTAGAAACATGGTGTTTGGCTCCCATCCTTTGTTCCAGCTGCTGAATTACATTAAAAGATGTCTAAAAATACTCTGAGACTAATTTAGGCAGTAACATCGTCATTAATTAAACACCAAAGACATTAAAAAACATTGAATACTTAGTATCTATCTCCTCTGTATTCATGCAAACATCAGCTGTAAATAAGAGCGTTGCCGTTGCAATGGGAGAAGCGGTGTCTGCGAGTGGGATGGCAAATGGACCGTGCTACGCTGTTCCTGCTAACATATGGGCCGCTATTATAAAGCGGTTTAAGAAATCTGGTGGTAAGCAGTACAGAAGGAGCTGCAGTGGCTTAATGAAGGCAAGGAAAGAAGAATAATAGACGTGGAGAAAAAGTCAGGGTCTGTTATTTGGATTGGCCCTTTAGTGTTTCTGTTTGACATACAAACTAAAATGCCTTATAAAATGAGGATCAGCGTGAGGGTGATTTTCTGGGATTGGGAAGCTTAACCAAGGTATAACTATTTGCTTTCTTTTAAGATTTGTGAAATTCTTGAACTTTTACATAGCTACCATTTTACACCACAAGATTGGCTGTAATAAAATCCATAGGTATTTCTTGTTATTGGATTGTTTTTTCCTTTATTTGCTTTTAGTACGTTAGTCTGATAACCTGTTGCTGACAAGCAGCAAGCTCTAAGTCCTTATGTAAAATACCCCTGTAATTGTACACAATTTAACCTAATCAATTTTGTGGCAGCTTGGGGGTGGCAACAGTGGTTGCAGCCTCCCAAGTTTGGGGATGAAGGCAGTCTTGCAAAGAAACTGTAGGGACAGGAAAAAGTTGAAGTCGTGGGTTTTTTTTATGTGTTGTATTTTTATTTTTATTTTTTTAAATCACCCTCTCCTCTACCTCCCCCGCTTAAGTTCCATTGATGATACTTGAATTACCGACAGTGCCAAAACCTAGGAAGTGAGTAAGTTTGGACTGCATGCAACTTGTATAATTCTCTTCAGAATGGGGTGGAGATTCTGCTGGCTTGTGGCAGAGTACTTGCAAAAGGCTAATACTCTTTACCATTTAAAAACAAGGATTTAAAAAAGCTTTCAGCAGTGGCGCAGCACTGGGTGTCTGTAGCAGAAGAGTGTTTTTCAAGGGGGGACAAATGCAAAACTGAGACAAGGTTTCATTGTATCTATCAAAAGGGAAAATATTAGAATGGTGGTATAAATTCTGTCTCACATGCTGTCATGGCTAAAATTGCTCAGAATATTAAGCTAGGTAAGATTCAGATGTATGGAGCATTAAATTCTAACTAATAACTTGGTATTAGGCATTAGATAACATCAGTGATTTTTCCACTGGTCATTTACTGTCACCTCACTAACTCTGAGGATATTTTTTCAGTTTCTGTTTTACTTGCTGTGTCCAAAAAAATAATCAACAGCTGTGCAGAGTCTCCATGGGGGAAAAAAATCCAACTCTTTAAATTACAAATGCTGCAAAAAAAATCAGTATCCAGTAACAAGCAAGCAAAATAGTTGTGACGAATGGGACTCATCATTTCTATTTTAAACCATGATGTGAATTGAATGATACAGAGTAAAACAATCATGCTTCAACATTTTAGCTGTATGGACTAGAATTTGTACTTTGGTAACAAAAAATGCGGTAGAAGACATCTGCTGAATATGTGGACAGGAATATAGAATTCCGTTGGTCCAACACCCAGACCTTGATGTATTAAGCACAGGATCACTGCCAAAAAAAGCAGCATTAAGAGCTGTTTAGTCCCTTTCCTTGTCTCTTCCACAGAGCCAGGTCGCAGAATGATGTGCTAAAAACTGAGATGGAGTGACTTAAGTGAAGTTCATGACAAAAATGACCGAAACAGGAAGCTGCAGTTGATAATCGAAATCACTTCTGAAGCCTGAATAAGGGTTTATTTATACAGTTTAATAATTCTCCATGTTTAAATTTAAAATGGTGCAAATGGAGCAACATTTATTTCATGTAGTATGATGAGAACCTTGATCCTGAATGCCAGATAATCCCTCAGATATGCACTTTCCTGTCTGTGCCATTTGGCTTTCTGTATAAATCTTTGGTTGCATTTAATGATTATTCAGGGATTTTCTGTTTTAGAGGTACTACTTTAGCCTACTTGGAATTTTATGTCTGTGAGAAAAAGAAATACATTTTTTCATTTCCCAAAAATGAAGAAAAGGTACAGAAGGAGAGGATTTCCACAGAGATCAGTGCTGCTACACTATAACATTAATGTGATATGTTTATTATATTCCAATGCCAAGTTTTAATGGAAGTGTTACTGTATAAATATGTGGCCTCTTATTGTCATAGTATAACAAAATTACTAAGGGAGTTATTACATTTATTACTGAGTTAATTATCCATTATAGTAACAACCTGAGTCCAGGTTAGCACTGGAGGGAAGGACGTGATGGTTGTGAAATTTCGTGGAGACTGGAATTTCCAAAGTAAGATATCTTAGCTAAACAGTAATTCCCAATTTTTTTTTTTGGTAAGTTAACCTTCTTCTCTGTTGCCCTCCAAATCCCCAGACAGCTACTGCTGCTTCCCCCTCAAGGCTGCTGTGCAGTGCCTGTGCTCTGCTGGCTCCGGCCACCCCCCTGCCGAGCTCAGTCTCTCCCGTCCGTGCACCGGACCTCTTCCAGGGCACCGTTCATGTCTGACTTGCTTGAGTGTCTTCAGAAGCAGCAAACCTCCAGGAAAACCTGCTTCCAGGGCCTCAAGACCTGGGAACCACTCATCTTAAATACACCTTCTCCTGTCATGTGTATAAATCTATTCCTTCAGCTTAACACAGACAGTAACTTTTGACCCTGTAACTTTGTCAGTGAAAGGCAGGGATATTTAATTGAAGTTGTGACCAAAACTGTTTTGCCCCATACCCTCAGTAGTCTATCTATCTAGCTAAATTTCGACTGTTATATTATTTTTGTTCTTCCTCCTCAAATAGGATGAATAGGATTTAATTCTCTGAAATCCTTTCTATTCATTAAGATCTCAATTCCAATGAATGGGTTGGAACTTTTTTTTTTTAATGTGTGAAAAGTGGAAAAGCATATAAAGAATTTTACCTCTATCCTCTGAGATACAAACATTTAGACAAAATCCAAAATTACCTTAATCTTTCCAGCTCTTCCACCTCACTAAGAATTTTCTCTCAAAGAAAACAACAACAAAAAACAAACAAACAAACAAATTAATTGTAGATGTCTAAAATTAAATACTCCGCTTTTTGCATGGTAACAGTCTTCCTAGTAGCCACATTCTTTCACCTCCTTTTCTGCACTTTGTAGCTCTCTTTCACTGAACTTTTTGAATTTAATTTCCTTGCTTAATTCAGTCTCTGTTGCTTGAACCTTCATGCCTTTTCTTAAAGATGGGCGAGGAAGCATGGACTGGAATTGTAGTCCTGACAGTCTTTGCTCAAAAATGGGTATCTCACAACTTCCACTCGATGTTGATTTGTTCCCCTGGTACCTTTTCTGTATAACAGTCATGTGGTGAAATTTTCCATGCTCGTTGACGGATCAGGGTGCAGATGCTCAGCTCCAAGCTCCTTGAAAGTTTTCTGTTTGTAGCTACCTAGCCTGTAAAGTGCCTCTGTCTTCGCTGGGTCGCAGGAATTTTTGCTGAAGTGAGCTTTACTAGTAACATTGAAGCCCCGTGCTCTTCCCAAGTTACACTAATATGCGTTGGGCTGAATACCACAAGAGCTGAAAAACTTCTGGAAACAAAATGAACTTCATTTCCAGCGTCTGATGGTTTGTTTGATAACTTTGCTGCAGTTTCCTGTCTGCAGACGGTGCTGTTACCTTCCTTCTCTCCTGAGGCTTCAAGACTGAAGCATCACAGTCATCAAACTAGGAACTGATTGGTGTTTTGAACAGTTTTTGCAGTTTTGAACTGCAAAATAACACTTCCCCTAGCCCCAAATGTGTGCATGTGGGCAAATCTATACATGTAAGTTTCTAGCTCTTTTTTACCTTCAGGTTAGAAAGAAAATAATATTTCAAAACTGCCAAGTAAAACTAGCATATGATTCTTCCTTTTTTATAATCATGCTGAACTGGCTGAATTAAGTTTCTGGGACAAAGAGCTAGTACTGTGCTTAAGCGGTACACAGTTGATGGTGAAAGTATTATTTTAATTTAAAAAAATACATAAGTCTGCTCTGAGGAAAAGAATGTTGTTAATCATGTTGAAAAAGTTATGAAAGGTATGGTACTTCACTTATAAAATGTCATTTATTTTGTGAACCTAGAGAAGTTATCTTGACCTCAAGTTTAGGCCGTATGAGGGTCAGGGGGGAAAGCTGTAAAACGTCAGCTGTGTTATACAAAATTATGTACCAGGTAAGTAGAGTTTATTCACATGGGCGTAATGGCAAAGAATAAAATAGTGCATTTAATCCTTCGGCTTGTGCCACGCGTTATCAGTTAGCTTGGTAATTCACTTGATTTGGTGGTGCTATTCTGTTTTCTTGGTATTCAAATGAAAATGTCTAAGCCTTGCATCTTTGGGGAGGCCTTGTAGCAGCTGCTGTGTCTGTCTCAGCCCTAACAGCTGTTTCATGTAGGTAGCATGCTCAAACTGACAGCTTTCTTTCCGACAAGGGTTTTTCTCCATTATTCCATTTGCAACTTATTTTTAAAGTTATCAATTTTTCCATTTTCCAATAGAATTAATTCACTTCTGTTCTTAATTTCTATCCTTAATTTTAAAACAATGAGATTTGCTCTTTCTAGTTTTTTATACATGTATGTATTTTATATATTTTTAAAAAGATTTCACTTTGTGAACGATAATTTTGCCTCGTGGAGCCTGTTCTTTCTACTTCTAAGAAAGCTTAGTCACATAATTAACTTTGTAGATCTTGACCCTAAGGCTATTCACAGGATAATGGGAGTTTCAAAGTAAAATGAAGATGAATATTATAGCGTCATAGTGGCTAACATACATACGAGCCTAACTGGGGTAATTAGGACTGTTGTGATATTACAGACCCGAATTTCTCCCTGCTGTGTTTTTCTAGCTTCCTTAATAAAGCTAGCTATAGCAAAAGTAATCAGCATTTGCAAGTGACTGGGGACAGCAAAAAACCACTCTGTTCTTATGCCAGAAACCACAGCATATTATCACTAAGTGAAAAATCAGCAATACTGGGGCAGTGGCTTCTGCTAGTGGCGATATGCACCCTTCCCAGGAAGAGGGAGAAATATTTCCCTCACTGCCTCTGTTATCCTGGTAGCAGAAGGAGTGACAGACCCAAGAAATGATGGTACTCTTGCATGTGCTTTCATATAAAGCAGGTCAGCATTTGTTGTGGTAAGAAAAATTAGCCATGATTGCCCTATATTTTTGGCAATCATCGGTCTTTCTGAGAGCCACTTGGTTTCTTGGTGTGGCTTTCCTTTCAAAGTCATTCATAACTGCTCTTAACAAAAGCTTGTCTTTCAATTTTTTTTTTTTTTTTTGATTTTTGACTCTTTCTGTAGTCTCAAACTAGAAATAGTAGAAAACAATAATTAAAAAAGTTGATAACAGGATGGGTAAATGGATCTCTTTCAGAGTATTTCTCTGTAGGTTTGTTTTGCCGATATCTGGCCTGAGGCAGAGATCAGTGACGAAGAAAGTTCTTACAGTAGCTGCTTGCTTTGCCAACATGGTGCGCAGACACCTTCGCTGTTTGCTCAGCAGTGTCCTCTGCATTCAGTTCAGCAGTTAACCCATTACATGAGGAATAGGTTTTTACCAGTTACAAAGTGTGCGTGGTGTTGATGATGATCTTGCATTAAAAAAAAAGAAAATAGTTGCTGAAAGTCAGGAAGCTTGCCAGGTTGAAAAGTTTAACCAAGAACCAAACCTTTCACAGTGGACTTGTTGCATTGTTAAAGAGCCGGTGCTCAGAATACCATTCAGGAAGTTTAGGAGTAAAGCTCGTCCTTTTACATAAGATTGCAGCTTCTGTCCAAGTAGTCTTTGTTTTCTTGAAGATTTTTTTTTGTTTGTTTTGTATTAATTTTAAAGGAATATGAAAACTATCCCTCAAAAAAGGAATCAGAAAAAAGTGGAATTGAAAAAGTCACTACTTTCGAATTAATAACAAAGTAAAAGCTGTAGTTAGCTCAGAGGAAAAGGACATCTGTAAATCAAGATTTATGCTGTGTCATGGAGAAACATCTCTAGCACATTAGTATCCCCTTTCACAAAGATCAAGCTCTACAAATGCCTCTTTTGGTAAGTGAAGATTTTACCCTGATAAAGGCTTTCACAAATACTCAATTTTCCTTGAGTGTGTTGCTTTTCATTGGAGATGTTTTCTGCTGTGAAAAACTTGGAACGTGCCGGTGCTGCACGCCACTTAACCTGTAGCCCATCTGTGCTACGATCTGATTGCATTGTGCCTGGGAGGGATGTCTGGAACCAGCTGGCTTTACAGGATGCCTCTCCAGAAATTGCTTCTCATTCTCCTGCCTTTGGCTCTGTGGCTGTTTTTTTTGTGTCCACAGTCAGGTCGCTGTGGACCTGGTTGCTTTTCTGCCCCTAGTTGGGTCAGTTTGGTAAAAACTTCCTGCAGAGTTTGGAGAACACTGAAGGAACTGCAGTGCAATGCTACATACCACAGATGCGGCTACACAAGTGTAACTTGGCCCCAGCAGGGATGTTGCCTTGCCAGCACCCTACCTATAAAAGTGAACACATGGTGAAAGGAAGGAAGGAAGCTAAGAACACTGTGTGGAGAACATAGGGAAAGTTTCTAAGAGTGGGTGATATGAGACAGGTGTGATCATGTCAATAGGGAAACTGTGTCACCGAAGATTTGAGTAAATGGCATTAAAATTTGTGCTTCTAAGGCTACATTATTGCCATATGGAAGCTAGCTGATTTCAGGATAGCTTTAGGTATGCCTATGTGAGCTGTTTGACTGTCAAGAGATGCCACATTCAAAAGAATGGAGGAATGTATTTCTAACTGGTATACAGTCTGGTGATGTTTCAAGTATTCAGCCATTGTTATTTACTTTTCCGAAAGAAGTGGCAATGGTACATTCTTTAGGGAAAATGGTGACTTTCTGGTTAGGAGTTTGAAGCAAGAGTCTTGAAAAATAGAATTGGTATGAGTATCGATGAACTTGCTATTTTACATCATTTGCTTTTACAGTAGGAACATGGAAGGAGCCAGTCAGAGGCTTTATATCCCCTTTCAGGTGTGTCTATGTAAGCTTTTTCAAGTAAATGAAGAGGTTTAACTAACACTTGCTCAGTCATGTGCAAATTTGAAAATGCTGCATGCTGAAATTAACGAAGTAGCTAATTTATTGTTTTGGTGTGTCTGTGAAAATCGGCTACCTTGGTCTTCTATTTAATGTTCTTAAAGTTGTGTTTAACTTTTTTCTGTTGTATTTTTGTTCAATGTAAAAATCAAACTGATTTGGATAATTATCAAACACTTGATTAAATTAACTTCAATTTCAATTCATAAATTTCTTTTGAAAGTTCTGTGAGGTCTGTATGGTAACATGGAAACATGGTATCACACTGTTATGGCTGAAGGTAGCACTCATGACAAACAAAGACAGAAAGAGTTCAGGGTATGACATGCAATCTTATGCTTGTGGTTGCATGTAAGAACTTATGCTATTTATTTGCCCAGTCTGGTTCTCATTTTAATGATTTCTAAGAAAAGTGTGTTGCACCTGAAAATCTTAGAAAGACTGAACTGATCTGAAGGCAGTGGGAATACAAAATCAGGTTAATTGTGGTAGCGTATGTTGTCTTCCCTGTAATGAGGTGTAATTGTTTTTACTCATTTAGCTCAAAATTTTCCTTTTTCTATTTAGAGTTGGAGGCAGTTATGTAAGCTGTGAATGGATTGTACGGAACAAAATGACTCACTAAGATAGACTATAATGCACGTAGCTGTGTTGTTACAGGGAAGTACTCAATGACTCAGCTATAGAAGAGGCTGCTAAGTGGAACTGCTCTGCACACGTGGGTTTAGATGAATATCTACCCTGGACCTGGGCCAGCACACTTTTTGGCACTTCTTGCAGTGTGAATTAGTGGTCAGATTTGGAAAAGTGCTAGGCGTCCCACCTCCCACTGAAGGACGTTAAAGGAGCTCTTCAGGTTTCAATTTTGCATTGCAGTTAACTCTAATATTTTTGTTGTCCATTCTTGGCGACTTCTACGAAGTGGATGAAGCATAAACTTCCTGTGCTTTCCACTCCCAGTAACATACCAAACCCTGAGGCTTTCCTTTTAAAATGTCATCTAATATTGCCTTAATCCTTTCATTGGTACCTTCTCAGTACAGGAGTAATCTCCCAGTCGCGATTCGGCGTCTGCCCGTACAACAAGAGAACACCTGCGTAGCTGATCATGGTTTACATCTCAGTTTGAGAAAGTCTAAGAAAGAATTTCGCTGGCCTTGTTTTCACAAGCTTTCCAAAGGTGGGAAAGCTGCACCCCAGGTGGACGTTTCTCTAGCCTGCATGGTCATGGGAACAGATCCCGTCAGGAGCGTGGTTCCGGGCTGGGAGCGGGCCTTGGTAGCCGGGGGCTCCTGCGCAGCCCCGGGTACGGCCCGGTTTCTTCTGCCGTGCAGCTGCTTGCTGCTGTAGGGGCAAACACTAGCAACCTTCGCTTAGCTGCATTTTGCACTTTGTTACTAACATCACCCAGGAATATCATCGGGAATATATTTTTATTTAAGAAGGGCTGGGTTTGATTTGAGTTTTAAAAATTAGTAATCGTAGGACAAGTTTTGAAGGAAGTTTGATGCAGGTGATTTTGTTGTTGCAGTTATAAGGATTATACTCCTGTGTATATTTTGCAGATGTACACACTAATTGGTATTTTAAATCCCACAATGAGCCATCCTACCGCATATCGCAGCACCATGGATTTAACCACGATTTCTTTCTTGTTCCATGGGCTTCCGACCATCGTCTATAAAGTCATGAAAGCCTTTTTTGTCCTAGCTGTGTATGCTGATTGTTTCATACCATGTATGTACGTCCATATAATTAAAATAGTTTTCATCTCTTTTTAAAAAAAAAAATAAATTATTTATTGATATTTTCTATCCTTAGTAGCATATTTTATTCCTTTAGAATACTGGATATTTGATGTAGTGATAGTCTTGTTGGAAGAGAGTAGATTAGCAAAGAGAGCTTTGCAGATGAATCTTAATTATTTATGATAAAATAATAGTTCCTGTTACAAGTAGTAGAATGTAGATGTTGTTCCTGTGCTTGATCTGTATTTTATAGATCATCTTATTCTTCCTTTCCAATCACATTACTTGTGTGGCAATATTAAGGTGTGTTTCTCTGGATGGCAGATATCTTTTACAACCTACTTATTTTCCTGTTTGTTTTCATGCTTGTGAGCCTACTGTTTACATATAGAAAACTTAGCTGCTTTACATGGCAATGTTTTGTCTTTTATTTTAATAAGAACCTTTTTGAAGGTGATGTTGGCAGATGGCAGAGGGCTTTGAGTGTCTGAAAGCAGAACTGCATCTGCTGGTGAAGAGTATTTTCTGTTTTTAACAGCTCCATATAAATCCTTCTCCGCTGTTACAGGAAAATGTACTTTCACTGTGTAATCTCACTGTGTCCATCTTTCTGAAATTGATGCGTGTATTGTCTCTGTTGAATTTGTGTAAATGCATAATGTCGTGGCCATATAAAACATAACCCCCCCCCCAATAAAAACAAAGCTGCTTGAAATTCGATATAACAGCGTGTATATCTGTTTATCAAGTATTGGACAAAAATATCCATTTTCTTTTTTATTAAGAACCTATATGTAATAAAACATAGTTGTAATACTTTCCCCCTATAATAAATGTGGTCTCAGATTTTCAACAAAATTTTCCTGAGCTTATTGTCAATCTTGCATTTTCAAATTAAATGAAAAAGCTACCTGTAAACATCAAGTTTTCCTGATCACTGAATAGATAGATAGGATAAGAGATAATAAGAAGCAACCTGAAATAAGTAGAGGTACGTTAAAGTTCTGTTTGGATCATTTCGAAAGTTCTTCCATCCTATTGTTTTAATTTTTTTTTTTTTTTTGCATTCTAAGTGAATTGGTTATTGGATTCTTATTAATTTTCTGGATTAAATTTATGAACCAAATAGCTGTGAAAAATGAGGGAGGTGCAGAGCTGAACAGGTCAATTCTGTCAGAAGTTCTTTAGAGGGAACTAATAAAGCCCTTAATCCTAATGTGCTCTTAGCAAAGTCTTTAACATCATGCCTTGCATACCCAAACAATCCTCTGCTTGCTTTCTGTAAGGTTGAGATTGGTGTGTGACATGATGAAGTATACAGAGTGACTTCTTCAGATAGTTTCAGGCCATAAAAATTTTAAGGCAGGAGATAAAAATACGGTCTTTTCTAGTTACAAAGTAGTTTGACACACAGGCATTCCAAAAAATTAAAGGACTCTTTTAACAGTTGTGGGAGATACCTGGGGTTTTTTTGGGTGGGGTTTTTTTTTTTTTTTATAATTCAAGTGGAGTTGTGCTTCGGGCTTTGAAGGGCAGAATCTACATTCAGTGCAGACGTTTAATTGGAAAAAAGGTGGTTCTTTTAAAAAAAGCAGTTATCAGCTCCTTTTTTTTGTCTCAGTTGCTGATTGTTTGGACTATATTGAGATTCAATAGCATGCGGTTAACTTGTTTCTTTTGCTATGTGTATATCTTCCCAGTTGCACTGAAATTAATTCAGAAAATCACAGGTTTATTTCAGAAAAAGTAAAGTGACAATTATTAAATTGTTACTAAAGTCAAATGAGTTAATTCTGTCGTGTTCTATCATTCTGCCTTTCATCATGTTTGTCTTTTACACGTTTGACTTTTTTCTGCAAAACGGAATTTCCTTGGGTCAAAAAACCAGTGGCCTGAAGAAAGCTCCAAACTTTCCATTATACTTTTAAACAATCGTATATATTTCTTTCTTCAGTGTTAACTCATATTTAGTTCATACATTGGAGAACCTACCTCCTATTGGTCACACAGTTTACTTGTTTACAATTACGTCAAACTTGCATCAGCACTTATTGTTACATTGCCATGGTTATATTATCGTTACGCTTAACCTTGTGCTTGGTTGCTAATCAAAAGCTAGCTAGCAGTCCAGATGTTTAACAAAAATAGCATAGCTTTGTTTTCCTTTCTAACCCAACAGACGAAGTTACTATACCTTGCCTGAACACTGAGGTATATTTTAGATATATGCACACAAATTCAATGCATTTACATCAGACAAATTCACAGGGTTTAGTCTTTGCTATTTGTATTTTCATGGAAATTTGCATCGTCGAGACTAGGGAGGATATTTTCCACCAATTTTTTTTCTACTTTATTATTTTTCTGAAGTTTGATTTGCTTTGGGTTTTCATATTTATACACCGGTATTACACACTGAAACCAAAGTGGTTTCTGCTAATGCTTTTCTGTCAGTGAGTTATTTTTTGCATCATCTATTGTTAATTCAGAACCTTCCTTTTGTTAACTCTCAATATTACCAGGAAAGAAGAATGGGCTTGCTGTTAAGCTTGAGCACTTCCTCGAGTCTGGCATGGACAACCTCTGTGACCTCTGCTGGGGCACATCATGTCTTTGTGGATAGAAATGTTAATAGTTTTTTCCTCTTACTGTTTTCTGTTCTGTTTATTAAAGTTTGCAATCATCCATTGTGCTTATACAGTGGCCCCTGTTATGAATGACATCCAAGAGAAATCTCTAGAAGCTGTTTATAATAATAATAATAATAAAAAATAATATTTAACTCGAGCCAGATGGAGACTACTGACTTTCTCCCCTCACTGTTCAAACCCCTGACAATTGAGATCTTTTTTCCAGAAGCTTAAGGGAAAAAAACCCAACATCTAGAGCTGCCACTAGCTCTGTCTTTTGACCTGGTAGTTAAAACCATCACTGGTGAGAGCAGGCTAGCCAGAGTAAAGATGTCCCCAATGTGCCCAATGTGAACATAAGGAAATAGTGACCCTTGGACAGAGAGTGTTCAGAAATGTGTTAGAAGTGACCAAACAGTTTCAGAAATGGTGTCAAATTCTTGTTGTTTCTAAGACACATTACATTTTTGTGTAAAAATTATATACATGGAAATATCCATGTTTAGGAAGACGTAAGGTGTTGATTATGTTTTTAATTGAAAAGTTTAATTTTCATTTTGGAACTCTGCATGGTTGATTTTTTTTTTTTTTAAAGTATTTTACAAGGCAGACCAAAGGCATTTTCAGTGTGATTTATCCGAGTTGCACATGTTCAAGAAAAATAATGGAGATAAGAGGAAGTAATGTTTTATCTGAGTTCTTTAGAAATATGTATCTTTTTGTTTAAGTAAAGTTTTTTTTTTTTAATATGGATTTGATTAAATACTAATGAATGTGAGCATCAATAAATAAGAAAAAAGTAATGTTTGCAGCAACATGAAACTGTTGAGAATATTATCTGATCTGATCTCTACAACACGATGTAAAGAAGAGATAGAGAAAAAGAATACTAGTTAACAATAATGTTTAGGATCAGTTTGAATGGAAGTAGACCAGAGAGAATGATATGGTAGCAGCTGGATGTTGGACTAGGTTTTGGTTGTATGGAAGCAAAGAAAACGATTTGCTGTGGAACCACATAACAAACAACTAAGCAGAGTTAGTGATATCTTCCTGGATGGGAGAAAGAAGGGAAAGAGTTGAAGATGACACCAAGAGTGAGCCCGGTTTTTTTTTGACTCTGAGGGGACAAATAATAGAGCTATTGACAGAGGTAGTGAAGAAAGGGAAAAGGAAAGAATTTGGATAAGGATAATAAACAACCACTTCAGCTCATGTTAATTGGTATATGCACTGTTGGCTTCATTCACAGTAGTTGAGGATATGGCCTGTTGAATTCAGCTTTAATGATAAGTTTGAGTTGGCAGGAAATTTCAGGTTAAAATCTCAGCAAAAATAGGCAGAGATGAAAGACTGAGGTTATAGATCCCAAATTCTTGCAAGTGGGCCCATATCTTGGTTCATTAAGTTGTAATGGCACCTTAGGGAAGATGAGTTAGCTGTGCAAAAATTGAACAGAAAAAAACTGAGAGCGCCTGAAAGAGAACAGGAAAAGAAAGAATAAAACCACCAAAATGGCAAAAGAAAGGTTAAAAAGAAGAAAGAGGGACTGGAGCTTTGAAAAGCAAAGTATTTGAAAGAATCATAATAGTGAGATTAACTATAAAAGGAAAGCATACAAATAAACCAAGAGGGAAAAGAAAAATAAAGTGTTTTTTTTCACTCAGTTTAGCAGAAAACAGATAAACGTATTAATTTTCTGAGGCAAACATAATGTAATATAGAAATTGATTGGAGCATAAAAATTACTTCAAATAATTCTCATTGTCAAGAAGATGTTAGGACATTTAAAGATTGTATTTTTTTCAGTACTGTATCTTTTTGACGTCATATTTCAAATGTTCAGTGTCTTCTATTCTTTGTTGTACTTACAGAAAACAACACATGCTTTAAATTTGTTAATAGATTGACATTACATTTAAATGATTGCATTTAGGCAATGTGTAAAGAAATTAAAAAGACTTAGAGTTTAGGAGAATACTGAAACAAATTATTTATCTTTTTCTAGGTAGTTTTCTTTCTGTGTATAAAAATATAGATCGGTAAGCAGATGTATGTGATATAAATATATATTTGTCATGTATTTTCCCAAGGGTTGTAACATGCCGTTAATAGTCTTCAGATTGGTTTTAATGTCTAAATAAATTCTTTAATTAAATTGAGCTCTTTTTTATTTAAAGCTGTCTTTTGGGGAGATATTGCCTTAGATGATGAAGACTTAAAAATCTTTCAAATTGACAGGACGATTGACCTTACGCAGCACTCCAACGAAAGACTTGGCCATAACACAGGTATGATATTTCAAGCTTGCTTTTAACTTATTTTTCCTGTTATTTACTTCTGCATAGAAGGCAATCTCAGTTTTAAATGTAGAAAGTCACTCTAATGGTTTGAGTAATACTAATTAACACTTTAAAAGGTTATTAAACAATGAATATAAATTTGTATTTGGGAAAGAAAGAGAAAAAGCTAAAAATTTAATTTTATTCTGGCATTTCTGATTGAAAATATCTTCTTGATCTGAAGAGCAGAAGCTGGTAGGAACAGTCAGTCTACTCTGCAGGTGATCGTGTGGGAAAGGAAATTGTACAAAGCTTTGATTTCATCTCTAAAAGTTCCCCATAGCAGAGCCCAAATGCCCTATGGAGAATACAAGTGAAAACCGGAAGGCGAGACTGGGAGTCTTGGATTACAGCCCCTACTTTTCCTCTTTTTTCAGTTCCATCCAGATCTGTACCCGGATCTAGAAGCAAAACAAGAACATGCCATCCTTGCTAGAATTTGCCTTGTCTAAAAAGCAACTATTAATCTGTCAAATATTAATATGTTTGCTTGCTGTTGTCATTAGTGCCAGAAGCTGCAATCTGATTAACACAGACAGATAGATAAAGAGATATTATTTATGTGTAAATATATATGTGTCTGTGTGAGAGAAAACATAATCCATGTCTAAATGGATGGATGTCTAATGTCTAAAAATATCTATGCTATCATGCTCTGATTTGTAAATTCATAACTGTAATTTGTAGACTTTCAGGTCATGATACCAAAAAAGCCAAGATACTTAGGAAAAGTGTGGGAAAAAAAATGCTATTAAAAAATGTGTAAATGCATAATTGAAATTTATTTTCTGTTAAGCATGTTCTATATGTTCCTGAACTGAGCTACTATTAACTTGATGGTTCCTGGTATGTGGAAATAAGGATCACTTGGAGTAATGATCAGAAAGGAGTTTTTCAGATCAAAGAAGCAATTTTCAATTTAATCTTTCAATATTGATATATTTGAAATATTTTTACTCTTCCTAGTTAGGTGTCATGATTAGACTATTTTTATAACAACTTGAAAAATTATTTTATCTCCTTTTATACCCACTTACTCTTTCAAGGCAGGAACGCCTTTGATCGTTTCTAGATCAAGACTGGATTTTAAAACGTTAATAAAGTCAGTGGTTTCCCTACCCCCCTTTTCCCCAAACAAATAGTTTTAATTGGCTTTGAAGGTATTTCAGGCGCTGGTTTTGCTGACAAAACGTAGAGAGCAAGGTCGGTCATTTCCCCTTTAAGTGGATGCAGTCGAGTGATTTCTTTGGCCTGCTGACTTTCCCTTTTCTTCTTGCTTTTCTATTTTTTCTTTTGAACTGCACAACTGTTTTTGTTTGGTTCTTTTTTTTTGTGTCAATTGCCACAGAAAGAATGTACATTTCTAAGCTGTTTTTTTAATAATATTTACTATTCTATTATTTAATTTTCTTTCCTTACCTGTCTTGAGAACTGTACATTATCTTTTCCTATGGACAGTATCCTATTCAGGACATTGAGTCATCTTATTGAGGATTACTAATGCGTTTGGGTCAAATTTTTCTACCTTTATTGCACAAGAAGAATCAAGGCAACTGCAATGGTCAGTGGGACTGGACTTTGGAGAACAAACTGCTGAAGTTAATGATTTTGTAATGGTTCTCAGTGAACCCTCAACATTCTTGATTTTTCTAAAAACAGAGTTGGAGAACTCAATTTTACACTTTACATATGTAATTATTTTCCTAAATTTACAGCATTTTGATGCATAAACCAGGAATTTAGCCTGTTCTTGCAAACTGCACAGCCTAATGTGCTTCCCAGCG
>VZSZ01003446.1:164541-443678 GCA_013398815.1 Ibidorhyncha struthersii
ACGCTAAGTGCCCCCCCCCCCCCCCCCCTAATTTCCAAAAGAGTAAATTGCCAACAACTAATTAGTTGATTTTAGGTAGCAACTGGAGAACTAAAATGTCTGTAAAATAGAAAACAAATTCATATTTACCTTAGTTACAGACACAATGACAATTCATTACAAGCTTGATTTCTGAGAACTTTCTGTTGTTGACCTTTGCAAGCTAAAGGTTGATATCAGGTAGAAGGGTCAGATACTTGGGTGTACACTAGCAAGATGGAGTTGCAGAGTCGCATTTTTCATTGCAACTACTAATTAAAAATCCTGAGGCTCACAGGTTCTGATTCACATTATGTGACTACTCCTTTTGGTGAGGATTATCTGCCTGGATTTGCAGGGTCAGATACTTAATCTGTGAGCCTTCTCAGAGTGTGACTCTGTCATTTTATTTGTCATTTTGCCCAAGCAACACACATAGTCATTGTAAACAGAAACAACAGTAAAGCTGATAAAATTTTTATGTATATATTGTTATGAGTCCAAAGGGCTGAAAGTATCCTCCTTCTTGTTCCTGAAATATAAGAAGATGCATCAAATATGATTTTATTTTATTTTTTTAACATTTTTAGACTGTGGCTTGGCAAGGCTATATATTATTGCTATAAAACAGATTAGCTATGTGAGATACTTTTTCTTCTTTAGTTTTTCACTGAAATTAATACATAGGCTGTGTTAACACAGAAATGATAGTTTAATATGTTTTTCTAGAAATAATTATAGTATAATAGTTTCTTTAAATAAAGAATGGATTCTTTGTTTTTTCTGTTATGTCTGTGACAGTTAATGCTTTTACGGATTTTTTTAATATTTGTTTAGAATCTTTAGCTATATGCCTTTCTTATAAGATGAATGTTAACATGAGAGAAAAGTACATTAATGATGATGTGGAATGGAATGGAATTGTCATACTCTCTGTAGTGAATATTATAGTGTTGGAAAGGAATGTGTTGAAGTATTACCTCAGCGATCTAAAATGTTTTAAAAAATTTGGAAAATTTTTCTCAAGGGAGCCAGCAACTGTGTGACAGTGTAATCCAAATAATTAGGGACATTGTTATTCACTGAGCAGCCACACAAACTCAGTTGCCTTATATGGAACTTTCTCATCTCTAATATGATTTTAAGTTCTTGTTTAATAAATATATTTTCTACATATATATTGATAGTTTTTATGGCAAGTTGGGAAAGGTCTTTTTAGTGGTGGTTGGAGGCTTCAATGGTCTTTTTCTTTTGATCTTCTTACTTTTTGCTGTTGTAAAAGTAGTTTGAAAGCTCTCTTATCCTGCAACAGCTATTAATTTTAAAATACAACCTACTACAAACTCCTGAAAATCACAAAACCTTCTGAACAATTCTGAATGATTTATTTACTAGTGCAGTATTATCGGTGTTCTTTCTTTGGGTTTACTAGTTGTTTGCAAAGGCACTTGCAGCCACAAAAGGATTACAGGTGAAGAGAGTATGTGGCAGATGCATCAAATGTACACATTTCTGTAATGTGTTGCATTTCTCTAAATGGCACGGTAAATGTTAACATCAGTTACTTATTAGCTTAATTTTTCTTGCTCATTGATTACTGAAATGACACATACATATATGCCTGTGAGGTTTTACTGCAATATGTACCGGCATGTGATGTTTCAAAGCCTTTAGAATGCGTTGGACATCTCTTTGCATGCTGACAAAAGAAACCAAATATTTCATGGTAAAATCAGCCTTGTTAAGTTTGTATCGGTTTTGTTGGTTTTTTTTTTTTCTGATGAAACTTTGTGTGTTTGCTTTCCCTCTTTCCCCTCCCTTGAAATGAGAAGATTATGGCATGCATTCAGGAAATTTCTGTGAGAGTAAGGCTTTTAGCTGTCAATCAATATGGGTCTGAGGATGTCAAGGTCACCAGGAAGAAAAAAAGCTCCAAATAATAATTAGATGATGTAATTGTCATGACTTGTCTGAGTTACAAAGACATGTTGGCTTACATTCTGGAATGCATATTAGAAAATTTTTCAGCTAAAAATGTGTTTTTATTTCATTGTCAAGAATACTTGGAAGAATTTGTATGCGAGTCATTGAAGAATGTTAAATTTTCTTTAAGACACATTGCAGTTTTTATGGGGTATTTTCTAATCTCTCCAGGCTATATATAGTAGCTGTAGGTGCAAGATTCAATGAGTTTAACTTTTGTAACATTCCTTTTTTTTGTTATTGTTGTTTCTTTTCTTTTTAAAGGTGGCTTTGGAGAGCATGGGATGTCAAAAAAACGAGGTGCCCTCTATCAGCTTATAGACAGGATAAGAAGATTTGGCTCTGGTATTTTCACTGTTTAAATTAGCAGGTTGCCTGATGTGATAATATATCATGAACATTAATGATGATAGTACTTTAACACTTTAAAGCCTTTCTGTATTACTATTAGCATAAACAAACTATAAGATAAGTAGTACAAGAATATTAATGAAGCGATTAGCTCTTTGTTGCATTTTCTTAGAGGTCTGTTTCCAGCATCAAATCTGGAAGCTAGAATATGTAGTTTTAAATCTCATATTAAAAATTCCTTAGCTTTTTAGTATGGCTGTGTTCAGTTATCAGTTCAACTGATGCCAATACAATGTCTTTTCAGTACAGGTAGGCTATGCTGCATAGCTGCTAGGGATTTTTTATTTTGTTTTGTTTTGTTTTTGTCTGGATCCAGTTGGGGCATTCTGATGATTCATACTGCGTTTGAAGCATTTATGGTGTGTTACACTGAACAAACACGTTTTTATACTAATCATACTCTTGTCAGTATGAACGTAGTTGAATTCAGCAGGCTATGTAAGTGGAATCCCCATTAATACTGCTTGAGTTTACTCACCCTATTTGATGATGCAAGGACATGTCACTTTACTGTCATGAAACCTCAACAAGGAAAATACATGAAACTCCATTGTAATCACACCATATTATGTTTAAATGCATCACTGCATATCTTGCAATATTAACCAGAGCACAGAAACTGCCTTTGCAGAAGTGCTTTGGTATATAATCTTCATTCTTTATAAGAGAATTACAGTTTTAGTGTTGCATAAATGCTTGTCATCTTTTGTGTGCAATTTGGCATAAATTTCTTGCTTGTAGTTCAAAAGAAGGTTGACAGAAGAATTCTGCATGGTAAAACATCTGTATTAACATGCGATGTCATTCAGTAATGACTTCATATTAAGTACAACAATAGTTTTTCTCTAAAGTTTCCACCTGTGTTGTAGACTGTTGTGTAATTCTAATTTACACACTTACTTATTCACAAGGATAACTATGTGCTTTACCCAAGTATTTTTTTTTAAACCCTGAAATTTTCTGTATCATTCTGGATATAATTTAAGTTACGTGTTGGTTTTTACAAAGGGAGGTTATTCTTCCCATGTATCAAGAGCTTTCTCCCTGCCTTGTGCTGTAGTTTCTTCTTTTTTTTTTTCTTCGGCTGCTCTCCCAGCCCTGGGGCTATGCCAAGATACCCTACCATGATCCTGCCCTGGAATCCTTCCTGATTTGGACATAGCCATTAACACTTAGGTAGCACCAGTATCACCAGGGATACTGGGAGACAGAAGGTGTACTCTTCAATGAGGGTTAAGGCTTCGACCCCACTGAGTTGGATTTGTTGACCGCCTTTCAAGTGATCCGTTTTAATCAGCTGCCCTGACACGCACACTAACTTATAAATTGCTTCAGGGGAAGCACCTGTTGTGGTGTGCAAGTCCTTGTCTAACTATTATCCTCTTCTTTTGTCACAGTAAGTTTCAGCTGCTTTGGGAGAGATTTGCCTGTAGTGGAATGAATGGTGAAACTGTGAAAATAGTAGATATTTTTTGGTCTTGTAAAGAAATTCCGGCCATGAGTAATACCTATCCATAGGGTTCCAAAAATCCTTTTATAAAAAAAAGTATATTTGCATCCTGAAGTGTTTTAAGGTTGCTATCAAAATGAAAGTCACAATTTTATCTGAAAATGTAATGAGAAATGACCCCCTCTGACTTTTTCCATGTGTATACAGCTTTGCAAATAATTTTTCTATTTTTCCCTTGTAATTTCTGATAATAAAAGCCAATCTAATACTTTAAGGACTCCTTTCTGTCCAGTGCTTTAAGGATGGTCATGCACTTGCTTTTTCCGGATCGTGCAATAATAATGAAAGGGACAGTGAATGCCTTGATTACTTTTGGACTGTCCAAAGTCTTTCCTTCTATGCTGGAAAAATCCCAAAATATTTAAAAAACTACATAGGGAGTGTGATTTTTTTTTTTAATTATTAAAATTATTAAATGAGAACATTTAGATGAAATTATGCAATGTGCCTTCAAGCTGATAAATGTATGTGCAAATTGTTACTCTAGATATGTTTGAAAAATGGAGATTTAGACTTTTCATTTCAAGCTTTTCTCAGAAAGCTAAGTAATGATAGACTGTTGCATAACAGCAATGTCCTACTTTTAAAGGGCATAAAGAAATAATCTGAATTTGACCTGCTGGAAAATAATTGTTCTCTTTTTTGTGTGTGTGATCTTATTCAGTGTTTTAATTATCATTACAGGCTTTGAGCAAAATAACACATCTAAAGGAAGAACTACTGTAAAATTCTCAGGGAAAAATGAGAAAAACCGATTTCCCAGAGCTGCTACATCACGAACAGAAAGAATATGGCCAGGGGGTGTCATTCCATATGTAATAGGTGGAAATTTCACTGGTAAGCGTTGTGCTTTGGATGGGGAGAAAGCATATGAATTTTTTTAATTGCCTTTTTTATTTTTTTTTAAAGTTAAGTCATACTGTAGAAGTCAATAGAAGGGTTTCTGTTGGATCAGGCCTGAAGTACATCTGTTCTGAAACTATTAGTCATGCTTCAAAAATATTGTTCCTAAAAGCAAGCTAAGTAATAAAAGTGTATAACTGTTTTAGAAAGGAAAGGCTCTTCTTCTTTGCCTGATACTTCCTGTTGCATGTTTGTTTTCAAGAGCCTAAGTAACAGAATGCCGCAAAATCTGTTTTTAAAAAAATGCAGGATATTTAGCACAAGACTATAACGTATTTAACTGGTGTGACATGTATGCTGCTAAACTGATTTCACTCAACAGACTGACTCAAATGTGTTTTATAATTCCTCAGTTTGGTTTTCAGATGGGTACACACAGATATTATATATGACAAGAAGAAAGACTGACTTCAAAATGTATAGAAATCTTAGTAGAAAGCTGTAGAAAAAGTTTAAAACATACGTTATCCCTGAAAAATGTAAATGGATCAATATCAATATGGATGTAAGAGGTAATTTAAAACAAAAAAGGAGGGAGAAAAGCAAAGATGGATGGGAAAAGATACGTAATAACATCTTATTTATTGCGTACAATAATACAGGGAACCAAAAGAAACACGCAAATGCTCACACGTTGTATGTATGTGTGTATGGAGAAACCAGAATCATTCCTTTCAAACTGACAGCTACAGCCAAACTTTTAGTTTGGGTGTTTACATAGTACTATACCGAATGTGACCTTTGCTTTAGGATTACCCTCTTCTGAAATAATGGTAATAAACTCAATGAAAGCATATTGTGTTAAACATTTTACCTGTTTCATAATGAAAGATAAATTCTAAAGCTTGGCAAACATTGCTTAAAGATAAAAGAAAAGGGCAAGACGGGATGAAATAACCTTTAACTTTTAGGATCCTGACATGATTTGAACTTGCTATTTTTATGAACTTTGAGGGTTCGTTGTCTTTAAGTTTAAAAAAGTATTATTCTTTTGAAATTATCCTATGCTGTAACATGCATCTTCGCAAAATTCTGCAAGGTGGAGGTACTTCTGCTAGCACATTCATGCCAAATAGTACTGTTTGTGGATTTCCAGCTCAGAAGCAATACAGCTGTATTCTCAGACGCTGCCTCTAAGTTAATAAGCCTTGTCTTTTGTCAGGCAATGAAATTACATTGTTTATACTATCTGGAGTACTATATACTAGCTGGCTTTGTGTTCTGTGGTGAGAGCTGGCCTGGCTGCTGCTACATCTAGGGTATAGTTATCATTATTTCTGAGCGTGTTTCTCATTCTTAAAACAAATATCTAGGCATTTATATATAGTCTTGTACCAAATGAAGAATTTCCCCCTTTTGGTGGATCATTTGATTTCTGAAAGATTTTGACACAAACAAGTGGAGAATGGTCCCTGTTCAAGACAGCATTATTAAAATCAAATGCCTTGACAGGTATGCCTGCTAACTCGGCTTGGGTTAAATTGGTCTCCAGATTTAAAGGTTGTAGGACTTTTTTCTTTTTCTTTTTCTTTCTTTTTTCTTCTGGCTACATAGCTAGGATCCAGGGTTCCTCAGTTGTTTGGTTTTTTTCTTTTTCTTTCTTTTTTTTTTTTTTCCCAACGCGGTCCACTTGATATTTTCATCTGGGGAATTCCTTAGCAAATATTATGCTAATGCAGGTACATAAGCAACACTATATTTTGTCTGCTGTCTTCCTCTGGTGTAACATAGCTGTGGTTTTTATTGCAGGTTTTATGGTTGCTAGAGTATGTCAGGCAGTATTGGTCCCCTTGCGGGCAGATATGATGGGCTGATGGTCTGAGTATCTCTTTAATTGGAGTCTGGCAGTACATGGGTCTGCCGGGACACAGGACTTCATGATCCAGTGATTCCTTCCAGGCCTATATTCCTAGTACTGAAATTGGATTTTAAGGAACAAGACGCGGTTAAAAAAGTCTCTTATTTAATCTCATACAATTATTCTTCCAGGCACCCAGCGCGCCATGTTCAAACAGGCTATGCGGCACTGGGAAAAGTACACGTGTGTTACATTTATTGAACGAAGCGATGAAGAAAGTTATATTGTATTTACATACAGACCGTGTGGGTAAGTGTGTACGTATAGTAACAGATACTTGTGCTTGCAATGTTTGGCCGTGTTTGCCAGCTTTGCAGTTATAAGCAAATATAAGCAAATAAGGAAAACGAGTAGATAGTTACTGCATTTAAATGATACATGTGTTCTGCTTGGCTTTAGGTTCACTGAAAGCAGTATGTATAGTAACTTTTTGAAGTTAAGCCTCTTTTGTCTATTTCTAGATAAAATGATCTTGCTATATATGTGCAGATGTGAGACTTTTATATTTGGCTTTCTGTCACGCTTTTAATATTTATATGTATTGTTCTAAGGTATTTCAGGCTTGTTGTTTGTTTATTCTTAGCTTTCTCCATATCACATGTTTACTGCTGAATTATGTATGGACATTTATCCCATATTCCTTTTCCAGCTTAATTGTTGTTAATTTTAACTCTTCTATTGTTAGACAGTCCTTGCCTAGATCTGTTTAGCCACCAAATTCATGACCATTTTGCAAATTCCTTCTTCCAGGTCACTGACATGTAAACGTGAACGAAACAAGTTTTATTACTTATTAGTGCAGCTTTCCATTAATCACCGTGTTCCATCTTCAGATATTTCTGCTCACAAATTCATCTATGTTTGTTATGTATTCCACTCAGAATTCTTAATTTTATATAGTGGTCAGTGAACTTCCAGAGTGCACCATGTTCATTTTCCAAGAAGAGGGCTCACTACCAGTGGAAATAGTGTACTTCTGATAGTCACCTTCTGTTTGGGTTGTAGGCTCCACAGTGAACAGCTGTCTTGCTGACTTCCTGATCCATGAACGCTTTGCATGCCTACTTTTGAATTTTTATGGGATAGGGTAGTGCAAAGAAGTTTTGGGACCTTCTTGTGTTGTAGGAATGATCCTGAATGTACTTAATTATAGCCCATAAAATTGCATGTAGACTTACTTGTTTAAATTACCCCTGACATTCTTCTTAAGGCATAGGACAATGGAACATAACCCACTCCTAGGCTATTTTAAGAAAGGCATCACATTTGCCTTGGAAAGTCTCTGAGCCACAGATCCTTGCAGTCAGGGAGTTTATTCTACAGGTGCACCTGCAAACTTGCCTGTTGTGTTCTTGTGCTCCCGTAGGTCTGCTGTAGACCCCTGTTAGAAACAGTGCCAAATGAAATGGACTTTTGTTCTGACTCTGCATGGCAGTTATTTTAGTTAACGATGCAACCTGTAAGATAGGATTCAGGGATACTGATATACAGCTGGAAGAGAAATGGGAAGCAGAGAACAATCGTGATGATTCCCTGCACTCACAGAGCTAGAAAGCAATGTGGATTTAAACAGAAGAACGTCAAAGATGTAAGTGGTCTTAGGTGCTTTATGAAGAGGAGTATGGGGATACCTACAGAGACCTTGGTTTCGTGAAAAGTAAATTCTACAACTTCAAAGTGCCCAAAGCCAAAAGACAAAAAATCTCTCCAGCCAAAGCACTGTTTGTTAGGCTGGTTGATGCTTCATGAGAGCAAGTCACTTTAGGGTGAAGGCTGGATTATAACCAATTTGAACCAGAAAATGGGAATATACTCAGTATCTATCTTCAAAGTCACCATTATCCTTTACAGTTAATGTTGTTTTACCGGTGGGTACTTTACAAATTACAGATAATTTACAAAGGCTGTAACAAGTTTAAAATTACTTTTTTTGGGGTCCTGAATCCACAAACCATTTCAGGAAGAGCCAGATAAATAAGAAAGTATCTTCTCTGGGTGAATAGGAACCACTGTGCACTAACCACCGGCATACAGTGCTGATGCAGGATTTTCCGTGGAAAGAGCCCAGACAAAAGTGACACCAGACCATCTGCAAACACTTTCTGCTACATGGCCAGTCACATTGAAATCAATCTCAGTTCTTTCCCATAGCACCCTGCTGTGTTGGTTTGTTAGCACATTGTGTTGTTATTGTTTGCAGTACCATGGCAGCTAACATTCACAGATGAGGGGGCCTTTATTGTACTTAGCACTGTTCAAATTGAAAAGTAAATGATAAACCCTGCCCCAAAGAGCATTCAGTCAAAACATAACACATTTAATTAAACAGAAAGTGGATATGGTCATACATGTGGAAATTCAGGTGGCAGTATCTACACATGTCTCAGATGCCAGCATTAGCGCACTAGCAAGTGAAGTGTTACTGAGCCTTTGTAAACATTAAGGATATTTTGCCAAAGTGTAACGTATTACTTCTTGCAGCAGTTCATGGGAAGCTCATCCCAGAAGGGCAGTGATGAAAAGAGCGTATTTGATACATAGCAGCTGGTTATCAGAGACACATTACCTTCCTAAAGTTGAGAGTTTATATATCAGCAATGAACGAGAGACAAGTTTTGATTATCGTAGACCCATAGGACTGCAAGGGATCTCAGAAAGATGTCTTAAGATATTTTTAAGACAGAAGGAGCTATACCAAAGTCATTGCTGCTATATGCTTGTCTAACTTGTTTCTAAAAACCTGCAAAAATGAATACTTCACAGCCTGCTAGGAAATGTATTGCTTCAGTATCCTAAATATAAGAAATGTAGGAAGTCGGGGGCAGTATTATTGGTCATAGCTAAAACAGATATTTCTTGCTGCAATTAAAGTACATTAACTTTTTTTCCTGCTCACCATGGCCACAGAAAATAACTTATTCCTCTTTCTTTTTTGAAGGAATCTATTATATGCTTTGAGACTGTTATTATGTCCACCCTCAGTTCCATTTTCTTCTAGGCTAGAAAATGCTCAATTCATTTAATCTTTCCTGGTAAGTCGTGTTTTCTAGGCCTTTGATCACATTGTTATTCTCTTTGGATTCTTTTCAACTAGTCCACATCTTCCTTCAAATTGGGGACCCAAAACTAGGGCGTTTGTCCAGATGAATCATTACTTCTGCTGAGCTGGTGCTAGAGCTAATTCATGTATCTTGGAGTCTCTCCTTCCACTCAAGTACCTAAGCATGATGCCTTCCTGGTTCTCAACAGCTGCCACATTCGACTCATGGTTGGTTGGGATGTGACTCCGAGTAAGAGCCAGGGTTCTTTCCACAGCACTGATGCCCCATCACTGGTTCCAGCATGTGACATGTTTTGCACATCTCGGGACACCAAATAACGCTGTATTTCCCTTTTCAGTTGTCTTCTCTAATCTGCTGAGGTTGCTAACAATTGCAGGTTTGTTATCATGGTATTTAGCAGTCTTTTCTCAGACTGCAAGTTTAAAGAGCATCTCCTCTATCTTCACTTCCTATGATATTCCAAGCAGCTTTATACCCCCCTTTATATCAGGGTTCTCTAGTTTGCTGTGGGCAGCTTGTGTGGAAAAATGTCAAAAGCTTTACAGCTGGATCCCTCCTTCCCACCAGAATAATTTCATCTGTTGCAGTCTTAAACTATAATTATTTGTCATCACATCTTGTTTATTTAACCTATTTTGAGAACAGTTAATTATTGAAATAGTGTTTCTTAGTACAGCTGAAGTACTTAGTAGTTTGAAATTTTGTAATTACTGACAGTTATTTATACCCATTAGCTGCAGATGTGAGAATAAATATGTAGTATTAAGATACGAGTGTTTATGATTCTTCTACCAAAGCCATGTACATTGACATTAATATCTCTTACAGCAAATATTTATGCAGCTAGTTGATTAGGGCAAGTAAAACTCTAATCTGTAAACAGGTTCAAAACACTTTGTTCACTACTGCTTCTCTATCTGTATGTTTCTTCCTATCAGATAGGAAGTGCCTGAAGACACAGGCAGTATACTTCCCTGTATGCAAAGCCAAAAAAGGGGTCAGCAAACTGGAATGGCCTCTAGTGACATGCTCTTAATAAATATTACCGAGTACAAGATCAAGCTTCTTTTTATATAGCGAGACAAAAAAAGAACAATTAGTCATATTGTTCTGGCATCTCAGCATGCCTTTGATCTGACTTTGTGGTAATTTTTGAGCTCCACCAGAAGACTTAAGTACTTTTTATGACAAACTTCAGGTGACTTATTACAATCTACTGCTGTATCCTCTTGTACGGGTATTTGACAAAGCTGTCTGAGATACAGGAAAATCAGATCTCTTTCATGTGCTTCTCCAAACATTGAAGACTGAACAACTTCTGAACGTTTTAATGTTTTTTTTTTGAACTTGCTAGTATATTAAATAGACATTACAGGCAAGTACTTAAAGTTGGTGGAACAGGTAAATTCATTGCCGGAGGTACACTTTTGTAGCATTCTTTAGCTTTAAGAAGGATTACATGTTATAAAAGGCGCTCAATCACTTTTAGGAATTAGAAGAAATTCAGAGTTGTACTAAATAATCTGTTGCATTACAGCTGACTCATGCTTTCAGGTGGTCATTAAGTCTAGCAGCTGGTGTTTTCCTGCTCACAGCAGTTGACACAGCTTCTCTGCTGCTTGTGGCGTGGCCCGCTGGGTGGGTGTGAGCAAGGTGCTGGTGACCAGCTGCCATAGTCTAAAACACAGTGTATTAACATAAACCGAATGAGGGGTGCTTTATGTTAATACACTGGGATAGGCAGCTGTTAACTGAGGAATGGACTCAGTTGCCTCTTCTTTGTAATTTTGGGGTGGTCGTCTCCATTGAGCAAGTGAAGAAGCAGTAGCCACTTTGACGATTGCAACAGCTCCTCTTTGGACAGTGAATCAGAACATTTGGTAACTACAAGTATATTGATCCCTGACAATAAGCAAATTCATCAAGCCAGGTCACAGCCCGTATCTCCTTTGTACAGAATGAGTTATATTTGTGATTGAAAGAGGTGTTTTTTCACCAAGAACAAAGCCTCTGTGTCTTGAGTGAGATTTTGTTCAAGAATTTTGCAAACTTCTTTCTCCTGCTTTGTGATGATATGCAGTCCTAGTATGCTTATGAAGTTCTGCAGTTTTTAATCCACAACTGCATACAGTCAGTGATGATGTGGTCTATGAGGATTTTTATATTACCACATTTTGAAGAGTGCAGCTGTTTTAAAAAGCGCAACATTGACCCCACCTGATTATCTCTTCCTTCATATTAATTCAAGAGCATTTTTGACAATAGCTGTATTACTTAAAAGAATGAGCGTATTATTCCAGTCATTTCACTTTCTCTCTGTCATTTGTTTCTCTTTGCTTACCATCATTGATCAGCTGACTGATTAAATGGAATTAGAGATTCATAAATAGTTACTGTCTCCAACTGCTTTGTGGTGCAATAAAGATTAAAGAGATGAGGAGCTTTAAAGGCTGCCAGCTGACTCTATTTTAAGGGGCATGACAAGTGCTCATACAGCAACAGAGAGGTCTTGGCCTTTTGCCAAACACACCTGGGGTCAAACCCGTGATATCGCAAATTAATTTCCTTCATAGATTTATTTATTTACTTATTTTAGTTTTTCTTACCCTTTATCTCAGTGCAATTGTTGAAGTGATGAGAACCTTGTACCTTAATTGGATGAATCTCGTGTGCTTGACATGACACTCAACCTAGCAAATCCGAATGACCTTCTATGAATGTGCACTGCTGCTGTTATTTTAAGACTTGGTGTTAGTTCTGTTTTTCTTTGGCGTGTAAAGAAACACTCAATAAATTTGTTTATACTTTCTGGGAAGTACTTGAAATCTGTCAGGTAACCACGGTAAGGGAATTACCATACTCATCTGTCTGCTTGTTTTTAGGAGCAGGCCAGAGTTAAAAAAACTCTGTGGTGGGTTTCAGGTGTTCAGTGTTAGACAGCCCAGAGGAATACTATGTAAAAAAAAAAAAAAAAATTGCAGTTAATTTTTTTCTTCTAAAAAGAAAACATCTTTCAGGTGTGTCAAATGAGGTACCTCAATTCACTATGTGCTTTTGATAATGCCCAACTTCTCTTGTTTTTTGATGACTATAATAGTAAAATGTCAAATGATTTTTGAAAACACCTAAAAATCTCTGATTTATGAAATACCACTAAAAACTTTCAGATGTGATCTTAAGCATCTCTGTTTCTGAGAAACAAACAACTTTCTTGGATTGTTAATTATTTAATTGGTTAATTAGGTATTAACCTTATTTTCTTCTAAAAACAAATTGTATTAATAACTTAATGTGTTATGCTAGCCATTTTGGTGTTCTGCTATTATTGCACAGCTATTGCCTGACATTTTTCAAGTTATAGTACACAGGCTTAAAAGGCTAAACCCTCTTTTGGTCCAAATTAAGTAAAAAGGACAGGAAGAGTAGTTAAATCCTTGCTTTATTCTTTTGCCCTTGTTGTGAATAGTGTCAATCAAAGCAGAGCTGGAGACATTTTAGAGGGTACTATTTGCAATAATTCTTCATTATTTTTTCACTTTTTCCTTTATCTCTATTTGTCTCAAATGTCACTGTGCAAAAATCATCTTGAAAACCTATGGAAATTTTTAAGCCACCAAATATGGTTTTGCTAGTTGAAGCATGTAATGTACATGAAGTCAATAACATAAGTATGTTAAAGCTGTTAAAATTGTATTAAATATTCTACAACTTACAGTCTTAATAACCTATTGATTTGCTTTAAGCTATAAATATTGATTTACGTTCTTTAGTTCTGCATTGCAATTTTTCCTCTATACAGTTTCCACGCAGTGGTAAACGTGAAGAGTCAGCAGAACCGTTTAAACTGTTTTAAACTAAAGGATTCGTTCTGCCTTTTCATAATTATGTGTGGTTATCCTAACTTTATTCTCATCAATCTCTTGCACTGCCGTCATGTGTTGTATTCAGATCGTAAAGGCTTTGAATTACAGATTAAATTCCGGGATCTAAATAAATGTGTTTAAATATGTTGAGTCTCCAGGGTATATTTTGCAGGAGTATAGATGAATGCAAAACTAGATAGGTTAAAATTGGTTGTGTGGTTGGTTTTGGAGGGTTGTGGTCAGACTATGACTGAAAGTGTGGTATCACAGGGGCCTATCCTGGGACCTGTCCCTTTTATGATCTTTATCAACGACCCACAAAGAGGTGATGGTGCATGCTTTTATCAAGTTTGCAGATGACACCAAGTTGAGGGGGACCAGATGATAGGCTCAATGGTAGAGCTGCCACTCAGAGGGACTCAGGCAGGCTGGAGGAACTGACCAGCAGGAACCTTAATGGAGATCAACAAGGGCAAAGGCAAAGCCCTGCACCTGCAAAGGAACAGCAAGATAGGCCGGGCACTGCCGGTTGGGGAGCAGCTCTGTGCAGAAGGCCATGGGGCAGTGAGCTGGGCAGAAGCTGGCCATGGGCCCTGGCAACTAAGGCAGCCAACAGCGTTTGGGCCTGTGTGAACAGAAGTGTGGCTGGTGGCTCAAGGGAAGAGATCATCCCTCTCTACTCACCACTTGCTGGGTTACAGATAGACTCTACATCCAGCTGTGGGCCCCCAGTACAAGAAAGATATTAATAACCTGGATGGACTTAAGCCTTGTGCCAAGATGCTTGGGAGCTGAAGCACTTGCCCTATGAGGAGATGCTGAGGGTCCAGGGTTTGATCGATTGGAGAAGAGGTGGCTTCAGGGAGACCCAGCATCAGCCGCCAGTTCCTAAGGGGAGGGCAACAAGAGGGAGCCACACTTTTCATGGTGGTGCTTGGTGGGAGAACGCAAGGCAACAGGCATAAGCTGAAGAAAGAGAGAATAAGACCGGGTATAAGGAAGAAGTTTTTCACAGTGTGGACAGCCAAGCTTTGGAGCAGGTTGTTCAGAGGGGCTGTGCTGTCTCCATCCTTGGAGGTTTTGAAGACCTGACTAGATAAAGACCTGAGTAGAGGTTAGGGGCTGACCTCCTGGAGAGCAGCTCAGTGGAAAGGGACATGGGAGTCCTGGTGGATGACAGAATGACCATGAGCCAGCAATGTGCCCTGGTGGCCAAGAAGGCCAGTGGCATCCTGGGGTGCATCAAGAATAGTGTGGCCAGCAGGTCAAGGGAAGTCATCCTTCCCCTCTACTGTGCCCTGGTGAGGCTGCATCTGGAGTACTGTGTCCAGTTCTGGGCTCCCCAGTTCAAGAAGGACAGGGAACTGCTGGAGAGGGTCCAGCAAAGGGCTACAAAGGTGATAAGGGGATTGGAGCATCTTTCTTCCGAGGAAAGGCTTAGACACTTGGGTCTTTTTAGTCTAGAGGAAAGAAGACTGAGAGGGAATCTTATCAATACTTATAAATACTTAAAGGGAGGGTGCCAGGTAGATAGGACCAGTCTTTTTTCAGTGGTGCCCAGTGATAGAACAAGAGGTAACGGGCACAAACTTGAGCATAGGAAGTTCCATCTAAACATGAGGAGGAACTTCTTTCCTTTGAGGGTGGCAGAGCGCTGGAACAGGCTGCCCAGAGAGGTTGTGGAGTCTCCCACTCTGGAGGCATTCAAAACCCGCCTGGATGCTGTCCTGTGCAACCTGCTGTAGGTGACCCTGCTCTGGCAGGGGGGGTTGGACTTAGATGATCTCCAGAGGTCCCTTCCAACCCTGACCATTCTGTGATTCTGAGCAACCCTGGTCTGACTTCATATCTGACCCTACTTTGAGCAGAAAGTTGAAGTGGAGACCTCCAGAGGTCCCTTCCAACCTGAATTGTGCAAGAATCAGTGGAATTTTGTCCATATTTAGTAGTCTGTAATGTGAACTTTCATAGGTTGCATGCATTTCATGCTTTTCTATTTTTAAAACAACCATCAGGCATTGTCAGTGCATTTTATCTCTTTGCACAAGTTAAGGTCAGTATAGCATAATTACCATAATGATGTTAACATAGGTAGGAAGCCCTGGCTCATTAACTTCACCTAATATGGAAATGGTGACATGCTTTCACAGAGTGTTGATTACTTCATCTGATTGATTCTTATGTTTTCTACCATGGCTTCCTGTAGACTGCCAAGGCAAATGCCACAACTTGGCCCTTGCTTCAAAGTGTTCAAAGATAAAGAACAATGTTTTCTAAAAGATTTGAAGTCTGGGACCTGGGAATTGTGTTTGTCAAATTTGTTTGGTGTACATAACACAACTGCCTATGACAGTGAATTGGGAATTCTGTACTGAGGATAGAAGGTCTTTAATGGCTTTTTAAATAAATGAACTTGTCTGAGAATGAAGAGTTGCTGCAAATTCTACTGCCTTTTGGCTCAGAGTACAAAGTGCGTACTCCAGCATTCCCATTCTAATTGGGTGGGACAGTAAATAACACCGTGTAGGATGTTTTAAAAAAAACACAAGAAAACAACAAAACCCCGAAACTTTCATAAGGATCCAAACACTTTTCTCCCCAGGGTGAGCACAAGTGAATGAGAGGGTATGAACTATGGTAATTTCCTTATTGAACAATAGAAACATATGCAAATAGTTGGGTGACTAATGAATGATAAAAACCTGGGTAAAATGATACTGAAAATATCTGTTGTGCATTAATTATGTTTACATATTCACCTGTAGCCATAATATTTATTCTGCAAACATGCAGTCTGAAATATATGTTAAGCAAAACCATGTCAGAGTGTCAAGTGCAAAGGTGAAATCCACCGTGGAATCATGAGATAAAAGGGTGTAACTAGTCTAAATTTTTATTTTAATCTTATTTCTGCTATTTGTTGCTCCTTTTTATCACCTACGCTGTTTTTATGGAACACCTTGAGGTTGTTTTTCCATTACTGTTATTTATATCAGTGTTTATAATAATATTTCTATATCGTAAATATTGTAAATAGTAATTTTGTGTTAATACAGTTTATATAGAGTAAGGGAAATGTACAGCGCAATATACAGGTGTTCTTTATTTTCTTTTACTGTGGTGTGGAACAGTAGCACATAAACCTGCAACATTGACAATGGCACAGAATTATAGCAGGGAGTCTAAATTGCCATTGTTTTTATTTCCCTGCCTTGAAGAGAGCTGTTAAGAGAAAAGACACCTTAAGAAATTAATTAAATGTGATATTGCACAACTCTAGCTGAAGCACCGAGCCTAATTCAGTGCTTTCACCTAAAAAGGTGATTCATACCTATCCTTGGACCTATCTAAAGGAGGAAGAAAAGAGTTAACTTTTTTTGAGGGTAGGAATACTTGAGAAGCAGTTGAGATGGCAAGGAATGATTATAATGTGAACAATAACTTTTCCCAACAGTATTTTCAAAGTAGTTTCAAAATTCTTTATACAACTCTCCTAGGCTGTTGTAGTAATGTTTTCCTCTATAAAGTAAATTGTGTGGCCTTTAAAATTTTAGGATTTTACTATCATCTTTTTTGTATTTTTATCCTTGATTTTTAACCAGTGCAAAACCAGTATATGCTTACCGAGAAGAGGTATTGGCTGTACTTCTCTAATATTCATGTTTTAAAATTGTAGTTGTATTAGACACTAACAAAAATCAACAAAGACAGCCAACCAAGACTGACTGACTGGCCAGCTAACAAAAATGAAAAGTCTCTTTGCCACCACAAAAACCTTAAAAGGTGAAACAAGCAAATGTTTTCTGTAGAATTTAATCAGGTATCAGTATTGCTACCATAGATACTCTTCATTGCCCACAGAGGCATATGAAGGATAGGATCATTCTCCACACTAGCATAGGCCTCCTCAAGGACCAAATAGATTCTGCTATGTAAATGTTGCATCAGAAAACAGGTTTTTGAAAAAAGGGGGGGAGGAGGGAGAGGGTGGAGGTGGTCTGCGCAGTACAATTCCATTCCACCTGACAGACTGCAGAATATACAGAGCAGAGATGGGAAATCAGGCTTTTATTAGGGAATATAATGCTGGCTTGAAATGCTTAAGATCTTCAGAGGTGACAGATTATCAGTTTATGAAACCTGAAATTGTCTTCCATTTTGGTAGGATTTGCTTTACTCTCTCTCCTTTTGCTAGAAGAGTCAGCAGACTTTTTTTCCTAACCAAAAGCAGACATATCAGATAAATGCTGAAAAGGGCATCTCTGTTCTGTAAGTTTACATTGGAATCATGGAAGTGCAGTGGAACAGGAGTGAAACACAAGAGCAGTTATGAAGTAGGGTTTTTTTGGGGGTTGTTTGTGTTAGCTTTTTTTTCTTGTGAAAATATGACTTTCTGGGACTGAGGTTCCTATTACAAGAAAACAGGAGTGGGAGAAAAGAAGCAGTTGGCACATATCCAGACCATTCAACCTTCTAATGTACTGTTGTTGTAAATGACATTGTATATCACCCATAGCCAGAGAAACAAAAAATGAGGAGAGATTGCACAGTGGCATCACAGGATTCTGCATCTCATTCAGGATGTTTTCCTTCTGTATTTTCAACTGCACGCTAAGTGAATTTTTTGAAGGACTATTTCACTTTCATTGTTTCTGTACCCTTTATAAATGGAACTAATGAAGTAGGGTGACTTTTCAGATCAAAATACAGCAAACTTATCAGAACTTGAGTGACCAAGAGTCTGGTGAGTGCTGTCAAGACACACAGCAGAAGTATGGCACAAACGAAATCTTGACTTACTCTTTCTGCTTCCCCCTGCATGCCTCTTGAGTGTGCACAGGCAAGAGAGCAGTGAATAGGCATGGGTGAGATGGTACTTCCAGTCACCTTTATTTTTTTTGATTCTTTGGGTGAAAAGAAGTTCCTGTGTTACTCTGAGATGCAAGGCCACAAATGACAATTCTGTTGACCACAGTTAGTCTCTTTTAAGAAGCCCTTGAAGAAAAAAAAAAACCCAAAACATACAAGTGTCCTTTATTATGTATTCTGAATAATAGGTTGTTCTTGCAGTAAAGCTAAGGTTTGTGAGACTTCAGAAATTGCATAGTGCATTGTTCTGCTAATTCTTTAATATAGTATTTTCTCATATTTTAACTGAATTTCCTATATGGTTTGTAGAGATATGCATGAAAACTTTCATTTGTGTTTGTGTTTTAATTACAGGTGCTGTTCTTATGTGGGTCGAAGGGGAAATGGTCCCCAGGCAATATCTATTGGCAAGAACTGTGATAAATTTGGTATAGTTGTCCATGAGTTGGGTCATGTGATAGGTTTTTGGCATGAACATACACGACCAGACCGTGATGACCATGTCACCATCATTAGAGAAAACATCCAGCCTGGTGAGATATTCTGATAAGTATTTTTTTTGGGGAAAAAAAAAGTCTGTTTATTTTTGGCATTTGCTTCATTTGCTCAACTCTCTTAAAACTGAACACTGAATAGCAGAAATGTGCATTTATGCTATTCCTCTTAGCTAGACTGTTCTCAAGCTGACTCACAAATAAAATATTGCAACTAAAATACAATCTTTTCTAAAGATCTGGCTGAGTAGCAAGCCATTAAATAGTTTTGGTTAGAAGGAGAGAAATATTAATCCTCCTCAAAAACTTTGAAGGAAGCCATTGCTCTTGAAGCCCTTTAGAAGTCATGTGCTTGAGAAAGGGCTTTGCTTTTGTAGTCTTTACTGAGTGATAAGTAGAAACATGTCAATAGCTTTGTAGATGCCCAAGAAGTTTAGACCTGGAAGGTAAGCTGAGGACTTTGAATCCGTGACAACGATGGGCACTGTTCCCACAGTTTACAAATTACTCTTTCCCTACAGAGCTTGTGGCTTTAGCCAGTGGCCTTGGCATTGTTGAGACAAAGCATCTGAGGAACCTGAAAACTTTAAACTGTGACTGTAATTTCTTTGTCAATCTAGCTGTTGTGCCTACCCTTGTGTTGTGTGGGCAAGATACAGGAGGCAATTAGGCATGTTTCATTTGCAGTGTTCATAAATGTGAAACACTGATTTTGACTTACGGGAATTCTATGCTCAAGAAGGGGTGAAATTAGAAATTGTCCAATGATAGCCTGGAATATTTTTCTGTTCCTATAAAAAATGTTTAAAAACAAAATAGATTTGAGATGCAATAAATCTTTGCCACCTCAGCTGTGACTTGGAAGATGACTGGCAGCTGATACACACTTCCACAAGTCTCTGAAGTCCTGAAAGGGCACGTGAATCCAAGTCTTCCTTCTGTTCTCTCTGTGTCATTGACTTGTATGGATGCCATAAGTGCTCTTCCCCTGTGCTTTTTATGCGATGGGGAGAATCAGTTTGAGTGCCATCCTCAGCTTCCTATTCTCTCCTTTCAGTTGTCTCTTTAGTTTCTAGCTGAAACCACTTCTTGTGGTGTGGCATCAGCTTGAGGAACATTAAATGACATCAAGTAGTCATGACCACTGAGACATTTGGGGGTTTTATATTATGCAAATTATGTTGGTTAATAGTGTTGATGCCACTGCAGTTTTGTTGCAAGATACCAATGGGAATATGGATTGGAGTGAGGGGTGCTTTGCATCTCTTAATGCACCGATTAGGACAAAGAACTTCTGGTCTGGAATTATGAACTAAGTATAATTCTTTTGTTCTTCTTCTACTTTCATTGAGTTGCAACAGCTGGCTCTTGAAAATGTGACTTTGTAGTGTTTGTATTACATGGGGGCTCAGAGAGTAGCCTTTGCTGAAGCAAAAGTCTCTTTAGTATCCGGTCTAATGAGTCTACAATGAGGAGGGTTCTTCCAGGGTCTTTGCTGTCAGAATGATTTCTTTCTGGAATTAAGAACCAAGCCAGAAAATTTATGGATTCTACATGAAGCACAGCATACTGTGTGGGGACTTTATGTGGATTAGGTGAATGAAAACAGTCTTTCTAAATGCCAAATGTAGGAATTTGATGTGTGTTTCAGAAGACATGTTTGCCCCCTTGGTTATTAAAATCACACAGTGACTCCCAAATGGCTAAGATTTATGAATGTCAGTGAGTGATTAGGTTAGGATCTCTGTTGTTTTTCTTTTCCTGTTTTTATCTTCACGAAGGAAGATATTAAAGAAACTCTAATTGTCAATCACTCATAGGTCAGGAATACAACTTCTTGAAGATGGAGCCTGGAGAGGTGAACTCCCTTGGGGAACCATATGACTTTGACAGCATTATGCACTATGCCAGGAACACCTTCTCAAGGTTGGAGTCTCAGGTTATACCTTTTGACTTTTAATTCTATTCCTCTCTGTGAATGCTAAAAACTATGCTTTTTTAAGTATTCCGAAATCACTTAATATATCCCTTGCAATATAGTATTCTTACAGCAGTCAAAGCACAGCTTGTTTATTTTGAGTCAGAATAATTTAATTACACTTTTGAACACATTTTGGTTCTGTTCAGTTTCAAAGCAGCCTTTTGATCTTGCTTCAGTTCTTTAGATTCTAAGACAAGATTATCTGGAAACATCGTTTTGTATAATACTTTCTTTTAGTCTCCACAAAATTTCAAATTTAGAAAAAACCAAATGAGTGAAATGGTTAGGAACTTTATGTGTAACGTGATCTGTTCTCTTAAAGAGAAATCTCCTTTGATGCATAATATCTGAGTAACTATGGATTATATGAGTAGAACACATTATGGTATTAGGACATCTACCACACAAGCCACAGCCTTTGCTAAGGACTGCAGTCAGCCGTTTATAACAGAGACTGCAATCTCTTCTCTGTTGTTTGTACAGATTGTTACTGTCATCAAAACCATATAAATAAAGAGTTCTGCTGGTTTTGCGCTGGCCTGTTGCAGGCTGATCCATTCCCAACTCCATAGTAACTCATGTGGGGCTCACTCTGAAACTCCATGTGGATGTGGGGAGCTGTGCAATGAGCTCTTCCCACAGATAAGCCCTACTCTGGAGAATAAGTGAAGAAGGAGTCTTTCACCCAGTCTCCTGTTATATTTCATACCAAGTTGCAGTACAGCTAATTACTCTCTAGAAATGCCAGAGTAATGTAAATTAAAAGAAACCTCAAAAAAACTCCAAGAAAAACGCTAGTTTGAAAAGTTATGTGATTAGCTTTTTTTTTTGTTCAATTTGTGCATTTTAAGGCAAAAATACTAGACCCTCTAAGACTCTGAAATAAACTGAAGACCACCAGAAACCTCACCAGCCTTTGCAAATTTTTTAAGCTTGTTCTCCTCAATATAAATGATATTTCAAAAAAAAAAATCCTACCAAAGATGTATTTAGCATACACATAATTCACCCCTGGAAAAGCATGGGAATGAGTCACATGAGGCAGATATTAGTCACATCGCTTAATGCAGTTACACATACGTTACCTTAAGGAGGAGATTATAAGAACCTACATAAAATAGAGTAATTTAACAAGCTGGAACCCCCCAAAGTCCTAGGGCAATGACAACATCAAGATAATTTGATTTGTGGGCCCTGATCTCACCACTTTCCAAGCTGGCAAAATATGATAGTGCCATGAGTAGGCATGCCCTGCCCTAAGGTAGAACAAGTTGTTACTTCATACTGTTTAAAAACAACGAGCAAACCCTTGAGGTCATGTAGTGTTTTGCACTGATTTATCTTGAAAACATGAGTTGTGCTCAATGTGACATACTGCCAGCTGTTAAGAAGTAGAAATCAAAACATTATAAAGTTCTAGTCAAACACAATGATGCTGTTCATGCTGTATTAAAACTGTTACAGGTTGTTCCCTTATTAAGGTGATGCTAAGGCATTTAAGAGAGCATTGTTTTCACATTTTTCAGAATATGAGTAGCATCAGTTTCAGGTTGTACTAAAAATCAGTGGAAAATAAAATAATAATTTATAGATACAAACACTTTTTTGAAAGAATAATGTGCCTTATTTCTAGAAACTGCATAACACCATAAGTAGTTTATTTCACTGTTTGGGTAACATCCTGAGAAGATTCTTTTCTTTTTTTTTTTTTTTTTTTTTTTTCAAAATTTCTGATGATGCCACAAGAAATCTCACTGGGAGAGCAATACTCAAAATGGTTCATTTATTATAATTTAAAAAACAATCTGTATTTATAAACAGTATTCTTAACTGCAAAGATCCTTACTGTTCATTCATTTTTGGACCTACATTATGCCTGAAAATACCAGTTTTACTTTTCAATAAAAGCCCTACAAGTATACAAGAGAGTATAAAAAATCAAAGAACAAGAGAATACAGAAACATATTAATCTGTTAACTTCCATTTTATGGGATTTGAGGGATTTTCGAATTCTGTAACGTAATAATAGAACTGAATTTTGTACCTTACTCTTTTAAAATTTGAGACTACCAAAGTATTTTGGATCATATTTAAAATATGGGAAATTTTGAATAAAACTGCACATTTGAAGCAAGTGTGCTTCTCTGTTACATCTAGTCATTTAGGATAAATGTTATTAAAATCACATAGGGTAAGTTGATATATTTTATTGTAAAGCAAGCAGAGGCTGGCAAGTAAGTATTTAAGTTTCAAAAGCAGCAGTGGCTGAAGTAGACTTAGATATGCTATAACACCTGAAAGAAGAATGATTGGCAAGTGTGCTTGACTTTACCTGCTCTTACACGTGTAAGTCAGCCTTTCCTTAAAAACGTTATTAGAAATAGGAACTTTGTGATTAAGAATTTTGTGATAGAGCCTAATTTATGTATTTTTATATAATTTTTATAATTCACTTTTTCAGTATAGCAAGAGCTTTACAGCAGTGCCCTTTTCCTGCCTAAATAGTAGTAAGAGATTTCCCTCCTGTTGTCTAATAGAAATATAAAAGGTGATATGTTAATTGATGTACTGAAAGAAGATTATTTTTTGATAACTTTGCATAAAGTTTGCCATCCTGAGGAATTTTTGACATGTTTTCTGTATTTAAAGTTCTGCGTTTTACCCTCTTAATTATGCCAAATGTAAATTCTAGGTTTACAAGATAGTATTATACATCCATAAAACTCAGACAGTTTTATGACAGAATCCTGATAGGGTTTTTTGGGGTCTATTTTTATTTTTATTTTTTTTAGGGGCATGTTTCTGGATACCATTCTCCCTTCCCGTGATGATAATGGTATACGACCTGCCATTGGCCAGCGTACTCGTCTAAGTAAAGGAGATATTGCACAGGCAAGAAAGCTGTATAGATGTCCAGGTATTGCACCACAAACAACCAAAACCCACGTGCTAGCAACCGTTTGACTTGTTGTTCAAGAGGAATGATAAATTTTTTGAGTCAGCTGCACAGTAGTCTGTTTCCATGTTGGCAGCTGACGTAGGCAGTTCAAGAATTGAATCATAAAAGAAACCTTATAGGTAAGGTCTCTGGAATGCAAAGCATTTAAGGACAGATAAACTGCATGAAACAACACTTAATTTCATGACATTTCAGTCTTTATTTTCCTTATCTGTTCAATGACTAGAAAAAAAAAGATGCTTAATATCACTTCTGGTTTGCATATTGACTGGAGTCTGGTTTTTATTTGAATTCAAGCAGAGTGCAGAAGGAGCAAATTAAATTATTGCAGTCAGCTCTGAACATGACATTTTTTGAAAATTTGACAAATAACGAGTCAGGACAACTAAGTTGTAAACTCTTTTATGGATGAATTGGTTAAATTTTATTACAAACTTTATACAGTTGTAACAGTTACATTTAGTATTTTAACGTCTTCTGCCTAATTCTAGCATCCTATAATTTCAATGCATATTAATGTTTTATCTCAAAATAGTGTTGGGGTAGAGTTGCTGTCTGTCCCAGAGACATGAGTAGCAGTCTGGAGTAACCCAGAGTCAATCCTGTGGTTGCTGTCTTGTGCTAGTTCTTCTCTAAGTGCTGGCAAAGCGGTGGAAATCTCAAAGCAAAAGGTTTTACTTTCCTTGCTCTAGTTATAGCTGAGACCACTTTTAACCTTTGGTGAAAACTGAAGCAGTTCAGAAGTGACATCTCTCAGCCCGAATTTTCCAGCAAGGTCCTGGTGGGAGGTGAGACATACCAGCTGTGTGCCACATAGGTTTTACAGCCCTCCTGCTCTCCTCGTAGGAATTAGTGCAGCCTAAGTAACTGTTTTAAGTCAGATATGTAGCTACTTTTTACAACCTGATCAATACAGAAGGACTAAAAAGAGGGATCAGGACTGAACTGATGGAGCTGCTTCAGATTTGTGTCAGCAGCAGTGGGATCTACTGAAGATCTGGGGCATCTGATGTGCATTTGATGTACACTGTACAGCTGAAATATGCTTTTCCTTTGTGCTGTAAGTACACTGAATCATAATCTTCTATATACTGAGAACATGCACTCTGTTTCTGGACCTACGGGAGGAGAAACCGCTTTAACATATTTTCTTTAACAACTGTTCCTTGTGGAATAATTTTTGTTCTTTCCTTTTGGTACAGCAAGTGCTTGAATAATGGCATTCTTGGCCGCATTGTTTCTAATAAGAGTATACAGAGAGCAGCAATTTCATAAACACAGAGAATATGTCTATATTTTCATAAAAGACAAATTTTGGAGACAGAAATAGACTATAGAATCAAAACCACTGTGAAAGTAGCTAGTATTTTATCATCACATTGACTTAAGAAAGAAAGAAAGAAAGAAAATTTTAAAAAATTACAACCTAGGCTGCTAAGTGTGTATACAGTACTCTAACATGTACTTTCAGTCCACTGAAAAAGGCGCAATGTGCTTTTTGAGCTGATGTTCAAATAATTGTTTGATAAAATGTCATTTTTATATAATTCATGAAAATGTGTAATGCTGAGTTATCGCTTCTTTCAATGTCTTGAAAGTCTTGTTGAAAGTTAGTTTCACAGTGTTGTAAAACCATGGCTGTTCAGTAGTAGTGTGCACTGTAGAAGTAAGTTATTTTTTGCAGCACTGGTGAAGACACTTTGGAGGAATAATAAAAATGAAAGGTGGTTGCGGGATCAGGCTCCTTTTCTGGCGCTTTGCTTTGGCAAACTTTGGCATAAAAGACGATGGTTTTCTAGCCTTACTTAGATGAACCAGTCCATAAAAGAAAGTAAGTTTTAAGAGAGAGAAAAAGGCGGAAAGTTTTTCTACAAATTTTAATTAGCATACTATTTAACATGCTCTTTTTTCAGTTAATATTTTTTATAGAAGCTGCGTAACTGAATAACACAACACAAGCTTAAACATCCAATAAAGATAGCAACTCTCTGAAAGTTGCACGGTCCTCATGATCTAATAAAATTTTCAGCTAATAGGGAGACTGAAAATTCAGATATTAAACTTTTGGTTTTATGAAAAGAACCATGTGATCGTCATAGAATATGGCAATAAAATCCCTGACGCTGTTGTTTTTGGAGGTTTGCTGTGTTTCCTGTTTCTGACAAAAGATGTTAATCATGATGTCTGCTTATGATAAAACAGCAGTGAATATTTCAAACATTAATAACATCTGCATTGTTTCATGTGTTTGTTTGTGTTGCCTTAAATGTAATACAACAAAAATACAGAAAACAGTGCCTTAAATCAGCGTTTTCCAGAGATACACACTTCTTTGATAAAGCATTTTGCAGTATTGTCCATGTTTTGTTTGGAGTTCTCGTTATTCCTGCAAAGAGTTTCTGGTCCAAGAAGCTTGCTGCATTTTCTGGGGTCTGTGAACATGAAGCTGAGCTCAGGGCTGCTGGAGAATCCAGCTGATCCTCACAACAGTGAGGCAACTGAGCCGCCCAGCTTGTTTTAGCTAGTCAGGATATTCAGGGTCATTATTCAGGAAAGGGTTTAGTGACCAAGAAACAGTTTTGAGCTTGGTGAAGCCAAGGCATGAGATTTGATAAGCTGTCTTTCATCAGCCGAGTGAGCGCCAGGACTCAACAACGTAGCAACAGTAATTTTGGTTTGTTTTTAACTTTTTCTTAGGATTTTTTGTCAAAGGCAGGCATAATTGCTGATAGGGATCTGTTACATTTTAGTACTGAGTTACGTTGTTACATGATCGAATAATAAGGAGAAAGTAAGCAACCAAGTTGAGGGTCCTTCCTCTGCCAATCTTATTTTGAACTTGGTGTGTTTTGGCATTTGAGAACAGATTTTGAACTTCAAGGCTTTCAGACTGTTTAACAGAGTAATAGAATATGTTTTTTCCTGGTGTAGCTACTAAAATTTCAACACAGGTCTACCTTTATAGTTCTATATAGAAATTGTAGTTGACTTAAAATGTATATGTAGTTTTATAGGAGCAACAGAATAAGAAAGGGAAATGATGGAGAAGGATACTGTTAGGCTGAAAAAAAGGACAAGAAATAAGTGGGTAGAATGGGACTGAATAACGGATGGGAAAGGAGGCTCAGACTGGCAGGAGGAGGCTGTTCAGAGGAAGAGACTGGATGGAAGAAGTTCAGCAAATTTACAGATTGCCAGAGTCTGTGACAGCATGTGTGGAAGAGAGCAGGTGAAGGATACCTAGCCTGGCTCTTTTTTGTGTTGTCCTTGCTGTTCCTCAGGCTTAACTTGCTCCCATCTCTATTAGATTAAGGAGTGTTCAAGTTCAAAAGTCAGCCTTTATTCACTACATAAGGAGGATTAAGGTTTTTAGGTTAAGACCATTTCCATATAACTATAAAGGGGAATCAAGTCAACAGTAAGACACTGAGTTGTACTAAAACTGGTTTGAGTTTTTGGTTTAACAAGGACTTTATCAGCATCAGATATTTTTGGGACTCTCTGGCAGCTATATATGCCCATATATGTACAGAAGTACAGTCTTGGGTCTAAGTAAAAAGTATTAAAGATCTTTATTCTCTTTGTAGAAGGGTAAGCTTAAATTAACTGTATATGGCAGTATGTATTTGCTAGTGCTAGGGACAAAGGAATGAGTGTTGGATCCCTAAATGTCTTGGAGGATCTGGGCTTCGTCATTTGCAGATTTCACTATAATCCTTAATGGAACTTGACCGTGTGTGTCGGCCAGCCCAGAGAGGTGCTTTACACAGGCTGTGTAATTAAACACTGCTGCAGAGTTCACTGGTAGAAATTGCTTTGTATAAGTGTATAATCTACCTGCTGCCTGCACCCATTGCTAATCTTTACAAGGACAAGCAAAAATAGCTTACCTTTCGTTGCCACAGAAGGGCTTATCAGAAGCCTAACCTTCTCAAGTTGTAAAACACAGGGGAGATTGTGTTTTTGGTTGGAGTGTGTGGGGGGAGAGCTAAAGTGGTTTCTGCAAGTGGTCTACCCTAGTAAAGTTGATATAAGGCATGACATTTGGGAGGGGAAAAAAGCACCAGAGAAAACGTTGGCAATGTTAATGATTAACAATGGAATAAAAAAGTACAAATGCTTTATAAAGCAGATGTGTATAAGATTGAAGTTGTAATTAATTTCTTCTGACATGCAATATACTAAGATTAGTTTTTAGGAAATTTAAATAAGTGGCCCTTACCACTCATTTTCCTTCTACATTTCTTTCCCAAAGTGGACTCCATTACTAATGGACCATCACATGGTAAAACGTTTATGATATACCATTTTATAAGCCTAATCACGAATACTGTAGTTGCCACAGTCCAATTACAGAGAAAAACTTTACATTCTCTAGTGACAGAATTTTAACTGTTTCAATTACCGCTGACCCATTGTGGCGGAATGTGCTTTTAAACAAGAAATGTCCAAATATCACCCTGTCTACAGCAGCTCTGGAAGCCAGCCTGGAACTCAGATCCCGTAGGTAATTAATTGAACTATTGGTTTGTATAAGCTGTTCTTGTTATTATAGTTCCTTTCAGTAAACAGAGAATTTTAAATTAAATCATAAATGTGGTGAAACGCATAAAACCCAAATATATTTCATAAATTCTAATTGTGTTAATTCTTAGTAGAAGTTATCCAATTACAATTTTTCTTATGCTTCCCTTAAATTCAGAGAATTTATGAAAGTTTTGATTTGATAGAGAGCTCCTTGACATTTAATATGGATATATGTTAAAGTGCCATATTAACTAGCTTTATTCCATAATTCCTAGAAAAAGAAAGTGTTCCACAACACCTTTTGCAACTTAAAATCCATGGGTTTAAGGCCATATACAACTTCTGTATGTGGAGATGGAGTGTTATTAATATTCTGGAGAAAATAATCCTGCAGTCTGTATCAGAGAGAAAAATTCTGAAATATTTACAAAAATGTAAAACTATTATACTTAAATCATTGGTGTGTGTTTACTTTTATAATGGTGTAATTTATGGACCTCAATAGAGTAAGGGGTAGTTATACCACGGTCATCCTCCTCCCACTAATTGCAGGGCTGCATTTGAACTGATACCTCATTTGTCCCACATGCTTGATGGCATTTTGTTTGCTTACATACTTCACATTATGTGGGTGTGTGCATTGCATGACTTCATAATCAATATTTGTGAGTCGAAGTTACAGTTAATCGAAAAAATGCAATGTGAGCAGAAAAGATGGGACAAAGCGTTCCCCATCTCTCATGGTGTCATCTTCTCAAGGCTTCCTTAGTAACTGTAGTGTTGGTGAAATAGTTATAGCTAGAGCAAATGGAAGACGTACTAAAGCTTGAAATATGGTTGTATGCCTTGTGAGCGTATGCTGACGCAGTGTAGTCTCAACAAAGCCATGCATGGGGGGAAGAACAAGAGAGGGCTCTAAAGGCGGTGAGCAGCATACTTGGATCCTCACAGATCTTCTGAGCCATGCATGCAGCTGCTGAGCAGGGTTTCTCCTCTTTGGGCTCTGCTTTACTCTACTTCGGTACAAGACTATGAATTTACTCTTGGCCTTCTCTTAAGTGCAATATGTATGCATTGTGAGCTATGATACAGTTCACTAGCGCTGGGGGAACCCAGTACAGTTCTCTGCTGTTTGTGTAAGTTTGCATTCATTGCTGTGTTAAAAAAAAATTGTGGTTAATTTTGAGGGTGACAGAGCACTGGAACAGGCTGCCCAGAGAGGTTGTGAAGCCTCCGTCTCTGGAGAGATTAAAAACCCACCTGGATGCATTCCTGTGCAACCTGCTCTAGGTGAACCTGTGTTGGCAGGGGGGTTAGAATCATAGAGTGGTTTAAGTCAGTAGAGACCTTAAAGATCATCTGGTTCCAACCTCCCTGCCACGGGCAGGGACACCTTCCACTAGACCACGTTGCTCAAAGGTTGGCTTGGATTAGATGATCTCCAAAAGTCCCTTCCAACCCCTACCATTCTGTGATTAGTTATGGATATAGCCTTTTCACTGAAAAGGCTTTGTACAGAAATAATTATTTGGCACGGAATACCCTTTTTGTATATGTCATTTGCTGCGGCTGCCTGCAATATTTTAAAATTAAACCCACATTTTTTAAATGAGGGCAGTAAAAGATTTTTTTTTGTTTCTGTTTCATTCCTGAAGGACACAGAGACAGTGATTTTAGCCATTACATTTTTTGGGGGCTGCACCAATCTTTCTTTCCTCTCCTCATCACAATAACCATTTCAGTGTCAGAGAGTATATTTGATGCCTTGAATGTAGCTTATGCCTGATATTACAGTGTAGTTGTCAGATTACATCTTAGACACATTTTAACAAGACAAGCCTGTACAGCTGTGTTGTCTGTCCTTGTCATAAACAATCTCTTCCTTTGTCCCTTTTTATTTAAAGATTTTCCAGATCATTTATAATTCATTGAGATTTTGATGATACAGTAGTTCACCTGCTGGCAGTGGTAGCACTGTAATTTGAGAGCACTGCAGATCTGATTACACTGTCAGTCATGGGATAATATTCTCAAATTCACATCTCCCGTATCACACCTGCAAAATTGGTGGGTGAAACAACCTGAATAAGGTCAAAAAAGATGACTGACTGAGGTGTGATGCCCTACCCAAATCAGTTTTAATGGTGGAGAATGGCAGGAGCTTCCAATGCTGTATTTTAGTGTGAAGAATCATTAACCAGTCCGCCAGCAGCTAGTAGCATGATTGACAGGTGAGATATGGGTGCTAAAAGCTTCAATGAGAAAGAATATAAAAGCCTTTGGTATTTTAGGACTTTCCATTTGCTTTGCTGTATTAGTCACATGTCTACAAATGACTGTTACAAGAGATTTTGTTGAATTACACGATTTAGTTTTCTATACCAATGTAAATGAGTGAGTTTAGGTCAGATCAGCCTCTCATAGAATCATAGGATAGTTTGGGTTGGAAGCGACTCTCATGTGGGCAAAGTACTAAATTAAATAAAACCATTGATGAAATTCCAATGTGGTGCCAATCATGCCGTGCCAGCTTTTGTTTTAGTTTTGTTTTAGTTGTTAAAGGATGTGTCTAAGGGTGTGGCTAACAACTGTACTTTGGTGAAAAAAGTAATATATATAATTTTGCAGTTGATTGACAGCAATGACATTTTTAAGACTGCTGTAATTTTGGTTTTGTCAGCAGACAGCACACAAGTGAAATAGTTCATGGAATAAAAACATCCTGTGTAAAATGGAATGAATGTCAGACTGGCTTAAAATCATTGTTTTGAATAAGTCATAAAATAACTAGTCTGTTTTACATTCTGCATCTGCAGCGAGTTAAATGTATTGTGAAGGAGATATTGGAAAGATGCATTTTTCCTTGTTAGGTGCATTCAATTTTATATTTTTACTCTATTTTGTTTCTTTCAGCCTGTGGAGAAACACTGCAGGAATCTACAGGCAACTTTTCTTCTCCGGGATTTCCAAATGGTTATCCTTCCTACACGCACTGCATATGGAGAATCTCTGTGACCCCAGGGGAGAAGGTACTTCAAAATTTCCTCAGCAAAACACAGATACTATTTTCAAAATAAAATATTGCATTTCTTTAGCTTTTCATTTAAGTTTAAAGCTTGCATAATAATTGAAAACAATGGTATGCTATAAAAAAATGGGACCATGAGCTAACTACGTGCTATTGGCTTGACTTTGGTCTGTGGCATTAGAACCACATAATCTATTTGGTGGCCGTCCATGGCAAATGAAGGCATGATGTCAATTTGCTATATGTTTTCATCGAGAAATCCCTTTAAAACTGGCTTCCAATTCAGTTGGTGCTTCAGTGTAAAGGTGGAAGAGGTAGTTCAGGCTCCTGCATGGTCTGTTCTCCAGCACGGGCTCGGGTGAGCTGTCGGAGCTGTTGTCCAGCTGTGTGGGGCTGACAGCTGCGCTCGGCCTAAGGAAGCTCTTAGTATGTTGAATGAGGTGTTTCTAAAATGAAGCACTAAAAACATGGGGTGAAGGAAGTGTCGTTGTACATGCTCTCTGGTATCGGTTCTAGTGCATACAGTTTTACTTTCTGGGCATCATTTTTAGAGGAAAAAGTCAGGGGGGAGGGGCAGGAATTGGCTTGGTGAGAGCAGTCTGGGGAGAGAAGCGCGCCATCCGAGGGGAAGCAAAACCTGTTCTTCTTGTGCACGCTTTCAAAATGTGCTTGCTGGATCTTGTTTTAAATTATTGGCTCAAATATTAGCCTGCCTCAAAATAAATAAGGGTAGAGGGAGCAATGGGAAGTTTCAGCTGAGACAAAATATGCAGGGAAAAAAAAATAAAGATGTAAGTTTCTTTATGAGAAGCAGTGGCTGATATTAAGCAAATACAGCCTAAAGACTGAAATATAGAACCTAGCCCCAGCCACAGTACTGGAGAGTCCAAAGAGGAAAACCCAGTTATTTCAGTCAGTTTTGTCAGTGGTATCCCCCTCCGTATTGGACACAGATTTCTCCTGATTGGATTACTTTATTCCATGTTTCTTTCAGGTCAGGGTCCTGGTAGACAGCAAGAATGTAAGTTCTTGATGTGCTAATAGATCCTGAGGAGCTATAAGAGCATTTGCCACTGTGGGGGATGAAAGCAAAGTCGTTTGGAAAGCGTTCACCCTCCTCTGGGCAAGAGCCAGAGACAGGAGGAAAAATAAACACCTTCTGTGCTGGGAGGGCGTGGGTGGCTCTGCAGGTTGGCAGGGAAAAACAAATGAAAACAGATGAATAGGAGAAGGTTTGCGCAAAAGATGCAAATTAGTCTAGATAGGTAATTTTATGTCGCCACTATTTGTGTTGCTTCTTAGACACTGCTGTGATAACCACAAAAATGGTTTAGGTTTCTTTTCTATTCCTCTGTTAAAAAATTACAAAATTCTAGTGTTCATCTACAATTATTATTGGCTTTTGAAAACAATATCAGTATATGAGTTAGAAAACAGTCATGCTTAAGTATTCATAGCATACTCCAACTTTGTGTAAACCTATCTGTGGACATTAGTGTAATTGTAATATATTTTTTTTTTATGTACGTCTTGAGATTGTGGCCACCACTGTGGCTGTATTATACTGGACAAAAGCTTAATGGGGGAAGTGAGCAATGAGTGTCTTGAAGTGAGCAATGCAAGAAGACTGACTCCCTTCCAGTCTTACCCTCCACTTCAAATGGGGAAAAAGACTGAACAGAATTTTCTAATTCAAATATGACATGACAAGTTGTGTCTGCAGAGCACTGTTCTGACCTCCAGCTCTCATAGTCTCCATATAGCTCAGCAAGAACAAAGTAAATGATATTTGTGCTAATATCAAAAAGTCTGTTTTGTCAGGGCTATTCCCATAGCATATTGTCTGCTTTGAGATGAAGGACCCTATTTTTGCAGCAAGTACTTAGATGTGAGTAGCAGAAATGTGGTCTAAATCTTAAGTAATGCATATATCACAGTACCTTGGACACACATTATGCTTGATCCCAAATTTTCTCAGTAAATGATGGTAACATATTCATGTCATGAGGGGAAAATAAACACATATTTACATTTTTGTTTGTTTGCTGCTTTGACCCTGATAGATCTCATGAATGTTGTGTGGAGGTTAGAGTATGTATAAGCACATCGTGTTCTGAAATGTCAGTGAGCACTTTAGTCACCTAAAAATAAACTGAAAAAGCATCAGTCCAGATTGTCTACCTCTTGTTTCTTATTTATTGAGATTTAACGTTGTGCTGTTTTGGCATAGTTTAAAGGACTTCTATCCGTGCTGCTTTATGCAAGTACAGACACTTCCGATCTTTGATGGCAGGAAATTCAATGAAGGATGGGACTGCAGTGGTACACAAGAGCTGCAGTATTCCTTTTATTGACAAGCATCATAAATTGCCAGCCCAACCTAAAATGTATGTGTCCCTATTACTAAAACAAGACAGTTCATTTACCTTTTACGTTCTTTCAAGATTTAAGACTATATGGTAAACAGCTGTATGCAGTATACCTATACACAGAAAAATCTCTGGGGGCGGATGGTGTTAGTAATACTGTTATGCCCTCTGCCAGGTTGAATCCCACCTTCTGGTGTGTAGAAATTCTGTTGGCACAGGGAGTTGCAACTGTGCAAGTGTTGTGTTTTTTTTCTTTTTTTTTATCTGCCTTTTTGAATAAGTTACATTACTTTCCAATTTTCCTTAATATTTTACATGAATGATAAAATAGGACAGATAAATCCCTGGGAAAAAGTATCATCTGCAGAAAACTTAGTTGGTACTACCTGGTCTTTGCTATGTATTTTGTATTTTCTTATCCTAGGCAGTAGGAGGTATGATATATTCTCTCTGCAGCAGCACAATTGAATCTGCTGTGTAATCAATAATTCCTTAACTGTGCTGACAAATACCCATTGATTGTTTTTCCTGTGAAGACTTTCAGCCATCCTGTCCCCTTGGACAAGCTCTGCCTTGTCTGTACCTCTATTTAATACCTTGCAGAATTGCAAATAAGAATCTTAAATATATTTATACTTGTTTCATTCCCAACCAGAAATCATGCTGTGACAGATTGGGGGTTCTGCCTAGGTAGAGCTAATGAATTCTGGTCAATGTTAAGGAATTGCTGCATCATCAAATACCTTGGCATGTCAGAGTGAGAAAAGGCTGTAAAGGTTATTTCATATAGTTTCAAAGGAGGGGGCCATTGAGGAGGCTTATTAAATTTTAATGGTTTCCATTTAGATAACAGCACTTTGAGACAATGACATGATCACACCTAAGTAAAACCATTATTTTCCCAACTTTATCCTGGCAACTAAGGTTTGCAAAAACACAAATTTCCAAAGAGAAACCAGAGAAATCTGGTGTTTCAGCTGTGTCATGGAAAATGGAAAACTTGTGGCTAGACTGGTTAGAGACCTCCAGGCTCCACACAGCTGAGCCTGTGGAGGAGGTATAGGATGTGGCTTCCATAACTTGCTTCCAGCAGACCCAGCTGGGTTAGCTTAAGCAGCTGTGGAAGGTAGCCTGACCTTCCCTAAGCCAGCCTAACCCAGCTGTCTGCGCCTCATCTGGGTAGAGAAAAAGGCTCCCCCTTGTGAACCCCTCTGCCTGCACAGCTGGGGTGAGGTGGGCATGGGCGGAAAAGGAGGAGACTGTCGAGGGCAGTAGGGTTCTCAAGTACTATGGTTAGATACAAACAGAGGTACCTACCTATGGTCTGAGAAACTTGGGGAAAAAATGAAGGTAAGAGTTTAGAAGGAATCTGAACTACAAAGTGGTTGAGATGAGGGGAAGAACAAAAATTTTGTAGTTGGTGAGGCCTCTTTATTTGAAGGACAGGCGGAAGAAGAAACAGTCTGCAAAGAACAGACAGAATTGCTGTCTGGATGAGAGAATATACAGGACCTCTCTGCCATCCTCAGAGGCAGATTCAAATAGTGCTTGGAAATGTAATAGAAAACTGAAGCAGAGGAAAGCATGTGAATGATTGTACTTTTAGCTAGATCTGCATGTTTCTCATGGAGAATAACATGGTAAGTAGGTGGTTTTGGAATTCTGATAATATCTGATAATGTTTATTTCTTCAGTGCATGTCCCTGAAGGAGTGCCTGAATAGCAAAGGAAAAACGCCCTGTGGGTTAGACATCTGGGAAAGGGTGCAAATAAGCTAGAAGAAGTTTGAGAGATGTAGCAGTAGGCAAAAGCAAAGACGTGAGTTGTGAGGTTCCCTTTCCAGGAAGGAGTGGCACAGTAAGTCTGTGTCCAGGAAATAAGACAGGGAAGTTGAAACAGGAGGTGCTGCAGATAAACTAAAAGAAGCATGAAAGCGTGTGGATGGACACAACCACAGTAACCTAGTGAATGCCAGCTGAGAGGATCAACTAATGCTTTGATGCATGCCATTTTTAGGTAAACTGCAATAGTCTGGAAACTGAGTAGCATGGCATTGAAGGTTTTCTGTCAATTTTCTCAGTAACACTGGAAAGAAAACATTCTTTTTATTTTGCAAAATTAAAAAAAAATAAATACAAATTCTCCACCAAGGCCCTGATGAAAAACTGGCAAAGGGAAAGTGAGAGCCATCTGAGGAGAGATGTAGCTCAATGACTGGGTTGAAGATAGAGGTTGTTAGGTAGAAAACTGGATTGTAGTGCTTGCTCTGCTGAGAGTGCGTCCAAAGCGTGTGCTGTGCTTACCTGAATCTTTCCAGTTGTCCCTCTGCTGTTGAAATTTGTTCTACTTAACCTGACTAGCCACATCTGAAATGGGAAAGGAGTCTTAAAGTCTAGCTCACAGAACTTGCAGAGATATAACAGATCTAGAATCAAATCTTGAATGTCTCAAAGTTGGAGGTTCAAATCCCTGGAGTTCAACAGTGGACTGTTTGGATGATTTGCTTACTGGCTTCACCAAAAAAACCTACTCCCAAAAGACGCAAGCAACACTCCCCTCCTCCCAATTCCTTACTTGCTCTAGCATTAAAAGTACTGATTTGATGTACTTTCTATATAACAACTCTTTATTGTTATAACTCAATGAATGATTAACTGGGTGAGCTTTTCATTATCTTTTTAAATTCCATGCTTATGAACACATCCCCTATCTACATAATACAAGATTTTAATTTAAACTGTTTTTTTTTTTCATTAGGACTTAATTTGCTTTGTTTTTCAAATTTCAGAGAAAGGGTATCTATATTGAAAAGTAGTTCAAGATATTAAAATACCTATTACTGCAAACCTTTCAGTATAAGGAACATGTTTCTTTAAATATATTCATTTCCACTGTAATTTCTCTTGCAACAAAGAGAAGGGACTGCACGGCTATTGTGTCTGATTTCAGATTAATCCGTTTTCATCTCTGAGCTCAGGGACGAAGCCTACAATATAATTTGATGACTATTCATTGTTATAGGTCTTTATGATTCAGAGTGCCAATGGCAGCCTTGACATGAGTAAATATTATCTAAATGTATTTCCAAAGTATCAAACTAATATTGAAGCAGACATTCTTGGCATATAGATCTGAGACTGAATTATTGCCTCCCTTTGTGGCCCTAAAATAAAAGAGGGAAGGAGCCAAAAGGGAGAGGGCAGGCTATATTTGTTGCATCTGCTGCACTAAATATATAAAGCTGCTTGCAGGGTGTTCCCATGGAGAACACACTTCCAGAGGCAGACTGCTGTTTAAGCAGCCCTTTTGCAGGTTTTATGGATGTGGTAGCAGCTTGTGGATATAAACGTTTGGCCATACTCAACCATCAGAACAAGTATTCATTTATTCAGTGCTGTCCTGATGGTTCTTGGCATGCTTCGTGTCCCATACCTTCATCCCATAAGGCTGTGGCTGCCAGCATAATGTGCCTCACTGTACAGGACTTCTGGCTGTTGGGCTTTGTGTGTAGCCTTACAGATGTTTTCTGTTTCCCTTGCTATCATGGTAGTAAAGGCGAAAGCTGAATAGAATCACCTGTGAGCTTGGTCTTCCACCCAGTGAGTAGTGTCAGCATGAGGCAATAGGGGAAGATACAGCTTTTAAGATTAAGTCAGAAAGTTTCCCACTCTCCACTGAAAACAAAAGGGATTTTTGAGAATGTAATTGCTCATATGGATGTACTTAGTTATTTTTTGTGGAATGTAAGTGAAAGGAAAACTCCTGCTAGCCTAATGTTAAGACACATAGTGGTTTGCTATGAAAGATTATGTCCATTTTGCATTCTTTGGAGAAAAGCCTTACCATGACTCTCTACCACCTCCACACCCAAACCACTGAGCATCATATTATCTTTAAATTAGTTTTTATCTTCTTAAGGTAGTTTTTTATCATCTTAAAATTAAACAGTCTGAGTAAGTTCTGCCTTTTTGGTTTAATATTGTACTATGTTGTGGTTAGAGACACATAGTGCCTTTAGAGGAGATGGAAGTAAACCATCCCGTCTGATGATCTGGGCCCATTGTTCCAGTTACGGAACAGTTATATTGCCTCCTTGCAGCAGGACTAAGGGTAAATTCCTCTCCTTTCAACTGACACTCACAGCTGCTTCATAGGCAGCCATGGAGATATATTTTTGCAGTGTGAGGTATTTGCTACTGTGCAGCAATTCATGTATGCTTTATAATAGGAGGTTTTGATTGTGAATTCCTAGATCAAAGCTAAAAATTAAACCACTTTTATGCTCATATGTGAATAAAGAAGATTTTTAGTTAGGTTGAAATATTTATTAAGCTACACTGACGATCTGGTTTGGGAGAAGATGAATTCTTTTTCAAAATACACCTAAATCCAATGAAAGGGTATGAATTGGAAATGATTTTATAATGTCAAAGATGAAGGATTTTTAATCTTCTTGTTTGGTCCCGAAATTGCTGGACGTGATGCTAAGACTGTCCCAGTCAGTCAGGGTCCAAACTGTAGCTATTGTGTTATCCTGTGATCCCGGATGAATCCTACTCCTGTGTTAAAAGTATAAGTTTATGGCAGTTTAAGATTAGTATTTCTAAACCAAAGTGGGATAATGTAATATTCTAGGGTAGTCCTGATATTATGTATTGAAAAGATGCCTATTTACAGATGTGCTCAGGAAAATTGGGAGTCCAAGTTCAGAAGTTCCAGAAATGCACAGAACTCAGATTTCCGTATAAAAAGCTTTATTATAGTTTCATTAAGAGTCATTAAGAGATTGCGTAACATTTGTTTTAGTGATATTACTTTCAGCATTACTGTCCACCATTGTCAATATTTAACTTTTCTGAAAGTAAATTATCTTGTCGAAACAATAGTAGAAGGAAATGCAAACCAAAATAAAATCAGACTTTATTTTACAGCTGTCAGTGCTGATTATAGTCAGAATGGAAGAGGAATTATCAAACAACATATTTAAAATTATATGAGCACATTATTTTACTGTATTAGCATTCTCATTTTTTTTTCTCAGTGAAAAGCTCCCTGTAAGCAATTAAATGTGAATAGTCTGTCTTGAATTTGCACAAATGTGTAAGATTAAATAAAAAACTGTTAATGTTCCCAAACAACTTCTACTCACTATAAGAAATAATTGAGGAGAGGTTAATTAAGTGTCTAAGCACTTGGAATCCTGTTACAGGCAACCACTCTGGCTTCTGTTCTGCAGAACGTTGTTGTGATCACTTTCTATTATCAACCACATATGATTTAATTAGGTATTCTCCTCTGATTGCAGATTGTGTTAAACTTCACCACCATGGACCTTTACAAGAGCAGTCTCTGTTGGTATGACTATATTGAAGTAAGAGATGGCTACTGGAGAAAATCACCTCTGCTTGGTATGCAACTGTTGAATGCTGCACTGTCCATGGTTACTGCGCTCATTTAGTTCAGTGGACTTGCGTGCTGTTGAACTCACAACAAACCTCTTGACTTTTAGGTGTCTAGAATGATTCTAAACTTAGGGATGGGAAAAAACTCTAAATGGCCCTCTAATATGTCGTTACTTTGACTTCACGCCTCAAGCCTTACTTTGATTGCAGCTAGCTGTTATCCAGCTTGGTGTGTGGAAAGATGAAGACTACAAAATGTGCAACTTTTTGCTTTGCCTGTGGGTATTAGAATATGAAGTTGCCATAGTTTTGTTCACAGAAATGGGGAAATAGTATACAGACAAATCTGTAGAGCATGTGGTGGGAAATCCGCAGGGCACATGATGAGCACATGCCCACTGTAGAGTTGTACTTACCAGCTCTGTTCCTGTACTTTTAAAATTATGAATGAAAGATTACTTCTATTTCTTCTTTGTGTGTCCTTCCCTGCTCTTGCAGAGAAAAGACATGCAAAGCAATAATAAGTCTTAAAGTTGCAACTAATATGCAGGAAGCTGCAGCCATCCTTTTCTTAATTCAGAGGGCTGATGGAGAGGTTTCACACCCTGTAATGCCACTGCCCAATCCAGAGGCTCGGTTTGACATCCTGTGATCTTCTAGCATTGAAACTGAGGATTTCAGGGATTTCAGTCCATAGGAACCACGAGCGTCTCCAACTTCTTGGGTCAATTTTGTTGTTTTTAGAATGAAGACTAAAACTATTTGTTAGTGGCCTAACAACTACAATTTAAAAACAGCACAAAAGAAAGAAAAGGAAGCAGATACAGAGGACAGGTATTTAAAAGTAGTGCCTGTTTTCTTGGCCTTAAAAAATAAATAAAGAAGAAAGAATTAAGACCAGAAAGTAATTAACCTTTTCTCCTGTTCTCTTCTCTGTCACCTAGACAAGCAGAAATTTCACCTACCTAGGCTGAATGTAAGAGGATAATATAGTCTAGGGTCATTTGGATGTTAGTTTTTAAATCTCTTTGGTCCTTAGGCACAATGAGCGGTAGTTTTTAAATCTCTTTGGTCCTTAGGCACAATGAGCGGTATTACTGTGACCTAGGTTACGTTCCTCTCTTAAGATTTGTACTCACTTCCCCCTTCCAAAACACCCGGGTTTGTATCTATAGAAACCGTCTATAACAATAATTTTTCTCCTTAATTCCCCTAAGGTTTTGTACTTAGACTTGTGAGTCTGACTGCAATGAAAAGAAGTACTGAAAGCTTTATAATAAAATCTTTGTGTACTGGGTCCTGATCTGCAGAAACCCATGTGCTTAACCATAAGCGTGTGAATAGTTCCACTGAGTTGGTTATGCTACTTCTGTTTATGATGTTAAACAATTGTATAAATGTTTGCAGCGTTTGGCTTCAGAGGCGGCAGAAAATGCAGTTACTGGTTGCATGTTTTTAGGCAGGTTTTGTGGTGACAAACTGCCAGAAGTCCTCGCATCTTCCGACAGCAGGATGTGGATCGAGTTCCGCAGCAGCAGCAACTGGGTTGGGAAAGGTTTTGCAGCTATTTATGAAGGTAAGCCTCTTACAGCATTAAAAATGATTATGGAGGAAAAATATTAACTGTATATCTTTGGCTATTAAAAAAAAAGTGTCAGAAATAACCTAATATGAAATCAATATTTTATTACTAAAAGAGACAGTAGGTGTTAACTTACTAGACAGGACATTTTGAAACTTCCTGTGATCAGGTTTCAGATGACCTCTTTTCCATGGACACCACTGATAATCATAGAATAGTTAGAGTTGGAAGGGACCTTAAAGGTCATGTAGTTCCAACCCCACTGCCATGGGCAGTGACACCTTCTACTAGACCAGGTTGCTCAAAGCCCCATCCAGCCTGGCCTTGAACACCTCCAGGGATGGGGCATCCACGGTTTCTCTGGGCATCCTCTTCCAGCCTCAGAGTAAAGAATTTCTTCCTAATATCTAATATTCATAAGCATTTTTTACCAGTCATGTAATTAACTAAATGTGCATGTTCTTGTGCTTAGTGTGTGGAAAGATTTCTTTGAGTACTTTCTGTTTATTCTTCAGAAAAATCTGACTTAAGTTTTCCATATGCTTTGGGATTACTTAATAGAGACACTCCCACACACTAAGTATATTAGCAAGTCAACATTCACCTGTTTAGAATAGAGCCTTTTTTTCTTAAATAGTAAATCTTTGGTAGTAAACTGTATGATTTAGTTGATATTCACAGATCTTTACATGATTAACAGTATGGACCCTGAAAAGTGTGTTTACTTTTCATGAAAATAATTTTATTTATATTAGCTGTTTCTTCAAATTCAGTGTAAGCTTGAAGTGATAAACTGTAGGTTAAAATGCATAGATCATTATAAAAGATGAGATTCCTGTCTCATTTGTCTCTTTGTAAAGGTTACTAAATATTAATGAAAAATGTTTACTCAATAAATTTCAAAGGTGAACAAAAAGTAACATCAAATTATTTTGACTTTTTAAATATAACCTGTAGAATGTATAGATTCAGATTATCCTTGTTTCTAAAGTCTTCCTGAACACTGTAGACGTGGTTAGAGCTATTGCAAATGCTGAATTGTATTTGCTAACTGAAATACATATAGCCTTTTAAATGTTTGTGTTTTCAAGAATTTGTCCTTGGTAGACTTTTTAAGTCTCCTCCAGAATAATCTTATCATTAGTTTTTAAAAGCATAGCATAAAATGTCAGTTTGGGTATGGGGAACAGAAAACGTCATTATTGACAATAAGAATTTTATGCTTTTATCAGCTATTTGTGGAGGTGAAATCCACAAAAATGAAGGCCAGATCCAGTCTCCCAATTATCCTGATGACTACAGACCAATGAAGGAATGTGTGTGGAAAATAACAGTGTCAGAAAACTACAATGTAGGATTAACCTTTCAAGCATTTGAGGTAAAGCCTTTTAACTGATCTCAGAAAAGCATCTAGTGGCTAAGTGACAGTGACATTTAAGGGAATCCTCATTAAACCTGTGAATGAATTTAAGAATTATCTATGAAGAATAATCTCCAGAAGCCAATTCTACTCTCCATGAAATTTTCCTTTGTGCAGAATTTTTCAAGATTAAAGGTTTTTCATGTTTTCTATGCTATTTGAATTTGAATGTTTAAAAGTACTGACAATACTCACGGCTTAGCAAATACATAATCTAGTTCAGCAAGGCTGTTTTAATATTCAGTTAAATAATAGGGATTTTTTTATCTTTGCTAAATCTTATTGTTAAAAAGGAATGTCTGTTTGGAAAGAAACCACTGTATTTTTTGGCTTCTGTTTTGAGAAGAAAGAAAAAAAGAAAGCCTACTTAAATTCAGTTTACAAACCTATATTTAGAGAGGCAAGAAAAAAAGCCACAGTGAGTCATACTTGCATGTCTATAGTGTACATCTCTCTGTGTATAACATTGCTAACCAGTGGTAAACTATTGTATAACAAAGAAAAATAATATTTCATAGGTCTCTTTTATACATATGCTATACAGTGTTTTGAAGTTTGTAGATAAATTTGGTAACATACTTTGAGTTCACTTGTTTTATTTGAATATGCCTCAGCACTAATGACACGAAGAACAATTTTTTAAAAAATCTAAACTTTCTGGCTTTATGGTATTTAGATATAAAGACAGGTATCATAAATATAGATATAATTTCCAACTTGTAATTTTAGTTTTACAGACAGACTTCAGAGGTATGGCACATTTTTGCTAAGACAAAAAGGTGTAAGCATGAGATAACAAGGGTTTGGGACTTTATCCACAATTATGAATATAAACAATGGAAATTTTAATAATTTCACAAAATCTGCTTCATTTGCCCTTTTTAATATCCTGAATTAATGTTCGGTCAATTGCAGACAAGATCAGCTCTCCCTGCCCAGAGAGTTTTCCAAATGCCCTTCAGACTCTGCATGGCCTGGCTCAAGATTGCTTAACATAGTCAGTCTCTCTTTTTAAGCTCTGTTGAAAATGCACGATGTTTTCAGTAACTTTATATAATTTACTGACTAGATATGGAGCTTTTCTAGTCTGCCATTGGTGCTCAGTATTTTTTAGTGTGATCCCAAGCGACATGGCACTATGCCTCCTCATAAGAGACTTGCCACAGTATTTGATCTCTGTGCAGATGCTCAGCGTAGGTCTACATGCACGATACATAATCGCTTGAACTGACCTTAGTTTAATATCACGTCTGGGAGCATCAAACTTCCATCTCTTCTTATCTTTCAGGACCTTTTTCTAATCACCAAATTATGGTCTATTCGCAAGTGTGAAGATGGCATATTCCTGCCTCACCATATAGAAAATAATTAGAAGCAAAGGACCAGTAAATGAGAACACAATTTAGTAGGCTGGTGGTTAAGATTGTAAGAAGAAATGTCCAGTTTTTCCCCCAAACTATTTAGTATTATGGCACTCTCTAGAGGTGGAACATGTGGACTGACACCTCATAAGAAGAAAGAGGAAATTGAGCAGAAGTATAGTCGAGTGGTAGTCTCAAGTTAGTGCCTCTGCTAGATGTGTTTTGAAAGAAAAAAAAATAAAAATTCCAACAGTAGGGACTTGAAAAGCACATACTTTTCCAGGGAGAGTCTGAGCTGTGATTCCAGAGTGGCAAGATGCCCTTGAGCACCAAATGAGATGCCCCAGAAAGGCACAAGACTTCTGTTATATCTGTCTTTGCGGCGTTTCTTACTGGCTCATCCACAGGGCTCCCCACTGAGAGTGAGAGTTGCTTTGGAAACTGCTCTGAAGTGCCTTGCCTAGACATTCACCATTGGGTCTGATTTCCATTTCAGGTCCAAGCGCCTGAACGTAGGTGTCCTGTTTTTTTGCTGCTAAGTCCCTCTCTGGACTGAATCCTTGGTGCTCTGCCCAGTAAAACAAGAAGTTGTTTAAAAATCACAGTTCTTCGTGCCAGCTGAGATCAAAAAAAGTAAATGTCAGGCCAAAGAGTTATTGCAGCATGTTTGTGAGAAAATTACTTCTCTGTCCTTTGAAAGGTACAGTTAAGTAAGAGGAATTCTCATTATCCATATGTAATGCTAGAAAAAATAACTGTATAAATAACCTTCACTCTGAAATGAAAGCACTAGGGAAGCTGAGAATTTCAAACTGTATCAATGAGTCATCTTGTTTTGCCTACTGTGGGCAACTCGTTTTCCACTGAGTGTGGGATTACCCTTTCTTATTTGGCTGCCTGATGAGCAGCTACACTTTCCAGTATCTAGATGACAGCAGAGATGTTGGGACTAGTAACTTCATCCTTTTGGTTCATTGTTAGAGTCACCTTCATTATACTGTTCTTTTAAAATTAACGGTCCTTGTGTATTTTTTTTTAAAGAACTTTTGTCGGCAGGCAGTTTCACCAAGTAAGGCAATCCAGAGGGTTTGTAGAGCTGAGACATATTAATCTTCCTCATTTGAGTGGCCCTGTTAATCTTTGTGCAGATAGTGTTAATTTAAATTATTTTTACATAAGTCAGAGAATAAAATTTATCTGATCTTCTGATTCCATGAGGCATATATCCCACCTTTTATGACAGAAGTCTATGACTTGAGTCAGATATGCTTACCTGTACTGGAATTTAACTCTATCAACAAATAAATTAACAATGACGAAAAGTAATTGGAAGACTTCTCCTGAAATGTGATTGCTCCTGGATTTGTTCTTCAAATTCTCTTTTTTTTTTTTTTGGTGCTATATTTTTTTTTTTCCTGTTGGCAGAGTACTACAAAACAAAGGTAGTCTGGAATTTTTAACCAGATATATTTTAGTCTAAAGTAATTGTTTTTTTCAAAACTGAAACTATGTACAAAGAATTTTCTTTCCTTTTGAGAATGCATGTTGAGAACATATCTGGCTTTCCATTTCATCAGGAGATCCCTTAGTGTTTTCTTGTGCTTATGCTCCTGTCTTAGGAATTTTTCTAGCATTTTCTCAGCTTAGTTGTCTAATGCCATTCAAATTCTGGGTTTCCAATAAGGCCTTCAGGAGCCAATGGTATCTTTCACTCTCCTATAATCAATGTAATTTTCTGCAAAACCTATTTATGCTTTTTTTTTGCATTTGCACATTTTTTACACATTTTGTGTGTTCTCATCCATGTGTAATATCAATCTTGTGAGGTTTTAATACTCCAGTAAATAAGATTTACGGGACCAGTCCAGTTACAACTAAACTCATCGGGAGTCCTTTCATTAACTTGAGATGATTTTCTGCCCTTGTAGTGGGAAGAATAAGAGATTATTGCAAGTGTAATAGATCTCTGTATGGCAGTGTTCCCAGATGACAGTACCATGACATCTTAAAACCTGAGGTACAGATAAGCAAAGAACATTTTATACTGGTTCTTTTTCATTGGTTACCAAGTGTCTTAGCACCAGTTGTCATTTCTCAAAAGCACGATACTTATCCTATAGTTTATATATAGGTGTAATGATTTAATCCCTTAATATAATAATATTGATAATAGTACTGGCATCACTTGCAGTTGTAGTGTACTAAAAATAAATGAATATGGTAGAATGGCCACTTTTCAAATTATTTTATTGAAAATCAATAGCACTTTCTAAGTTGGTTGATTTTTATAGTCTTAGGAAGTTTAGCAACTTGGTGCTACGCAAAATGTATTTTAGCTTGTCTTCTGCCAAAAATAGAGTGATTCTCAGAAAAGAAACCAGCAATTCACCTCATTGGGAATTTGGCATGTGTAACTCAGATTTGCAGTTGGCCTGTGAAAAATCAGATTTTCCATATTGCCCCATAGAACATGGAAAACATGGAAACATGGAAAAAGGCAGATGTTAATTAAAAGTCTTGAGTAGTGAAATGACCACAGATGTATGGGGAAAATACACAATTCCTTCATTGATATTAGTGGGCTTTGGACCAGGTCACTTCTTTCTGCATCAGAGCGCAATATGATTTTTACTGAGATAACAAGGCAGACTTTGTTTCAAAATGGAATATGATGTCATGTGTTTAAAATTTGTTATTTAGATTAATGCAAATTTGGAATCGGTATTACAGTTTCAAAAACTTATCAGTGCTCAGGTAGACATAGACTGCGTTAGTTGCAAACATACAATTGCTGTTGAAGTCAGCAATGGGTGATTGCATCACAGGTCTTCTTAACTTTTCTTACTCATTTCCCAAACTCTGCCCCAAAGCAATTCCTGAGCAAACAGCTAAGAAATCAGACTAAATGACAATATGGAATGTGCCAGATAAGTGAGTGGGAGAAAATTACGTATTTAAATGCTTGAAGAATTGGAAAGTTGGAAAGAGGACAGACAAATTTTGTGTGTGAGTGAGTGCGTGCCATATTTTGATGCCATTAAAATGAAACAAAATCAAACAGCTCCTTCCCCCAGTTTTCCCTCTTACATAAAAGAAGCAGAAATCCTAATGTGCTAAATGAAAGCTCCTTAGTCTGTGGTGGTTACTGAGCTTAGTGGTGGTCATGATGCATAATTAGAGCAGAGTATCAGCAGCCACTTGTACTAACTGTGCAGCTTACATGCAAGAAAAATTCTGTCTGGAGATAAGGTGTGGAATTTTCTGGATTTGGTGTGGTTTTGACTTCTTTGTCATTTTAACAGAATTTGGATGTGCTGAATTACATTTGAGGCTTCTTCAACCCCTTCTCCCTGACTGTGGTCTCCCTCCTCTCCCACCTTTAACATACCTCACGATTCAGCCACTTAGTTGAACAATAGTTTTCTTAGAGGATTTATTTTTGAATGCTTGGATTTCGTTAATTCTTTTATAGCTAAGATGCTATGTTACTTTAGTAACATAATGTAATCCTGCAGTAAAATGTCCCAGATCAAGAGGGTTTCTTAATTCTGTTGGGAAAGATACTCTCAGTAAAGATAGGCATCAAAAATTTTCTGGGCTGTGGATAGGATCCTATTTGGGCTGCTACTGCTTTCTTCTTTGGGGCAATTCCCATTCTGACCAACTCTGCAAATACTATTATGTAAAGAGCACAAGACTTGCTACCCAAGTAGAAATGGACATGTGTCCACTCATATGCTAGTCAATATTTGCATGTCATCTGGCAGGAGGTTTAAATGAGGCGCGTTTTCAGTTGTTCTGGTTTCAGTAGGTTTCTCCATCGGTATGGCAAAGATTCACTCCATTGACTTAGAAAGTCAAAAGATGACACCTGAAATAAGGAATCGTGAAGCAGGAACCAGATACATAATGATGATAGTTTTTGTCATCTGTTCTACTGGCTACTTAAGAGCTGATAATTTTGGAAGTGTGTTTGGATGTAATTCTACAGATGCCCCAAATTCTTAATGCACTGTAATGTTTTACACTTATCCTGCAACATCAGTGGATAGTGACAGATGCAAAATTTTGCACTGTGTTGAAGATAAAGGAAGAATATAAAATATTGATCATGACCTGAAATAGCATAGTTTGATCATGTCTAAAAATCTTATGCATATTAATAAAAATTCAGCTTTTTAATGTTACAAAAGCAATTAATATTTCTGAACTGGGTAGTTGCTGAACCATTAATCTTTTATACTTGAGTGTACATGAGAAAAGAGGACATAACATGAACCCAGAACAGCAGTATGACAGAACATTGGGAAGCTTAGAGGTGAGCGTGTCTTTTTAGCTACTTTTTTCCAGTTAGACTGTTGTGTCCTGGGTAACAATCTCAAAATTATTTCTTCTTGTAGAAAACAAGTATAGTTAAAAAAAGTCCAGCGATGCTTGTTCTTTTCCTCATCTTCCTGGAGTTTGAACCCTAAACAGAGAACCCTAACCTTACCTTTGAAAAAATTCTGTCCTGTTTATTAGCTGATTGATATTTGATATTTCTGGTCAAGTTCAAATAGGTCACTTTAAAAATAATTTTTTACAGATTGAAAGACATGATAACTGTGCATATGACTACTTGGAAATTCGAGATGGAACAAATGAAAACAGTCCTTTAATTGGTCACTTTTGTGGCTATGACAAGCCAGAAGACATTAGATCTACCTCTAATACCCTGTGGATGAAGTTTGTTTCTGATGGAACCGTTAACAAAGCAGGGTTTGCAGCTAACTTTTTTAAAGGTAAATGTTAAAGCATATTTTGGGAGCTGTGAACTGCTTATCACTTGATTTTGTACTAGAAAAAATATGATAGGATATGAAAACAAAATTTCAACCTAATTTTTCTAAAATCAGTTCTGTACTGTCTCCAGTATATTTTTTTTACCCGAGCATGAAATTTCATCCAATCAAAAGAGTTTAGCTATTTCTATCTCCTTGTAAAATATGTCCAGAGAATGAAGGAACATATCCAGTGCAACTTCCTACTCTCTTCAGGTTCAAATAATCAGCTTAGTTTTGAAACATATCTTATCTTGTAAAAATGGGGGGGGTTGGTCATATTACTTTATCAAATATAAATGTAAATAGTATAATCACAATAGAGACAATGTGGTCTTTCCTGGTTTTTTTTGTTTTTTTTTTTTTTTAATCTAAACGTTGTGTTTTTTCTAATCTTGTTGCTGTGTTAGGCGGCTTTATCAATTATTACTTGCTGTGAGCAAGAAAAAAAAAAACCAACACAGAAATCATACAGTCTTCCTCCAGTTTTGGGGTGTGTGTGTGATACAACTGCAGCTATACCTGCAGCAGTTGGTGCACGGGGAGTCTGTAATTCCTACCCTGTCCTGCCCATGGCACAGTGAAAGACACCATCAGTGGTGTGGCCATGGTGACACCCAAAATACAGGTCACAGCACCAGGACGACCTTTTTGCTTTTGAAAAGCCACAAGCTGGGGCTTTTTTCCCCACTAACTGTTAGTTTTTACTGTAGACAATTATAACCTTGAAGGCTGTAGACATGAGAGTGGGATCTCTGTTTTATTCTGAAGAAATCACTTGTCCTGGTGTAAGGAAACAATATTTCAACATCTGAGGAATATTTTAACAATGAATCTCATGGGTATACTTCAGAGCTAGTAGAGATAATACATTATTCCTTTCCCTCCCCCATCCCTAATGCGTCTTGTTCCCTTTAATATCAGTAGAATGAAAACCTGGGATTTGAGGATTCTGTTAATCTGTTTTTGAGTATGAATTCGGGATAATGCACAAATTGATTCTGTGGGAGATAAAGTGCCCTTCAAGTGACCCTGCTGTGGATTTTCAATCTTTCTTTCAATACTTTATACAACCTTTAGATTACGGCTGCCTGAATTATTGTATGTTGCACACAAAGTGCTTATAAATTAGGTCTGCAGCTGTCAGTAGGTGTTGTGAAAAAAACCCCACCCAAACCCCACAAAGGACAAATTTTTATTTTCTCCATTGCAGGTCTCCTTAGTATTTGAAAACACTCTAGTCAGCAACCACAGCGTGTTATGTAGTGCACCTTATAATGGCATGCATATAGCTTTCTGGGTTAATATTGATCCAGCAATTACAGCTGAGAAAGGTCATTATTTAACACGTTTTTGCATTCTTCCCTGTCTTGGCAGAGGAAGATGAATGTGCCAAACCTGACAACGGTGGCTGTGAGCAGCGCTGTGTAAACACTCTGGGCAGTTACCAGTGCGCCTGTGATCCCGGCTATGAACTTGGTCCGGACAAAAAGAGCTGTGAAGGTACAGTGTGTTGCTGTGTTATGGGCTCTTAAAGCTCACAGGGTGCCATCGCTTGAGTGAAATGCCACACCTTCTATATGCTCTGCCCTAGCAGTGTGTGATCTGCGGAACCCAGTCTGGAAAACCAGTGCTCCCTTTTAAGTTGTGGTGCCGAGGTGATGTCTGTCCACAGCAGTCATCTTCATCCAATGTCTGTCCCTGATTTAGCTTCACAGCTTTTGCTGTTAGTAGATTGGGGCTGATGCAAAGCAGAACTTTGTACCTTCGCAAACCACTTATTACATTACTGAAACTCATTAAAGCCAAGTCTTCCACCACGTATAAGGAGAAAATTATCAGCAGAGCAATGTGCTGTTGTCTGAGTATCAGAATATTTAATGATCCCTCTGACCACCTGTGACTGGGAAGGTGGCTGGTTTGAAGAGCAGGATCCTTTATTCTAGCTCAAAGCTCAGAGAAATCCTCTCCACTCCCAGTCAGGTTGTGGACTTTTCTTGCTGGAAACAAATTCTACATTTCAGGGTGAGCAAAGCCTGTTCAAATAATCATTTGGAGAAGTAAACACCTGATAAATGGAAGTCTGTATAAACATAAGATTGGACTGAAATAAGCTTTTGCATTCTATGTATATTTCATATCAAAGGAAAGAAGCAAAAGCTCTTGATCATTACACACCAATTATTGTTTGATATTCTTATTCATAAACACCAATAAATTCAGGGATAGTACAAATTATTCTTATCTTATTTCATCTGTTTTTTTTCAGTAGTGAATGGAGTTTGAAAATTGGAGTGTTCGGTGTTACGGTTTTCTTCAGATGTGATTCACTGGTCTATCTCTTTTATCCAATTCCCTGGCTTTAATTCATGATTTGTCACAATTTGGGGTAGTTTTGCTTAGTTTCTTTGCACTTCTTCTTCTTTTGCTTTTGGTTCTGTAGGGTTGGGTTTTTCTGCTCACTTGGGGTGTGTGTGTGAAAGGTGGTGATCATCTTAGACTACAGTCACATTAGACTGCAGCTCTCATCAAGCCAGTTGTTTTTTTGATTGGGTTTTTTTTTCCCCCTCAATTTTAATAGTGAGCACATTGGAAAAACAATTTATTTCAAAAAGCCTGTTGTATTAAGATGTCTGCATATTAGGCAGTATGCAGAAAGTAAGGTTAACCTAATGGGGGCCATGAAGACAAGTTTGATCTCTGGGCCTTTGATCATCAGCCCAAATTTATGTAAGGAATTTCATTTAGTCTGCCTGCTGATCTAAGTCAGAATATTAGGGAAGATTACTGGTCTTTCAGGAAACTCTTCCTTCTTCCTCCAAAACGTAGAGAAGGAATACCTCCCTGGCACTCAAACAGAAAAGCAGCTCTGGCAAAAAGGGGAGTTGTTCAAAGTAGCGCAGTGCAGCGCAGCGTGGAGTAAAATCCCTGAGCTATCCCTAAAAGTGTAAATGCGTTTGTTCCATGCAAGGTAGCGCTCACTGTATGTAGATGCTACTTGCAACTGCTGAATTAAAATCACTGTGTAGTCACAGTAAGCATTATACCCTAGTTATAGTTTGGGGATTTAAGGGGTGATCTAGCTGTATTAATTCACACATGATGCCAGAGTAGAAGCCTCTAACTCAGAAACTCTGCCCAATGCTTCACTGCAGTGCTGACATGCACAGAAAATTGCTTCATGCTGGTCTAATCCAAGTCTCCCCTGCTGGCAGCAGATTACAAGGCTTTAAGAGTTGGGGTTTATTTCAGTATTTCCACGTTTTCCACCGCTGCCTCAAGGAACAGTGGAGTGACTTTGAAAAGCAGAAACTGAAAACTAGCAGTCAGCTGTCACCCTGTCCCGGACTGGATCATTTGGGGGTACAACTTGTGTATCTGACTGTAGCCTCTAAACCTGTGCCCAGATTTTTTTGACAGACTGTGATGTGACACAGGGTCTTCACCTTCCCCTCCAGTCAGATTACCTTTACGTGTATACCAAGAAGTCCTTTGCGTGGAAAGCCAGGTGTCAGGAGGAAGACTGATATGCGTCTGGGTTGGCCATGTGTGCCCCGACACAGAAACTGGAGAGTTCTCCCAGGTGTGTTAGATGAAGTAGATGTGGCGTGTGAGCCCATCAACTAGACAGGAAAAGCCAGTTTTTCAAGCATTTGTTAGCACAAAGCAGTTGGAAGAAGGTGGAGCTTCCCCCCACCAGCTCATTATAAAGAGATTTGTGGATGATTTCCAGTGCTGTCACAGTGCTGGAATGGTATCAATGGAGCAGAGTGTGATAGAGGACCCCTGCAAATCTCATTACTTTCCTTTTTTTTTTTTTTTTTAAATAAAATTTCCACACATGGAAAAGATTAATGTGTTTATCCTTTTGCTATCTGAACTGCATTCACAAACATAGTACAATATCGTTCGGTTGTATGGAGGTGACTATTCAGCATACATTTGGAACTAATAGTTTTTTTCTGTATTACTTGAACATCCATACGTCAACAAAAATAATTGTGACTGGAGAGTACGTGACTGCTGTCCCAAAGTAGTGACCCTATCTAGTAGGTTACAGGAGGCGTATACAGCTATATGAGCTGAGGCAGGTAGGGCTGATTCTGGATCAATAATCAAAGAGAGAAGCCAGGGAAATGCGAAGTGCATCTTAAGTAGTCCATCTGTCAGAAGAGGAGTGGTCAAAGTCCTGGGGAGGGCGGTGAGGTCAGAGGACTTGCATGGGAAAGGCTGTCAGAGAATAACCAGAGTCTCTGGAGGGAAGGGAAAAGAATGAATATGATAACGCCTTGTGTAGTCCTGAAACTTATCTCTGTCCGCAAACCTGCAAGCTGTTCAAGATAGGGGCTGTCTCTTTCTCTTTGTTTGCACCAAGCATGATAAAACAAGATTCTGATTAGTCTGTCTGGGCATTACAGCAGTATAAGTAATGAGAGGACTGAATCTTCTCAGTGTGCTTCTGTTTATAGTAAAACACGGTTTCAGTCAAGAAACGATGCTCTCCCTTTTAATTTTACAGCTGCTTGCGGAGGACTCCTGACAAAGCTAAATGGGACTATAACCACACCAGGGTGGCCCAAAGAGTATCCTCCAAACAAAAACTGTGTGTGGCAGGTGGTTGCCCCGACGCAATACCGAATTTCAATGAAGTTCGAGTTTTTTGAGTTAGAAGGGAATGAAGTAAGTAACCGTGAACAAAGAGCTGCACAATCTGTCTCATGCTGAACAGTTTCATGAGTATTCAAAAATAGATATTGTCGTATAAAGCCCTTGCTGACTGTTCATACGCTGACAATAACCATAGATATTCTTGTTTTCATTTTGGGACTGTTTCTGGATTCTTTCAAAACAAATATGGAGAGAATAACTGTCTTTTACATATCATCTAAATGTATATGTATTACATGAAATTTAAAAAAAATGTTCTCTGCTGAGTCTCAGCTGACTTTTTTTATCAACAAAGTAAAACAGAGCAAATGGCTGAGGCATATTGGAAAGAATTCAAGAGAAGAAAATCTGGAGAAACCAAATCATCTTTACAGCCTATGACTCCAAAGAATACACATAAACTCTGGTTAGCGACGGAGTGAGGGGGCATTTAAATCGTGTACAAGTTATCTCAGGGGGGGATATTTTAAAAGGAGCAATACCAGAAATAACGCACAGTAGAACAGCAGCAATGTTTGAGCTGGGCAGCCCCTGGAGGCATGGGGAATCTCGTCCCCAGGTGGGGGAGAGGGGTAGGGCAGAGTTCTCCGTGTGGTAAGGGCTGGCCCCTTAGCTCTAAACAAAATGGTGGAGGTCACAGGGTTTTTTTGGGTGTGAATAGGTAAGACATGGGTTTCAACATCAAATTTTCAGCCTCTGTTCTGCTTCCTAGGCACCACTCTGTCATACCATTGAGTTCCCTTGCTAGACTCTAGCCATAATGTGCTGTCGACATCAATTTTATCTGGATATTCTTCATGTGGCATTAAGAACTCAAAACCCGTGGCATTATTTCTGACTAAACAAATTTGTGGCAACATATTTGATATGAGGATGCGCTGTGTTTTGGGCATGAGATCTGAAGTTGTAAAACCTGGAGTTTAATTTGTAACTAAGAAACAACCCAGCCATGGCTTCTCCAAAATATCTCAGAATCATTTGAAGAGGCAACAATGTGAGGGTTGGGTTTTTTTTTGTTAATAATTTGAGGTGGATTCTAAAGTCCATGAAATTCCAACTTACTTTTAATGATTTATAACATGTTACATGCATGTTCTGTTATTGTCACTACAAGAACTGTAAAACGTAGTATAAAATTTTACAAATCCCAAAGAATTAAAACTGAATTACTATTTGGACAAATCATAAAACATTTTTCCTGGACTTTCTTGGTACTTAAGCCAGATTTGCAAGGAAGACACTTGAGCTATAATGAAGTTAAATCAGTTTTCTAAGGTCATGCGAGACATATAACTTCAGCAGATATGAAAAATATATACATAATGTTTTTCAACATTTAGAACTTTGGTTTCATCCTCTCCTGTGCTACTAAATCAACTTCAGCTTTATATTATTAAATTGTAGTACTAAGAATGGTACCTCTGAAAATCAGAAGAAACACATATAATACCTGGAACATTCTAATATATTGTCTGAGTGCAGACATAAAGCGTACACATTTAGCAAATGCTCTGATTTTTTTAATAGAAGCTTCATTTAAGACAAGGTTTAATATTGCTTTTCCAATATTAAAATTTTAATATTTTACACTTACAATTTACACTTTTAGTTTTATGTGTAACTTGTATTTTTTTTTAAATATAGTGTAGTATGAAGGAAGTTAGACCTATCTGAAGTTACATTTCATTTCTAATCTAAAGTTATGAAACCATCAAAACTCACCACTGATGTATTGCTAAAATTGCTATTTATTAACATTGTGAGCTATATTTGAAAATCATATGCGTTACCTTGAATTTATCTTACAATTAATAAAAATCAGCATGTGGCAGCAACTCAAGTTTTATAAACCCTTCTGTTCTTTATATTGTATAAAAGTAGTTTCAAGAGAATTAGTCACTTTCCAACTCCGCAACTTATGAAAATTGTTCCAGTAACAATGAAAATTTAATCTACTTCTTAAATATATATTATATTCAAAAAAATTGGAAATGTTGACAGCCAGTTAATGTTTCATACGGAAAGAGAGCAAAAAAAGGCCAAAATATCCTCTTTTTATATTTCTCCTCCAGCTCCCCCAACATTTCTTTTTTGACTAGAAATTGCGATTTATCAAATACAACTTGGATTTAAAGACGATCTAAGCTCTGTATGAATCCTCCTGGCCACTGGTTTCTCTTAAGCTATTAATTGCAGACAACTGGGACATTTTTGATTAAATGATTGATAGTTGAGCCTAAGAAGCTTAGAAGTTTTGGGGTGGAAGGCTTTAGGTTGACCAAGGGATTATGAATTGAAAGTATTATCATGAGTAGCAGGTCTTGCATAAGGCTTTTTTGTTCCATTATTTTACTTTATTTTATTTTTGACCTTTTAGTGAAAATTACATGCATCAGCCCTCCAAATATGCTACTGTTAAAGATCTATAGTTGTAATTATGCAAATTTATACATGTGTAAACAAAAGAATATGTCTTAAATACGTTATGGTAAAAACCTATCTTGTAAGTTTCTAAGTGAAAATTAATATATTTTTAAAAATCTATGAGGTGCCAGCAGTAGAAGTTTTGTAGGTTCTGGGTATGTGATTTATAGCACAAAGATAGGTATATAGGTAGGATAGGTATATTTTTTAGGGTGAATATTCCTAAATTTTAGTCTAATGTAACTGGAATTTTTACTTTTTAGAGTAAACGGAAACATTACTAAGCATCTTGAAGTTTAGGTAGCAAACACAGATTAGTATCTATCAAAATAGAGTTTTGAATGTAATGCATAGTGTAGCTATGCTTTAGTGACCTTAAAATATTCTTCCACAAAATCAGTAAACATTTGTAAGCATTTACAAACGTTTTCAGAGTCAGGGAAAAGTTAAAAAAAGGTATTATTATCCTATTATTAAGCAGCATATATCAATCAGAGTTCTTGCATTTGTAAATAACTTCATGCTTTTCTTTGATTAGCAAAAACAATTATTTTCTTTCGTTTCTCAGGTTTGCAAATATGATTATGTGGAGATTCGTAGTGGCCTTTCTTCTGATTCTAAACTACACGGTAAATTCTGCGGTACAGAAGTGCCTGAAGTTATCACCTCTCAATACAACAACATGCGAGTTGAGTTCAGGTCTGACAACACGGTGTCAAAAAAAGGCTTCAAGGCACACTTCTTCTCAGGTATGCAAAAATCATTCTTGTGTACCTGTGTCTCTGAGCACACACCGATTAGGTGGAGTGAATACTGTATTTGGTATGAAAATGAGTGGCCTTTTCCCTTATAATTTTTCTGGTAGCTTTAACTTTGTTTTATTTATATAAGCATAAACCACCCTCCTGTCCTAAAATACTGGTCTGAACTGTAATGTCTGTATATAGAAGAAAATATATGGAATGCATATATATATTTTTAAACAACAGCAGAGGCAAATGAACTTTGTGAGACACAGAGGAAAAAAGCAAATTTACTAAGTGTTTTTAAATTTCTATTGGATTTCTTTTATCCCAAGTTTTGTTGCTATTTTTTCAAATCCCAGTTGTAATGCGATATGAATTACATACTGTGCACGCTCGTGTTTTTTTTCACTCAGGTCTCTTAATATAATGCATTAGTTATGAAATTACCACTTTGTGCTACAACATTTGTTTAACATTATGGGTGCTTTCTTGCCAAACTTTGCACTTCTTAATGTTTTGCAGAAGAACAGAGTTTAAGACCTTGCTCTTGCAAAAATGCGTGTCTTTCGTTATGAGCGTAATTTCACTGAGGCAGGTCACAGTGATGGAATTTTATGTTATCTGAGAACATGTATTGTTGAATAAAGTTAGACCTGAGTGAAGGTGAAGATGTGAGGAGATGTTTGCACAGCAGTGGTCTCTGCAATTATCCACTGAGGTTAGGTTATAATAATTCGGCTGTGGCAGGATACCACCTGGTGTTAGTAGTGGAATTTTGCCTAGTGATTTTCTTGTGTGTTTACACACACACACATGCACATAGGTGTGTTACGTTGTATAAAACACCACAACAAAACAGTCCCGTCTGCCCACCTCCCCAAACTGCAAGTCATCCAGAATCATTTGGGATTTGAATTCTGCCTCAAGTTTTTTGATAGCAGTGAAAATCTGAATCTGGAGAATCCTGATTATGTTTAGCATGTAGTAAAATGTATTACCAGGCACTGTAATTAGCGTTTGTTTGCTAAAATATTTTATCAAAGCTGAAATGAAAGTGGTATTGGTTAGCTTTGATAACTTAACTGTGAGCAAGTAAAAAGAAGAATCAGTATATTGTATAAGTGATGTAGTTTGGAAAGCGAGGAAAAACAACTGTCCAGACAAACAGTTTAGACGTTCAATGTTTTCTCATTATGACTAATTTGATGTTTTTCTCAAGCAATTATGAAAGATTAAAAAAGTGTTTCATCTCATACAAGGAAGTTAACCATTTTACCTTCTCTAAAGCATATTATTTTTCTTTTTGTTATCACATTTCTCTGGTCATAGTCTTTCAGATCCATCTTTACATATAGTAGCAGTTTTTAAATTTGTATTTTACATTAGCAAGAAGCTTTCAAGGTTTACTCATTATTTGTAGTAAATACGTATATGAACACAACAAGGCTTCTTCCTAGAAGCAGTTACACAATTAATCATTTCATGTAGGCCTAGTAGCGCCAGCAGGAATTGTCACATATTTTGACTTTTTACAAGAATAATTATTGATATGTTCCAGATCTAAAAATGGCCTGCAAATTAAGTTTGTGACATATTTTCAGGATCTATACAGATAAGATTGGCAATGATAGCTTCATAATTTGTGTAAGCTCTGTTGTTCAGAAGTTGTATTTTGTGGGTGTGCTGAGCAGTTATACATTCATAGTAAAATTTTGGTTTTCCTTAAAGTGATAGTTCATTTTCACAGGTTTATTTATTTATTTATTTTACTGTTTGTTTACATGATCTATTATGTTATGAGTGGGTTCTAGGAAGAGATCAGACCAATGCTGTACTTTGGGGAAAGACTAGACTACAACTCATGGAGTTCAAAGCATCATCTCATAATCCTTCAGAACCATCATTTCCCTTGTCTTTTTCACTTCTGAATGAAATGTTCCTTCACTTTCTTCCCCCAGGTGAAAACAGTTTTTTCCTGGTAATTTAGAAAATACAAGTTTTAAATTAAGTCATTGATCGCTAAAATAAAGTCATTAGCCAGAGATAAATTTGAACTAATGTGTTTTTTAATGAATAGAAATGTGTGATATGTCCTGGATATAGTATATATCTAATCCCCTTCAAAGAAAGATAGTTTGATATAAGTAGTGTTTGAGTCTGTAAGTATATAAATGTATTGATTGCTTCATAATGCATTTCTACCATAATCTCTTCTCTCATTTCAAATGAGTTCAGATAGTTCATATTTTATTTTTATTCTTTCTCAGTTCTCTTCCAGTTTGTTATCGTTTCTGGCAGATTCTATTCTTCTATGTTATCTGGATTTTCTCTTATGACAGTATTTCCTGATTAAAACAGAAACTTTGTAATGCTTGAGACAAATCAAACTTCTGAACTTAAAGTATCTAAAAAGAAGTTGTAATCTCTGAATAATTCATAAGACAAAACGTGCATGGTTGTCAGAAAACATTATAACTTGCGTACCCCTGAATTCCTTAATATGGCCATAATATGCTATTGATCTGTCAATGAAGAACAAGCTTAAAACTTCAAGTATTTTGCCTTTGGGAGTTGGTAGCTAATCACAGTTCAGCTGATGAAGTGGTTTTTTTGCCTATTTATGTACTTGTCTTCAGAATGCACTACTTTTAGAATTATATCTGTGGAGAAATCCTTAGTGCTAGTGTCTAGGGTACTTGCTGGAAGGCGTTTAACAGTTTTATTAATTAAGTCACAATAGAAGTATTTGTAAGCATTTAGTTATAAAGACATATATAATGAAAAAAATCAGTAATGAGTAAAACACTGTATCTTGCAGTCGATTCACCAGTAAAGGGCAGGTGCAATGGTCAGCAAGTGAGACGGGGGGCGAGTCAGATTCGTTTGAAGATTAGGAACTGTAACACGTTCCACAAAGCGCAGATAAAGAACTTTTTTTTTGCAACTTTTATGGTGGTGAATTCTGCAGCCACAGCTACAGTTGAGAAAGCATGGCCCAGCTCCAGCTCAGACGACAGAAAGCAGTTTTTGGGTGGTTGAAACCCGCTGTGATAAACTGTGAAAGCAAACAGTGACATAGGGCAACAGATGACCTGCATTAGGAAGGTATTTATGTTGGTATAAGACAACATGTAATTACATTTTTGGCTGTAAAATGGTGTTAACAGCCAGACAGGTGCTACTGGAAAGTGAGAAAAACTTTTCTTTCAACATTCTGTAAAATTTACATTTGATGGGACAGTTCTGAAGAAAGCTCAGTTGGGAGCCATCGCAGGGATCTAGCTAATCTCCAGAGACACTCTTGTACATTTATAATTGAGTTTCTTGGATAAAGGGAAGAAACTAGGAAGTAATGATACATTAATTTTTAAAAACTTTTATGAGAACTTTTTGGAATTGGATATTAGGCTTCTAAATTAAAAGCTTCCAGTAATTAGGTTTTTGTTCTTTCTCCCTTTCTCTTCCTTCTGTCCCTCCTCTCTCTCTCTTCCTCTCTTGTCAGAAGACCTATTGCAGTCTGCTGGGCCCATAAGACCAGAGGAGTGTAAAATAACTCCAGGAATTTACTCTAGGGAGAGAAAAAGATAACAATAATATATATATTTCTTTTTTTTCCTGTGATGTTTCCAAGAAGATAGCCTAATTACTTCTTTAAATCAGTCTCTGTGTAGTGGTATGCTTAATACCCAGTGAAAATTCGTCACTAAACTGCTTCCATTTGTCATAAGTTTTAGAGTTATTACAGTGTTTTAAATAAATATGATTCTTTGCATGATCATTTAAAACATACACGGTGTTTGATGTAATATAGAAATGAGGTTTGTTGGGACATTTTTTCTTTGGTGATGATTCATTGAGCAGTTAAAAAGAGAAAGCTAGAATGTTTCTAGCCTTGAGCAAATTTGTTTTGGAGCACAAACTCATCTCTGGTGCCATCCTGGTACGTTTTTTTCCACAGACAAGAAAGCTGCCTGCAAAGAGAAAATTTTTGTTTTTGAATCTTGCAAGGACTTGATACAGGTCCCTTCAGGCCGAGTACGTATTATTCACAGACTGGTGGCCTCTGAGGGTCTCAGAGGTACGACCATTTGTCCTCTGAATGATTCAGTCTAACATTTTGTTGAGAATGGATCTTTCCCTGTTCCGAGTACTGAAATGAGAAAAGAAAGAAAGTATCCATTCAAAACGGGGAGACTCATTTCCATCTGTCAGCATAACAAATGGCTTTGTTTTTACATGGCAAAACATTTGTTCCTATAACTAATACAGACTAATTGTTTCTTCATGAATTTTGAAACTGGGTAATCAATTTGACAGAAAGTCTGTTCCGAATTAGGAAGTGTGAGGAAGGCTCGTTCAACAATTGCATCCTTGATTAACCATGTACCAGTAACTATTGTGGTTCAAAAATGTTCCAAAGCTGCTCCTTTCTACCTTGTGTTCATTGTTTTATTCCTGAGGAGGTCCAACATGGGACTGTTTACTTATGTACTTGTCTCTTAAGAGATTATTTTACAGAATATAAGCTTGTTTAATATTAAAATACTTTTCAGTATTTTCACACAGATTGGTGGAAGATGAAAATGGACAGGGCTTTTATTTAGAATTTGTGTACCTACTCTGGATTGGAAAGCCTAACTTGAATGCATTTTGAGCTTGCCTTCCATTTATTTTGTTATTTTGGTAGGAAACTACAAACTAATACTTAGGAGGGCAAATATTGAAGAGTTTTGTTCGTATTTTACTTAATTTTTCATTTGCTTGTTACTATTCTTCACTTGCAACTTGGAATTAGTTTATGAGAGTGCTTGCTTTTACAAAGATGAAAGATTGTAAATTTATTATGAAATGAGACTGGCTACCTCAGTTTGGGACTTGCATTGCAAGGTGCATAAACAGTGTATTGTGGAGCTTTCATGCTTTCATCATCAAAATGACAGCCTTTGGATGTATGATTCTGGGAGCTACCTATGTCTTCAACTGTTTCTTAACCTTCAAATCTGTTCATGTCTGCAGAAAGCTTCCAAAAACTTTCAGTGCAAACAAATTGGAGATTTACAGGACAAAATGCAGTGGATGCTTGGGGCTGACTTGCAGAGTTTATCTATACATGTACATTATCATCATGTATTATAAGTAGAAGCTGATTTTTATAGAAAGACCTGCAAGTCAGTGAGTCAGGTGTTGCATACATTTTGGTAAATAAAGTTGATATGTATGCAATTATAATGCAGACTTCCTTTGTTGTTTTACTGAATATAAAGTAAAGGCATATATTGGTAATATCATTATAGGCAGTAATATCAGTAAAGGCAGGGAAAAAATGCATAAGTAAGACAACAAAAAGAGATTTAAATTATCCATGGTGGCTCGTAATCTATAGACATTCTTACTGTGGCTCAAAAGTCTGAAACATTGCATGTTACCTTGTTTGGAGATAACTCTCACTGCTGCTTTCCAAGGTACATGAGGCTGAAGGGGGTGAATGCTCTGCATTCCAGCCCTGCAACAACTGGAATGAGCACAATTTCCTTGCCCTTCCTCCTCCTCTCTTTTGCATGTTGAAATGACACATTTTGTAAGATACAGTTTTTTAATATGTATGTGTTTATATATATATTTATATGGGTGTATATTTTTATATCTCAGGATTTATATATATGTGTCTATACATATATAGGTATATAGATGTGCATACTTATATACATGTATGTGTATATATACACGTATATGTCAGGAGCAGTCTGCCTCTTAAATGGACCAGCTTCACCTCAAATGACAACAGCTGAATTGACATAGAAGGGTGGCAGCTGAGGCCTCTTGCTAGAATGACAGCCTGTTAATCTAGTTTGGCTTTTTTCCATGCAATGAATTTGTAGCTGTTTAATGCAGGTCAAATTTCCTTCCCTACTCTCTGCTTTACTTCTAACACACTAAAAGCTCTTTTGAAGGATTATATGTTAATAAACAGAACTGCATGCTATATTGTAGATCTCCTTGAAATAACTAATGCCAGTTTCTTTTGTATGTTTTTCAATGATATGTTTTTCTTTTTGTGATGTTCTGTAATGTCCAGATTCATTAAAAGTAAAGCACATTGTCACTCTGCTAGGGAAAAAAAATCAACATATTAAAAATGTTTACGTTAAATCCTTCTTTTCTAACATGTTTAATGTGTAGAGCTTGAAACCTTGTTTGGCCTACATGTTCCTTTCAACATACCACCATTAAATTGTGGGATTTGCATAAAGTTGGAATACTTTGTGTTGCCCATAAATTAGACTACCATTGTTTACTGAAATAAAGCTTTGGATGAGATATTTATGAAATTTTTACCAGCGAAACCACTTGAAAGAGTAAACGCTGGTAACTGTCTTATCTCCTTTGATTTAGCTTGTTTGTTTTACTAGTGTTCCTCTGCCCTAGGAACTCCCCCTCATCTCCCAGAAAGATGAGACAGACTATTTGTGCCATGGTGCACGGTTGCAGGCTGAGCAGTGAGTGGCTAGAACTAAGGTACCACGAAACTGCCATACTGAGAAGAGTGACTGCGTCTTAGTTTATCCTTTTCTGGACTCAGACACTGTGCTAAACCTTTTTCTATTTGGTAATGAGGACTACAGCTAGCTGTGATGCTCACCCGTCCTTGTTGTGTATTTCTTAGACAAGGATGAGTGTTCAAAGGACAACGGTGGCTGCCAGCACGAGTGCATCAACACGGTAGGAAGCTACGTTTGCCAGTGCCGAAATGGATTTGTGCTACACGAAAACAAACATGACTGCAAGGAGGGTAAGTAGTAAGGTATCTGAGTGGTTGATTATACCGCTGTCTTGCAGAAAGCTCTCTGCAGCTCTCCTTCCAAAGGGAAGCAAGGAAAGAAAAAGATCTTGGTAATTTGGGCTTAAACCCTCCCCCACCTCCTCCCTTTCCTGTCGCCTCCATCCCCAGCATTTGTGTGTGGCTGAGTTTGAGGTCCACAGGAATGCGGCTTGGAAAACCTGTGAACATTGGCAGAAAGTGCTACTTTTAATAGTGCTGTGAAGTGAAGAACATTTAAAGCTGTGATAGAGTATTTATCTAATACTGTATTAAACACAGGGATAGAGTTTCTGGAGAGAAGCCTGGTAAGGTTGTCATTTGTTCCTATCAGTAGCAGTTAGTCTCCTCGCAGTCAGGTTGAAACTGTATCTGCCCTTTCTGGGGTTTATTTTAGGGGACGTATTCAGACAATCTAAATTCTAGTCAAGTCCATGTGCATCTTTCTTCCTATTTGCTGTCTCAAGGTGTGGCTACCTCCAAGGAAACAGTAGGCTTTGGGGCTTAACTAGAATTTAGATTGTCTGCAAATGAACCTCAAGTGTGCAGTATCATGCGAGCTAGTGTAACTTCTCAAGGTTTTATTCTAGCATGGATTTAATTTGCAAGTAAAGATATGCCCTTTGTGAATCACTTGCATTTTCACTGGTGTTGGAATGATATTTGCCTGCTGTAAAAGATTCTTGTTGAATATTTCTGATATTTGTAAAGCAATTTGAGATTGTTAAAAAAATAATTACAAAATTAAACTAGGTTATTTTTCTTGCCTTCTTTGTTTAGTTCTTTGTATTTTTTCAGAGAATAAATTGCACTTCTAGTGATTCAGTTACAATGTGAATGATGAAGCTGCTCTTCATACATACTCACAGTTTAGTCTTAGCTGCTTTCTAATTGTATATATGTACCTAGAAACTGTGGTTTAAAAATCAAAATAATTGCTCTGTAGCTGCAGTATGAAAATTAGCAAGAAGAGACAAAAATAAATTGTTTGAGAAATATCATTTGAAGTTGGAGTAGTAAGATTTCTCATATGGATTTTCATACTTATTTGTATGTAGAATGGGGGGAATAGCAATATATTCAATTAAATTTTGATGTTTATCTTATGTATATTCCTTTATAATATTTTTTCCTAAGAAAAAAAAGCCATCCATTGCAAACAACAGTGTGTGTTTCACAACAATCAATAAACACGCATGCTGGGTTAATTGCCATAAAGTGTTTGCCAAGGGGGAAGAACGTGATCGTGCACACTGGAGAGCGTGATTACCTGTCTTCCTAAAGATCCTCTCCATTCAGTGGTTCCCCTGACAAAAAAGAGTACTTTTCTGGCTACCTCTGAATGCAGGCCCCCAGACTAACTGATGTTATCGTTGTTGGCACAGCTGAGTGTGAACAGAAGATCCACAGTCCCAATGGCATCGTCACGAGTCCCAACTGGCCTGACAAGTATCCCAGCAGAAAGGAGTGCACGTGGGAGATCAGTGCCACCCCTGGACAGAGGGTGAAATTGGTGAGTTTCCGCCTACCCTTCCTTTTTCTCTTTTTTTTCCTACCAAACTTGCTTCTCAAATGACTACACAATTGATATGAAATTGTTACTAAACTTTACTGTCAGTTTGCAGCCCAGAGGTAAACTGTTTTAAAAACCTGCTGACTCCTGTCCATTCCTGGCCAGCTGGGGCTACTCAATATCACAGAGCTGTGAATTTAAGTTTGTGGTGATTGTAAATACTCTGGACAGCAAAGGGCAGGAGGAATACTTTCCTCCTGTCAGACTTTACTATGTCATTGTTGCAATTCATAAAATTTACACAAATTTTTGACAAATGATGGCAGAGGGCATCTATACAAACTCCAATATATAGAATAAGAAAAATCAGAAGTTATGAACAGGGCTCTCCGAACACCTTTTGCGTTTCTCTCCTGTAATTTTCAAGGAGGAAAAGAAGATACAAAACCCAAGAATCTGGACTTCTCTTTGAAAGTGGCTCCAAATTTTCACAAAATTGAAGAGCAGCCTAAGTAGAGTTAAGTGACCTTTGTGTCCAGCTGGCTGAGGACAGTGTTGGTGGCTGAAGACAGTCTAGCGGAGCTTAGGGAGCTTTGCAGATCTACTGAGGTTACCTAGCCTCAGTACGAAACTGAAGGCACGGACCTGCCCAGGGGGCTTTTCTGCTTTGAGATCAGCCCCAGTGTTTCTTCAGCCAGAGTACTCAGGGGACAGCCACAACAAAAGCTGGCCATACATATTTTAAAATCTGATAAATTGATTTAACAAGTGTTTTGGAGCAAATAAGCTTGAGAGATGTCTGCTTCAGAGAGGTAGAAGCAATAGCCAATATTGATGCAGGGGTGAAAGGGATATTGATATCTCATAACTTCTGACATTAGCCAAAACCGTAACTCCTGTTACTGGTGCTGATGTGGGATCATGTGTTGATCCTTGTTCACCAGAAGTAAAATGGTTAAATTGTTCTGGGGGATGTGGGGGTTGCAGAAAATGAGTGGTGTGCATGCTCTGTCCATTCAAAGTGTGAAAAACAGATTTTTGATTCAGGCGGCCTTCCTGCTGGCACTTCTGAGCAAGCCGCCTTCATCCTGGTGGAATAAACCAAAGCCAACCAGGTGTGGGCATGCTACTGTAAAGGCTTATTCAGTACTTTTAACCTCAGCAGGCAAAATTCCAGCATTCAGATTTCTTCAGTGAAATATCACGTGGTCTGTCTTAAAATAAAAGGTTTTAAAATTGGCTTTTGGTAATGAAATTGGAAAATTTGGACAGCATTTTACTAGACAGAATTTTCAAAAATACCTCCATGGTTTAGAGTCTGAAATCCACTTTTCTGTGTGAGCCAGTAGGCTCAATCTACTAAATTCTGTGTGTATAATATCTGTGTACAATATCTTTAAAGTCTGTCCAGTACAGCAAGATGCTATATCAATAATATTAATAAGATACTTCCGCTATGGGCAAATATTTTTTCTTGGACTTTAACTCCATATTTAAGTTTACTCCTCATGGTTTACCTAGTGAAATTGAACAAGGAGAGAATTGATTTCTTCACGGTGACACACTACACGAATTGTGAGGCTATGCTTCATTTTTTGAGAGGGATGTGTGTACAGAAACTCTTCTTTGGTTGTGATTGCTCTCACTCTGATAATCATTGAAAAGTCTCTTCCTGACAAGGCTAAAGTTAAGCATTTGGTGTAATTAAGAAGCTTATGAAAAAATGGATATGCACTTCAGAATTTTTAAATGAAATGTGTAGATAAAGACGGCTTTGAAAATGTACATAGAAGAGAGAGCGATTTTCATAAGCTAATCAGCCGGATGTTTATAAGAGACAGACTTAAGTGTCCCATTCAGGCAGCTATCCATAAGCGCCACCAACATATCTACTCAGTTGAGTGCTATAGATAGAAAGAGCTGGATGTTCAGAAGCTATATGTAACGTTTCTGAATACCATTCCCACTAATGAAACAATCAAAATGGGGACTGTAGTCATGGTGGGGTAGATATTCAAAAGTGTTTGTCCCAGGAAGATGGGGTGTGATTTAATTATACTACCAACTTTATTAAATCATCTGTGAACTCTGTTGGCAGCAACTATTCAGTTATGTTCAACTTTAAGGACAGTTTGTGTCAGTTCTCCTCTTTCAAGCCTGCTCTTAGTTCACTGCTGGGAACTGTCTGCTTTATTAAGAAAATGGAGATCATTTCTGGGTGTTTTGAAATATCAGGCGCTTTGAGGTTTTGAAAGATTTAATATTAAAATCCATTTTCCTTTAAAAAAGAAATTCCTTTGATTCTCTTTGTAACTGCTAGAATCAATTGATAGACTCACAACAGATTTAGGACTTTTTTCTGTTCTTCTTTGTGGGACCAAATATACCATGTACTGTCCCCCTGCAGGCTTAGGAATCCCAGTCATAAGTCAAATACTAAAAATAATAGGTGTGTCTTACAGTTCATGGAGAGAAGTGCTTCCTAGAGAGTGATCTTTTTGTACTGATGAGAAGTGAACAGAACTGATAAAATATTCCTCTAAAAGAAAATGTAGTTCTGCAGGCTGCTCTTGGATCACATCTATTGCCCCTGTTGATTCCAAGTTGGCTTGACTCAATTCTATATTTAACTAACTCCCTTACAGTTAGTCTCTCAGCTTTTTTTNTTTTTTTTTTTTAATCCATTGGATTTTATTTGGGCATAAATGACAACACGTACTTGGCATCATAAAAGTAGGATAGCTGAATACAATTTAAGAGCAGCAGGAGGGACTGCTGTACAGCTGTTTTCACTGCCTCTGCAGTTTCAATCCCTTAACATAAAACCCCAAACTTCCCTGTGAAATGAAGCTATGTCCACTGCGTCATGCAACTCTTCACTTTTCACAAAAGCGTTATTCTGAATATTCCAGTTCTTTGAGCAAAAGATTTTGTGTTAGCTCTTTATATTTCCTTTAGGTCAGCTGTTAATATAAATTACCATCACATTTCACACCGGTTGGATTCCACAACGGATTCAGTAGGTCAGATTGGCTTTGGTATACCAGATAGAATGCATAATGGTGATACTTGCTCAGTATTTGACAGTTCAGTTTTATTCCTTTCAATTATTGCTTCTTAATCCTTTTTGTTTTTTTTTCATAAGTGGTCAGTTGTTTTTTTTTCATAAGTGGTCAGCTATATGAGTACTCATGGGAGCATTTATACTTAGTGTTTTTATGTTACTTTGTTGAACAAAACAGATTTTTAATTTCACCTTAAATTGTAGTTTATTTTGGAAAATTCATGAAGATGCATCTATTTATTGCCTTCTCAGTGTTTACGTAAGAGGATGTTGCTGGATATTAAGCTTTAGATTTCTTGTTGAAATTTAGCCCTGGTCAAAAAGTCTTATCTGAAATCTCTTACATGTTCCCATGAAATAAATTTGTTGATACCAGCCAGTCTTGGAAGACACTCCTCCATATTTGAAAAGCACGTATTGTACATATTTTAACATTTTCTGTAGGGTATGGCATATACATTTCAGAAATGCCTTTGGTTGGACACTCTGAGTTCAAGAAATCTAAATTCCAAAAGTTTTTTAAAAGTAAGTTGGCCAGGCTTTGCTCCAAAGGACTTGCAAATTAGAATTTTTAATAGACCCCAATTTGTCTTTTAATAGACCCCAATTTAGACCCTTACAAGCTGCCATGAGCACTGGGAGACTGAGAATCCCTAGGAGCTCAGAAACTAAGATAAATGTTTTGAGATGTAGAAGAAACATCACAGATTTAAAATGAAGTAAAGTTTGTGAGCCCCAGTTTGTGTTCAAACTATGGCAGCAATTTGAATTTTCTTGGGAGAGCTGAGGACAGCAAAAGAGTCCGCCGAAGTGTTTTTTAATAAACAACATAATTTTGTTATCTTTCACAATGATTTTGCTAGCAAAAATGCGATCTCAGCATGAAAGGTGAGCCTGAAATATTGTTAGTGTTGCAATAATAATAAAAAATTCTCTAGATAATAGATTAGAAAATGTAACTTTCATGCATGACCATTCACGTGGAAAGGTCATTCTCAAAGGCTTTAGTTGTGGCATGAGGTAAGTTTAAAAATAAGAAAAAAGGTGTGTGTGTGCATTATGTTTTGCAGATGTTTCAATCAATCCTCAACTATCGGAGGAACCAATAATTTCTGGCTTATTTCTATTCTGAATGTTCTGTGACATTTGGAATAATGCTACGAATAGTGCAAATTCAACAGAAAGGCCACCGTATTCTAGATTTAATATTCTCTTATGGATATTAGTTGCCTATAAAATCCCTTTCTAATCCCTTTCCATATAAAGGATGATGCCATCTTAAAATTCAGTCTTAACTGTTACTCCACTTTCTCAAAATCAGTACGTTATTCAAAGCTAAGTAGGGGCAGTAATGTTAAATCTGTCATCTTAACTGCATCTACTTCGTATTCTGAAACATACTAACAGTTCATATATACCATGTAAGTACAGTAAACACAGTACTACATTGAGTCACATTGTTTTTTTCCCCTCCAGACCTTCAATGAATTTGAGATAGAACAACATCAAGAATGTGCTTATGACCACTTGGAAGTGTTTGATGGTGAAAGCGAAAAATCGCCAATTCTGGGACGCTTATGTGGCAATAAGATACCAGATCCTCTTATTGCTACCGGAAACAAAATGTTTCTCCGCTTTATTTCTGATGCATCAGTTCAAAGAAAAGGCTTCCAAGCAACTCACTCTACAGGTCAGAAAATCAGGATGTCCTTTACTAGTAATTTCCCCTTTGTTCTTTAGTGGAAGATATTCAGGGATTTCTTTTATAGGAATGGGATGAGTTAACAGATAAGACAATGTTACAACTAAATCTAATGAAACCTTAAGAACAGTAGGAAAAGTCAGAGATTGCAGAAAGTATTCTCTAACATTTTAGACATTTCTTTATCCTTCTCTCTCTCTCTGATAAGTAAGCGATGAAAATAAAATCAGATAAAAGAAGATACTGGCACAGACAATCAAAGAGATACTCCTTAGGATTCATGCCATTAGTTTGTAAAAGATCCAATAGCTTTGCATTGTATTTGTAATGGCAATAATTCACTGGGGTACGTGATGCACCTCCGTTACTTTTCTGTTCTAACTTAAACAAAAGTCTGAGTTTTGTATAAACAGCTATTACTTTCCCATAGAGCTAAGAAGGAAAGAGAAGCTAAAGAAGAATAAGAAAAAATAGTGAAGGCTTTCTTACCACCTTAAGAGTATAATCTCTTTCGTATTTACCATTTAATTTTTGTTCTTTGTCAGAAATCACTGAAATTGAAAATAGTGTTTTGCAATTCCATTAATAGATTTCTTGGGACATTTTCATATGTGTGTACGTTATTTTTCCGACGTTGCTTGGCTTACAGTGGCCCCTAGTGCTGAATCTCTGAACTTCCAGTGCCTACTGAGATGAGGGGCTTGCGGGGTTTTTTTGTTTTTCTTCTTCAGCCATAATGTCTGTCTTTACTTTCCAAAGTTCATTCTTACTCATCTGGTATTTGGCAATAAATATTAACGCAGAAAATATTTATAAATATCTGTGCTAGTAGGTAAGGTTTACTGACACGTAACAGTTATTAATAGAACATCATAATCTAGGTGATTAGTCACTGTTAATATAATTTGATATTACCCAGAGTATTCGTGAAGTTGATGTGTAGGGCTCAGCTAAAAAATCCTCATATATCAACATTAGCATTTTCTCTTTTTTTTTTTCTTTCTATTTCATTAAGAATAATTCTAAAACTTTATTAATTTAATTTCCCTTTCAGAGAAACATAGTAGGCAACAGTATACGAACTATTCACTCTTCATGATCTCAGCCTGGAAAGTGAAAAGTTTAGCTACCTGTAATTCAATTTATTTTTCTTGCGGGAAGCCCTCTTTTACAACCATGCCATTGTTTGCCTTCCCTACTGCAGTAACCACTTCCCTTACATGGAAAATTAGATAGAAATGCTAATAATAACTCATTTTTAAATTACCTCAGGCTAAATACTTAAAGGTCAGAACTCTTGTTAGAAACAGGTGTGGTAAAACTACTGTCTCATTTATTCTTCTCATTTTCAGTTTGCAGAACTAGAGCAGCCACTATGTGAAAGAAGTTCAAATGTATAGTCCCTAGTTCCTAAGGATTGCTAGTTATTTTGTGACTTGTTGGAATTTTCCTCATATAGAGAGATAAATATACATATATGCTGAGTTTTATGTGCCTTAACTGTAAAAAAATTCTTAGCATGCATAATAGTGCTTTTCTGAGAAAATGTGAAGAATAGAATCTGCCCGGTTTTTAAGAATAATGTAAAAATTAGAAAGTTTGCCTCCTTAAGGCAGGACATTTCTTTCTGTCAACTGCTGTTGCACAAACTGCTCACGAAGTTGCACAGCACATCAGCAGCATGTGCTTTGGGGTACCTGAGCGAGAGACAACTTGGAGTAGTCTTGCAGCCTTTTCCTACAGTGTTGATCCGCACTCAGGCACTCTGTGGGAATTTTACCTCTGTGCTTCGGACACACATGTGAATGAATAGACATCTAACATGTATAGACAGTGGATTGTATTTCCTTATTTTATTTTTTCTAGCAAATAATAACTGACAGTATGCAATGGAAGTAGGCAAGGTCGTGCTCAGTCCTGCATAGCTGTACAGACGGACAGGGAGAGCTGAGGAACCTTCTCCCTTCACTGCTGACCTCTGGGCAGAACTCACTCAGTGGAAGGATCTGTGTAATGTAACAGCAGAGAAAGAGTAACTGGATCGTATGCCCAAAGGTGTCTGTGCTGCTGTATTCCTGGCATCTTCGTGATTTAATGGCCTCTTATTCTAGTTGATCCCGATGATGATATTGATTTCCCTTCTGTGACACTTTTTGGCTTGAAATACTGTCCAAGTACCAAATATCCATTGAATATTTTCAAAAAAGAGTAAAACTGTAGCAGGAGGGGCAATAAATAGTTTCAAAAAATAGATTGGATGGAAAGACTTACCCAGGTGTAGCAAAACTTATAAAATGCTGTTTTTAAAGTGCAATACAGAGATTCTGTTATATTTTACCTCTCAGAAAAGGCATAACCCATTCAGAAGGAATTTACAAAAATGCTCCTGACAGAACAGTAAGCATCATTGGTCAGAGAGTGATTTTGTTGCCCTAAGACAGGCATCTGGTTCCCTTCTGGATGGCCTCATTTATGGTGCCTGGCCTCCAGCCACTGCTGCAGGAGGTTGCAGGTCTGCTGTAGGTCTTGTTCCTATTTGTCAACCCTGGGAGGATGTCTCTAACATCAATGTCACCCTCCATTTCTTAATCTCCTCTCCCACCCCCAAATCTTGTTTAGCAGCAAGTAATGAAGTAGGAACATCCATGATGTACAGCACGAAGATGTTCCAGAGTAATGACATTTGCAAGGAAAGGGATCAGGTAGCAAGCAAAAAAGTAGCTCTGACTCATGGTACAATTTAAAAGGAATTATATATCTCATATTGGTATGTGTGCATATATATTTGTTTTAGCTTGGGAGGTAAAGATCTTCCAGTGTAAGTGAAAGTGAGTTGACACAGTGACTAGACTTAAGAAAGCCTGGAATAAAACCATGTAATTATAGATAAACTTGTTCTTAAGAGCTGTAAAAGGAAAAAACCAAGACAATGTCTGGGAAATTTCCAGATGTTTTGTGGTGGTCTGGGCATCTCAGATGTCACCCAGTTTAGGATCCTGTGTCGCTTCCAAAATTACTATAATAATTCATTATGGCAATGCTGAATCAAACTTATTATCTTCTTTTACTAGTTCAGATAGTATGGGTTGAAGCTTTTCTCATCTGTCCAGCCTGTTAAGCAGTCAAGAGACTACTGCTTGATTTGCTCTTTTCTAAGAAGTTTATAAGAAGCCTCAAAGCCCCTAGAGAGGTCAGGAAACAAGAAGGGATTTTTTTACTCCTTACCTGATCTAGAAAAAAGTCTTTCACCTAAAGCTGTCAGATCAACAGCATTTTACAAGTCAGACGTATTTCTTTACTGTCAGATGTGTACATCGCACCTACCGCAGAGCAGACCTAGCACAATGGAAGCACGATGGTCGGTGCAGCTCGGTTAGTTCTGGTACCGGGGCTAAGCAAGTGCTGCTGCGTGGTGCGTCCCTCTTCTGTGCAGACCCATGACAGCCCATCCCACACATCCTAATGCAGCGCTGCATCGTGCAGGCTGGATGTAGGCTTTTGAAACTACAACTTAGTCCTTAAGAAATGGAAAATTTGACTTGTAATTTCTATAATCAATACCTTATCCTAAAATATAAGGCTATAAACCATGGGAGAAGTGCAGAGGAAGGGGAATTGTCATTTTCTGCCTTTGCTAGTATGGCTACAACTTTCCATTAAACTTCTGTCTGCTGTAGCAAACAGAGGGAAACAGTGCAGACAGTTCATTAAATGTTTTCTCCTTAGCAGCTGTTCTGTGTCTGCAGCAGGGAGATGTTCTTACTGTTGGCAACAATCCAGTAAAAAAAAAAAAAAGTAGTAATTGAAATCAAGAATAGGAAAAAACGAGGGGGGAAAAAATCAGTAAATTAAAATACCAATGAGAAATATCTGTTTGAACTACCTCATTTGACAAATTTTCTTTATCATGTGCTCTTACCTGTTCTTTAAAAACAAAACAAAAAAAAAATTTCAGATTGAACAACAGATCATGCATAATGGATTACTCTACTGACATAATTTATATTTCCTCCTTTGATTCCTTCATTTTTTTATTAAGAATAAACACCACTTTTTAAAAATAAGTATTTGCTCATTACTGTCATTAATTCCCAGCTGAAATGTGACTCCTCACAATACAGCATTGCAGTTGGTCATGTTTAGTGTGGGCAGAGTCCATGACACTGAAGTCAAATTCAAATTATCAATTCACCGAAGCTTAGAAATGTTTGAATCTTGCAATTTGCTTTGGGTTGTTTTAAAATTATTAATTTGTAATAGCTACATTTGATCAAAATGCAAATAGAATTATCTTTTCATTTATTTATAAAAATTGAGTCTAAATTTGTGACTCAGGTTTTGGTTCAAGCTCATATGCAATTGGTGTTTTTATGGGTGCTGTAAGGGATGGATTGTTCTTGATGAGAAACTGGAACAAAATTATGCTGTTTTCATTGAAATCTTTGTAGCTGTAAAGAAAAAAGCCTCCACCCATTTCTTGGAAACATAATAAACAATGCGTTCATTCTTTTAAGTACAATTTTCCATCTGTTGTTGGTTGATTGTAATAGAACTTTCAATTGACAAATGTATAACACTTATATGTTTAAGTCACTGTAGAAGCTGAATTCACTGGCTCTTTAGGATAGAATATTAGTTTTAATTATAGCTGCTGAAAATATTTAGAAAGGATTGAGTACTAGCACCTGGTTTGTTGGGTTTTGGGGTATTTTTTTTTTTTGTTCAGCTCACTTTCAGCAATTTCTGTTCTCCATTAAACTGGCTAATGAACAGCTTATTGGACTATACAGTAAAGTTCATTTATATTTAAATTGTGAACTTTTTGAGCAGTTATAAACAAGCTCTAAAGCCACACATACATTTTACTACTGTGTACAAATACAGACTTACACTGAAAATACTGCTTGGGCATAGGGCAACGTTCTCCAGCTCAGGACTTGCTTCAAGAGCAGTCTTTCAGGTCCAAGACTTTCTCTGGTAGTAACAGCTTTCTCCTGGCCATGATCTTTTGCAGAGAAAGACCTGTTCCCACCTATGAACTATGCAGCAAACAAGCTAGCGAGCTTGGCAGGGGTGTTTAGTATTGAGCTGGCTCTCAAGGCACTGCATGATGGTTAAAGCTGACACTCCTATAAAACACAAGACTTTTGCACTTGATTGCTGACTACGTGTATGCAAGAGCTGATCCTCCCCTGCCACTTGCAAACGGTGTTGTTAACCCATGTGGAAAGGCTGAAACCACTGAAATGCGGATGCCCGACTTACAGCACTTGCCTTGCTGGCCACAGGCAGCTCTCAAATTGAGTACCTGAAGAATGTCCTACCTCTCAGACCACATTCCTTACAACTTTGGTGTTCCCTGCCTTTTGGTCTTTTACTTGAAAATTATGAAATATGCTCAATTTTCTGTAGTTATAAAACAGAGTTTATATAGGGAAAACTCCAAATGATGGATTTGTATTCATACTGAGTAGTACTTCACTCCACACCTTGTTTGATTGACCTGCTTGTGGCATAAAAATGCACTCAGCCTGAATAAGGCTGTGCATCTATAAAAAGAAAATGCTAATTTGTGCTGAATAAGCTTCTTCATCCTTTTTTTTTTTTCTTCTCTGTTTAGAGTGTGGCGGTCGGCTGAAAGCTGAAACCAAGCCCAAAGATCTGTACTCACATGCTCAGTTTGGTGATAACAACTACCCAGTTCAGGCGGACTGCGACTGGCTCCTGATGGCAGAACGCGGCTATCGAGTCGAGTTAATGTTTCAGACTTTTGAGGTTGAAGAAGAGGCAGACTGTGGTTACGATTACGTGGAGCTCTTTGATGGTCACGATAAGACAGCTGTGAGACTTGGTCGATTTTGTGGATCTGGGGTAAGTAACCAGGTACTAAAATCTTTATTTTTATTTCTGCGACAAAAAGAGAAAGGCAGACGGGGCAGAGGAAGGGAAGGGACAAGAAGGGATGAGGTTCAATTACTATGCATTATAATGCAGATACTAGATTATCTGCTCTAGAGTTTTTTTAATATAATTTGCAGACTTGTAGTAGAAGTATTCCCTTGAAATATTTTCAACAATAAATATTCTTATCTAGTTTTTGACCAAAGTATTGTAATCTTACGTTAAGATTTAGGTAGCAGACAGTGGAGTGTTTAACAGCACCCCGAAAAATGTTAATAGCATTTTCCCTTACAGAGAGAGAAATGCACTGGTGTTGAAAATTACCACATCAAAATTCTTTCAATTTGAATGAAGAAGCCACATTTTGCAAGGGTAGGGGAGACTGGGAAGCATTTATAATGTGCTTATCTACTACTTAAATCTGATTTCAGGAAAAAATGCTCCTAAACTGTGTGATTAATATGGGCCTTCAGAAAGCCCTGTAGCCCCAGTCGCATCTCTGACATTTTAACTGGACGTTGGCCCGGTGACATCCTGAAAAGAACATATCCTATTTCTCCTTTTAGACTTGCATTGTTCTGTTGGCTGCCTGCCTTGAGATGGATGGTGCAATAATTCCACAAGTCCTCATCAATTGTTTATATGTGTGCAAATGCAAGCACACTTTCATACATGCGCTCTTTGCCTAGAGCAAATGCTACAACTGAGCCCAGCATCTACTAATTTACACGAAACAATACTTTTCTTTGCAAGTCACCCTATTTCTTACAAGTAGGAAGGCAGCAAACTGGAGAATGGCCCAGCGTCACCCTGATATTTATTTATTTTTTTTCTTTTTTGAGGGCGCAGGGACGGGGTGAGAGGTGGCGGTAGGTAGGATGGTTGGGTTTTTTTTGTTGTTGATTTGGTTTGGTTCTGGTAAGATATGGATGAATCGCTTCAGAGGCCATTCCAAAGCAAGCACATAGGAGAGACGGTATGAAACAGAAAAGCTATTGAAAGCAAAATAATCCAAGCTGAAGTGGGAAAAGAGCAGTGTTAGTATACATTACCACCTTCTCGACTTCAGAGAAAGGACTTGGTAGTTCAGCTGGTACTTCTGATCAACGTGCTTCAGTAATAAAACAGGCCATCATAACGGCTATGAAGCGTAAGATAAAAAATAGGTACTGGAGTCATTTGTTTATCTAAATTTAGAATATTGTGTGTAGTCCTGCCCAGTATCTTACATGACTCCAGAAGAACTACAGAAGACATCTGGGGAGGACAAACGAACAAGAAGCTTTGTTCTCTTTGTCTCATAAGAAAAGATTGTAGAGATACTCAGTACAAATTGAATATAAAAGAGAAATACCCGTAAGAAAAAAGAAAAGTGACTGAAGGTTATAAGTGCGCAGAATGGACAAATAATTTGTTTGTTTATTCATTTATTTTAGCCACCAGAAGAAATTTATTCAGCAGGGGAAGCTCTTTTACTTCACTTTCACACTGATGATACAATCAACAAGAAAGGATTTCATATACGATACAGAAGTATAAAATATCCAGATAGTGTGCGCACCAAAAAATAACACAGGAACCTCTATGCCAGAAAAGGAGAGTGAGAAAGAAAGAATGCACAGTGGAAGGGAAGGAAGGCACGTCTTTTTTTTTTTTTTTAAACTGAAGTTATTAGCACAAATATTTTATATGAGTTCAGTTGAAATGACGACTTGTAAGACCAGAGACTGAAATAAAATTTAAAATAAAAATCACCTATCCCAGTGGAATGGACAAGATGATGATGTGCAGGATCCATACTTGACTGTCTCTGCAAAGCTTGTGAAAGGACTTTGCATGCAGGGAGAATATAAAAGCTTTTGTTCATGGTTTGACATTTGTCATAGATGCGTGCAGATTCAATCGGTTGCATTCAGGGGAAGTGACCCTGCAGACTGTTCTTCCTTCTGACAATTGTATGGTGTCCAGGAGGAAAAAAAAAAAGCTCTTTCAGGTCACACACTCAAAATACTGTCCTTGTATCTAGTCGCTTTGACTTTGTATCCTGCGTACGTTGTGTACAAGGACTTGAAAGAAGATATGAAGTGGGAAGGTCTTCCTGCATTGTTCTGTATTTTTTACAAGTTAATCTGTCATATCAGGTTATCAGTGTTTTGAAACTGGAAAGTCCTACTTCTGAAACATAACTGATCTTTAGAGTATTTTGTTTTACTAATGACTGAGAAGTCTGAACTGTTACATCGGTCCTCACTAGTTGACCAATAACTAGTTGACTGAATCTGAACAGTGTAAGCATCTGAAAATGTTTGTTTTACTGGCTAAGTAAGCTATCTCTGATGATGTGCTCTTATTTTGCACTGAACATAGAAACAGACTGAGATGAAAACCTGTCCCCAGTCAAAATCTGTATCTGTGAGAAACAGAAATAGTCAAGGATCTTCAGAAACTCCTCCTACTGAATTTGTTTTTAGCAGTACATTTGGAACCACTACTAAGCTTTATTTCATCGGACCTCTTTGTGAATTAGCTAATGTCTGGTTTAGCTAATCAGAAATGAAGCTGCAGTAGTATCCCAAAGAGGGTTGTTTTTTTTCTGGGAGTAAGAGTATCTGTGATGGCAAAAAAAGCAAAACAAAACAACAGACCCAGGGTTTGTTTGTTATCAAGAGTGAATTCCTATGGTGCTATTCCATGAACATTAAAAACAAAAACAAACCAAGAAGTTTTAGACTTTTGAGCCAACAGCTTGCAGATCATGAATGTCTCACAACGCCTGGCTGCATCTGGAGAAGGAAGGCTTTACTGCTCCAAGGGAGGGCGGGTTGCAACGGCAGTGCTAGTCCTGTGGAACAACTACTACTATTGCCTTAGAATCCTCGCACACAGTCAGACAGATCTTCCTGTAGATACACCTCTAATTTGATATATAATTTGACGACTCGGACATCTTAGCGTACGCTAACAAAAGGATCATCAAGTGAAAGCCCCATCTGCAGAGCAAGATCATCTGCTGTAAATACAGTGACCTGCTTTTGACGTAGAGATATGTTACGTTTAGAACTGAGATATTCTATGTGCTTTAGGCCATACATGGCTTTAGTCATAATGTATATGCATTATGTAAGTATTGTATGAATGAGCGCTCCAGGGGAGTGAGAGCTGTTGTATGGGTGGAAATTGAATTGTTTCTTTATGTGCCAAGTTCTGTCAGGACCCTGTTTGACTGTAGCAACTTTTCTTTAAAGGCTTCATAGAAAGATAACAAGGACTTCTAGTTGGCAAGAATCAAGATTAAACGAAGTATTATGTTTCACTTGACAGAAATATTATTTTGATATCCTTTGATGTAAGTTGCTACTCAGATTAGCTTAGTTTCTGTTACCTTACTATGAACATACGTTGGCACTAATAAATCTGATCTTTTTTTATAAAAATAAACCCCAAATGTCTGTATAGGTGTCTTTGGTTGTTTTAACAGTACTGTTGCTGCTCATATACTACCGTTTTCCTTTCCAGACAGCTTACATGTGTGAAGTTCAAAACCTGAATAATTTCTGTATTTTTATGATGCTGCTCCACTGTCCTTTTAGTTCACTTTTCAGGGTGTTGGCACAAGAAGTTAACTGCAAACTTTTTCTCCAAGGTCTTTTGCTGCAAAATTCAGGCAGAAATATTACTATAGTTAAAAAAAAAGAAAAAGTATTCTTAACCTTGATACATACTTTATCAGCCAGGTGGAATGCCAGTGCTTGAATTCTGAGAGGAAGAGCAAGCAGCAGCAGTGAGTGTCTCTGTGGCATAGGTAGTCAAAAGGAGTTGGGAAAGTCTGAGGCTGGGAGCAGGAGCAAATTTCCATGTTATCTGTTTTTCCACTTTTCTGTTCCAGTCTTCTCTTAATATTATTTCTCTTTTATTTGCTAAACAAAATATTTTGTCTTCCTTTTCTATAAATTTGGCTTTTTTACTCCCCTCATGGTTACTTCAGCAACCAGAGGATCGAGTCAAGTTGTTTTGTTGTAAGAGTTTTGTTGTTGTTGATTCATACAGGCCACTTTGTGTATAAATCCTACTGCCCTATATTAAACAGTGCAACTGGAGTAGTCGAGGAAGGAGGTTAGACTGGGCAAACTGAGGGCAAAACCACCATATAGTGTATTTCCAAAACACTGTGGAAAATGATTCTTTGCAGTCATATTAAAGTATCGCTTCTGAGCACAGTATGTCTGGGATTATTTCATGTGGCATATGTAGAAGTCGAAGAGAGTTGCCATAACTTTGAATACAAAGTTTAATTTTGTTTCTCTAATTGCTTATGCCTTTGTAGATCCCATATGCTTAAGAGTGGTGAAAATGAGGAAGGTGTTCTTAATGATTATGTTGATGATAAATAGACCATATGGATCGTATCTTTGCATTGGCCACAATCCTAGTCAATACCTCATGGTGCTATCAGATGCTATTAAAAATGTAGTTGTTTCCAAGTCCTAGGAGGTTTTTCCTGATGTAATGAAAATAACAAATTCAGTGAACTCCTCATTTAATGAAATTATGCCTTATAAATAGCCTAACAATATGAAAAAGGTGAAGAAATCATTTATGCTGCTGAATTTGTGAATAGCAATGTGGGTTATCGCAAAAAATCTTTGAAATGGAGAAATGCGTTCACAAGATTGATTAAAGATCTCCTCTGTTGAGGAGTCAAAAAAACAAGACACAAAATCCAATGGGCTGGAGATAGATCTTTGAGACCTAGTTACAATGCCTTTACTGACAACGCTCCCAGCAGAGTGAAGATGGTAATTCCTTATTCCGCTTCCTATTTGACACAAACTTTCTTGACTGTTGGTAAGCTTCTGGATTCAAGTGATTTCTCCTGTAAAGTTTTCTTTGCAGCTACGTAAATATCTTCTGGCGTGTGCTGAGTACTATTCTTTAATGTTGTTAAATTCAGCATAAAGTGTTAAGTTAATGGAATATGCTGGATCGGTGTGGCTGAGTGGCTCTTGAATAATTTAAGTCTGTAGCAGACCAAAGTGAAAAAAAAAGGCAACTGATAAAAAGAATAAAAGTAATTGGTGACAGTCAATTGAAATGGCTAACTTACACAATAGCTGTGAAAGTCTAGCTGAAGTGAATAAAGCAGGGTAAGCGTATACACAGCAGATATTCTGTTCTTTGCTGGCCCTTTGTTATAATCTGCAACATATTAGAGTAATCTTGCCTTGCTCTGAGACCCATGAAACAGCTAGTTGACCTAAACATGGGTGAGAGCCAGATCAGATCCTTAACATCGTATTGCAGCGTTACTTTTTTATTTAAAACAGATTTCTTTTGAACCACTGTAAAAAATTAGATTAATTGAGTGGAAGCTTTATCCACCTGGGATAGTTTTGCAATTTTGCTGTGTTGCCAGGGGTGCAAGTGGCACACCTAATTTTTTATAATGGAGGAAATTGTTGTTGACCTCACAGGCTGTGTGCTGCACTAACTCTAGCCTATAGCTGTGCGTGGCACCACCATAAAGCGTGGACACTGCTCAGGCACACTGAAACTTACTTTTATACTTAGGTGTTTCTGTTCTGCCAAAATTTACAGAACTCAGAGTTTAGGGACCTGATATGGGTATGTAATTTTAGGAAAGTATTCATTCTTAAAATAAACCTGACTGGTTACCAAAGGTGAATTTTCCTGTGACTTCAGGTCTTAAATTGGGTTCAAATGAGAAAAAGGAGATAGATTTTATCATAGTAACATATGTGATCATACAGATTGGTACAAACTTATCTAAGGACTTGCGCTTATTTTGATTTTATCATTGGTTATTACGATTATTATTAATTGATCAGTCAAAAAAAGAAAGAGGAGCAAGAAAAAACAAAATGTCTAGAACGGGGAAATATAAAGATACTGCAGATAGAACTACATGACATTAAAAAAAAAATGTAGCCTCCAAAGTCAACACTGTTGCTGATATGTTAATTTTTCAATGCATGTTTCATATTCATTAAAAATGCTTTATGCTGTATTGCTTTCACTTACCTGAAGGAAGAGTTAGATGGTTAATTACATTGGTTGGTGAATTTTTCAAGCAGAGAACTGAAGACAACCTAAGGAATGACTTGCTTTTGGTTCCTAATGATGCATATCCTGAGTAACTACATGTTTGTGAGAGGGAGTAACACTGGGCTATAGCTCTTACTGGTTGTTTTTTTTCCTCTCTAGCACTCTCAAGTTTTGCTGCTCTAAGCTCAATACTTGGGGCAATATTTTGTGTTATTCCTCATGATCTCGTCAACTAATCAAAATAACAGGCGGCTTCTCAATACCATTGTGTCGTGGAATCAGGGTGAACAAAGTCTGATTAAAACAAAGAGAACAAAGGAAAATGCATTTTGCAAGCTATTCGTTGTTAGCAAATGTTCTCAATTCTCCTGGTTTCTTATTCTAAGTTCACAAAGGAAGCAAGCTGTAGCAGCTGCAAAAAATATTTGGAGTATAGTAGTGTTGGGTTAGCAGTAAAAGGAAACATTAGCAAAGTTTGGGTCTCTCTGTTTTGATCCCACTTCTGCAATTGTTTTCTATCATGTTTTTTACTTGTAACCTATCAAATCCCATCCTAATCTAAGATTAAGTGATATAGCATATGTATGTATAAAAGTAAGATTTTTTTTTTTTCTTCAATGACCTTCCAGTGTAGTAATTTTTCCTGTTTTGATGGGACCCCTGGAAAGGTTCATTGACTTATATATGATAGAAAGTGTTTACTATACAGTAGCAACTTCTGAAATATGAGTAATACTAATAATCATCAGGAATGTAAAGTCTTTTAGAGCATGCTCAATGACCTTTCTCTTCCTCCATGGTAATGCTAGAATTGGTGCTTTCTAGACACAAGTCAGGTAAGTGGCCACACAATGAAATAAAATGAAAGGAAGTTGCCGCTGGACCTTGTGCTGACAAACAAAGAAGGACTAGTTGAGGATGTGAAACTTGGGGGTAGCCTTGGCTGCAGTGACCATGAGACGGTGGAGTTCAGGATCCTGCATGGAAGAAGGAGGGCAAGAAGTAGAATTACAACCCTGGAATTCAGGAGAGAGATGACTTTAGCTTCTTCAAAGGCCTACTTGGAGGAATCCCATGGGTTAAAGCTCTAGAAGGAAGGGGGGTGCAAGAGAGCTGGTTAATATTCCAGCACCACTTCCTCCAAGCTCAAAATTTGTGCATCCCTAGAAGCGAGAAATCAAGCAAAGGAGGCAGGAGACCTGCATGGATGAGCAAGGAGTTTCTGCAAAAATTCAAATAGAAGAAGAAAGTTTGCAGAATGTGGAAGAAGGGACTGGTCACTTGGGAGGAATATAGGAATGTTGTCAGAGTATGCAGGGATGCAATGAGAAAGGCTAAGGCCCACCTGGAATTAAGCCTGGCAAGGGATGTCAAGGACAATAAGAAGGGCTTCTTCAAGAACATCGGTAGCAAAGGGAAGACTAGGGAAAATGCAGGCCTGCTGCTGAGTGAGGTAGGTACCCTGGTGACACAGGATGCGGAGATGGCAAAGTTACTGAATGCCACCTTTGCTACAGTCCTTACTGCTAAGGCTGTCCCTCAGGAATCCCAGACCCTGGAGGTAAAAGAGAGAATCTGGAGAAAGGAAGACTCTCCCTTGATCAAGGAGGATGGGCTTAGAGATCATTTAGGCAAACTCGACACCCACAAATCCATGCGCCCTGATGGGATGCACACGAGTGCTGAGGGAGCTGGCAGATGTTATTGCAAAGCCACTCTCCATCATCTTTGAAAGGTCATCAAGAACAGGAGAGGTGCCTGAGGACTGGACGAAAGCCAATGTCACATGAGTCTTCATAAAGGGCAAGAAGGAGGACCTGGGAAACTAAAGGCCAGTCAGCCTAACCTGCATCCATGGAAAGGTGATGGAACAGCTCATTCTGGTTGTCATTTCTAAGCATGCAGAAGAAAAGAAGGTTATTGGGAGTGGTCAACATGGATTCACTGAGGGGAAATCATGCTTGACCAGCCTGTGCAAACCTCATGAAGTTCAACGAGGCCAAGTGCAAGGTCCTGCATGTGGGCCGGGGCAATCCCATGCACAAATACAGGCTTGGTGGGGAATGGATTGAGAACATCTCTGAGAAGGAGGACTTGGGGGTCTTGGTTGATGAGAAACTCAATATGAGCCAGCAATGTGCGCTTGCAGCCCAGAAGGCCAACCATATCCTGGGCTGCATCAAAAGAAGTGTGGCCAGCTCGAGGGAGGTGATTTTGGCCTTCTACTCTGCTCTGGTGAGACCCCACCTGGAGTATTGCATCCAGCTCTGGAGCCATCAACGTAAGAAGGACATGGACCTGTTGGAGGGGGTCCAGAGGAGGGCCATGAAGATGATCAGAGGGCTGGAGCCCCTCTTATATGAAGACAGGCTGAGAAAGTTGGGGTTGTTCAGCCTGGAGAAGAGAAGACTCTGGGGAGACCTTATAGCAGCTTTCTAGTATCTGAAGGGGTCCTATAACAAAGCTGGAGAGGGACTTTTTACAAGGGCATGTAGTGATAGGATGAGGGACATTTTAGCTCTCACACAGCATGTGATTCCTACAAAGGAGAATTAAATTGTTTAGAGCACATTACAAGAATATATGTAGGAGTAAAAGAATGAATTTGAACGATAAAATATTTAAGCTGAGTGACAGGAGACATTTTCACTCTTAGAGGTGGAATAGTCTCCCAGGGATGAGTCCCATCTCCAATATCAGGAGCAATAATGTATAGAACATTGCCTAATGGAGCAGGAGCAATACCTAAAGGTGGCTTTCAATTACAAAACTCTGCTCAAATCTGTGCAAAACATTTGCTACCTGATCAATGAATGTAATAGTAATAAAGATACACTTCGATAATTAAAAAAAACGAAGCTAGTGAAGACAAAAGTACTTCTATTACAATAGGTAGCAAACAATAATGATCTACATCTACAACCTGGATATATCTGGTCAAAATTCTAAAGTAGAATCTTAATATACAGGTAGTGCTTACAGTTGTTGAGATGCCTTTACTAAGCTGGTGTTCTGAAGAGCTGTATGCTGATTTCTTTGAGTCATCTTGGGATATTAATATGCTTGCCTTTTTTATATTGTTGCTCTCTCTTTGGATGATCATGATATAAACAATTTTCATCAGTAAAATCCTTCAGCTTGGCTGTGCTATATAGGAAGGCCATATGGAGCTGACAATATTACCCATTGACATAATTAGTTACTTAAAAAATCTCATTGTTATGATGTCAGCAAAGTCAGTGATATTGGGAAGACACAGAATAGAAAATCTTTGGAATATTTCTAGGTAATCACAGTAGTAAATATTTTTTTTGACCTTTCAATGTGCATCTTCCTTGAGATTGCTGCATCATTGACACAATATTTTTTAAAATGTGCATTTTAGAAAAGACAAATACTGAATTTTCTTGGCCAGTTTGACTTGGAGCATAAAAATATTTTAGTGTTAATCTGGGTTTACAACTGTTTAAAGAATGGGCTCTTCAGTTTTATTGTTTTATTTTTTCATGCTATAAAGGAGGATCTTAACAACTGGGAAATTTAGTGAGTACTAAATGATCTTAGTGTGTGGTAACCTACAATAATGCCTATTAATGATGAGGGAGGCAGGCAGGGAGGGGTAACTTAATATTGTTTGCAGAAAATCTGGCTTATAAATTCTGTATTGCTAAGGGCATTTTTGTGTTATGTTTGCATATAGGCACAATGGAAGCTGTATTGAGAATGTCTCACAATACTTTTATTCTTCTCTGAATTTGCCTGTGAAAAATGTAGTTCAACGCGATGAAATCTTGAGCTGAATGTTACAAAATTGAACGCCATAAGGTGTCAGATACTTTTATCTAGTCACAGTTCAAAATGTCCCTTAAGAATATGCTATTCTCCAATTGAACACACTTTTCCACAGCACTTTTATCTTAAAAAATTTAAAAATTCTTGATGCCTTTCTTTTAACAATTTTATTTGTATTTTTACTGCACCATTAAATTTACATTTTGCTAATTTTGCTGTGTATAGAATCTTGCATTAGACATTGCAAACTTTTCTAAACAATCAGTATTTCACATGTGAGGACGGCTTGAGTGCTAACTTTAATTTAGTAAAACAGATGGCAAAGACTTCAAGGCATACACCGTATCAGTCATTAAACAAAATGGTTTCAAGCTGCAAGCCTTTATTGAGATCTAGTGCTGTTGGGAAGTGAAGGAAACTTTCAATACTTGTTTTCAGGGTTATCTTTAATTTAAATGAAGAATGTGTATGAGAATTGCAAGTAGAACTGAAGGAATGCTAGATTCTAGGGGGCGGGGAGTGATGTTAAAAGTCAGGTCTCCGAGGCAATTTTCAGATAAGGTAGTTTCTGGTGAGCAGTAATACCTAGAGAAATATTTCAGGAAATCTAGTGAAAATATTTATTCTAATGAGATGAGCATTATGAATAAAACCCAGACTGATGGACTTTGATTTTGTTTTATTTTAGGAGAAGCATTATTTGTGCTTTAAATAATTTTGGAAAGGCAAACTCAGTAGCCTCTCATTCCCACTTCTGTCAAATCAATATCAAGAAAGACTTGGAATCACGTCATTAGTGACAGAAGTAAACATGTTATTAGCAAAATGAATGGCATGGTAAGTGCAGAATGCTAAATATATATTTGCAAATATAGTTAGAATATACATCAGGGAAGATACAAGGACTTCCTACTTCTTGTTTGTAGATTTTGCACAAAATGGAGATTCAGAGATTCAATGGTCAATCAATAACTTGTCCATAGGCTGATTTTACTCTGGAATTCATCCATATTGCAGCTGTTCAGAATTCACAAAAAAAACCACAAATGCATAGTATGTATCAACTAGTGTTACAGGTGTCCATTTCCCCAAGTTACCAGGAAAAGAACAGAGAATACGCCTTTGAAATACTATAGATTATTTTTTAGGTCTGCTTATCCATAAAAACCCCAGGCTATACTTGTCCAGACCATGAGTGTGTGCCCCTAAAGAAACTCCAAGTAAAAATAATATAGTAAGAATAGCAATGTGAGAACACAGGTCTGTGTTCTGCCCGGTGGATGCTGTGGTCCACGCTGTGCCCGTGGTGACTACAGGCTGTAGGGATGGAAAAGGAGGCTGGGCCAGGTGTACCATGGCAGGCAGCTGCAACACCCTCTGGGAGCCTGAACCTCCTAGGGCCAGACTGGAATGCAAAGGGCCTTGGATGTACACTGTGCATTAAGCCATCCAGGCACCTTCTCCTCCCTGCCTTGTATTGGAAGGTCCTTGGCCTTAGGGTGTCCTTGACCTTCCTGAATAGACTGTTAGACCGGCAATGTGATTAGTTCTCCCCCTGAAAAGACAGTTGGCAATTTCTGTGTGTGCTGGTTTTTACCCAAGGAACTTGGATTGGTTGGTGTATTTGGTGGGTATCACTGAAAACAGTAAAGAAAATATTTAGAAATTTAAGTTGGATTAAATTGGTTTACGTTATACTGAGGATTACTGAACCAAAATCAACTGGTAACAAAAAGACTTGTCCGAAGTAAGATTATATATGTGAAATTGCTTTGTTTCATTTCCTTTTCTTGAGCACAGCGTATATTCCATTGACTATGGGAAGCCACATATTCACTATCTTTATCTAAAATCTGAAAACAAATGCCCTTGCAAAAGCAAGTTGGAAAAAAGTTTTGTATGTCTAACCTTCCACTGCTAAAAATTATTTGGAATTTTCACCATATGTCTTCATAAGAACTTCCTGAATCTGAAAATGTCTAAATAGGATTTCAAACTGTGGAGTAGAACTGCTGAGGGAGAGCAGAGAAATGGAAATGTTGTGATTAAATATGGTGGTGTTATTGGTTCTGCAGACAAGAGGAAACCTTTATTTTTTATTTTTACTTTTGGTCATGATCTTCAGGTCTATAAGATTGCAGAAAATATCCCAAATGTGTCCTTTAAAATCCCTTCTCTGGGTGAAGCTGTTGAATGAAGAACAGCTGTTTGCATCCTAAGTGAGATAAATTGTTTCAAGAGAAAAAATAGCCTCTGGAAATAGTGTTCAAACGAAAAATGTACACTATTGCCAACATCCTCAGTGCTTGATGTCTCTCCAAAAAGAAGGGCTATAGTTGCTTGTTATGGCACTTCATTAAATATTTTGTTCTGATACAAGTCACCTGAGGAATACTTCAGAAATGTATTGTTCAGTTTCCTACTTCATTTATTCAAATATGTAAGAAATACAGTGGAAATCAGACATGAGTTCATAGCAAAATTTATGGTAAAATAACATCAGAACTGCATAATGAAACGGATCCCTGGCATGAATAGTAGAGTTCTGAAAGAGAGCTACAGTTATCTTGCTTGCTTTGTATTTTGTCATATTTCTTGACTGAATTAAATCCCTACCCAGAAAATCATTTATCATGACACTTTTAAAACTCGGTTTCATCTTTCCCACTGGAAATTTGTTTTGAGTGAAATGATCTTTTCTAGACAGTTGTAATTAACTGCTCTTAAGTAGACATCAGGAATGGAGAGACTTTGTTTATACTCATTTCTGCTGAATTTTAGTGGGAAGCATGGCACGGGTGTTGACATTTCTTTTGATTATTCCCTTATGGACTCTGAAATAAATTGTGAGTGCTTTGAAGAGGGTGTGCTGGATTCACTGAATATGAGTGAGTTTTATGCTGGTTAGCTGACTTCTCTTGTTTCATTAACATATAGAATTTTCCATTCTATTTGTACAGGTCTGAAATATATTTCATTTCCAGGGTACCTCACCAGCTAATATTTCATTCTCTAGCATGGCCCTACCTTTGCAAACGCAGCACTACAGGTTGCAAATGGGCAATCCCACAAGCTTGTTTGTAGAAGAAAGGCTCAGATAGATAATATGAAGATGCTAGAATGCCATTGTATGATCTATCCAAATGTACTTTCAATGCTTTCTTCCTCACTTTCATCATGCCCTGCCTTGAGGGTCAGGATTAACTGAGATTGTTGTTTTTCTTGAAGATTGGGGAGGACAGTTTTTACCAGACCTTTCCGTTCAAGAGCTCAAACTTCTTTGGGTTTGGATCATAACACAAGACCTGTCTGCTTAGCTTGACTTTTTTCTAATAGTCGATATCAGCAAGAAGGAGAAAATGTCTTATGAGCAAACATATTAATTTAAATGCTAAAATTAAGTGATATTAACTGCTATTTTAAATCCACTTAAATGTAATAGATATAAAAAAAGAAATAATATTATTTTAAACTCATTCAAGAAGTACATGTTATAAATATGCCAATCTGACCCCTGTGGAATTTAATGGGTAATTTAAGCTGACTAAAGCTGTATGAATATAATTAGATGTACACTTTCAATATTCACTTGTGCCTAGCTCAGTATTATTATTTTTTTTTTTTTAAGAAAGAAATTTTTCTAGGGTAACTTTGGACTTTGTCAGTTGTTTACTTCGCTTTAATTCTGAGAACTCTTTCATGTTTCTGCCAATGTAGGCTGTATTTTGAACATGGAGATGGTCCACTTTCTCTACTGAGTTCTTCCTTCATGCTATTTGGTCAGAATTTCCTACCTCCAAACTAGTGGTAGAAAATGGATATATATTGAAAATTACCCACTTATATAAAGCACGCTAGGGCCAAAGGGGGTCTCCACTGGGACAAACATTCTTCTGGGCAAACTGATGAATCAAACAGTATATCTTGATGTGCAGAGTATTCGATTGCCAGAGAGTGACTAGAAAGAAGCAAAAATTAAATAAAGAACAGGATTTAAAAAGAGGGTCTTTCACAGGGTTTCTGTTAGAAAAAGAGAATCAGACCAAACCTAGAAACAGAAAATCAATTACAGGAGTGAGAGAAATATAGCAATTCCAGAAGGAAACAGAAAGGACCCATAGTTTCATAATATGGCACTTTTGAGTTGTAAAGAACATGTGAATGGTAGAATAACTGAGGCTGAGAAAAGTATGAAGATGTTTTATTGTTTTGACTAGATCTACATGCAACCAGAACAGAACCAGAACAGTTAAATCATGACCAGAAAGACAGCAGAATACATCATCTTCAAATCCTGTGTACCTCTATGGCTCTGTCAAAGAGCCTGGCTGTTGCCAGAGTCTGGAAGGAATAGCTCCAACGCCAGAGAATTGATGAAGTCAGGTCATGAAGAATAATTATGAAATTCTGCACCAAGGGAGCGTTCCAGGGAAACTGGAGATGGAAATGGTGGTTGTGGCTAGGCACTTCACAAAGACTGCAGTGCCATTTATAAAGGGAAAAGCGTTTAGTTGAGGTTGCTTTAAATGACAGGAATGCTGTTCTTTTCCCATTTTTCTGATGAGACTATCATTGCATATCACCTTTCTCTAACTGCTTTTGGCTCAGATGGGTGGATGAATGGCAGAGCCTACCAGATTTAAAACAAACTTTATCATCACATTTTGTTTGAATGGATTTAGTTCTTTCTACCTTATTTTATGAAGTCTACAGACTACTGTAGTCTTCTCATGGTCTGTGCCAGGACCATGTGTCATTCATTTGGGAGCACGTGATCAACACGGTTAAGTTCTAGTCTGATTTATATAACTGGTGATTGCTATTAATGAGCATGGGTTTTTTACTGTATACCACACCAGGGCTTAATGGCCATATCCACAGTCAATCTCTGTTTTTCCGAGGTCTGTTTTTCATCCTACAACCCTATCCCAAATACCTGTAATGTGACAAAAAATAACAAAAAAAAAAAAGTGATAATATTAAGATATTAATTAAAACTGAAAAAGAATTGTTCCCACAAGTAAAGTGAAGGTTATTTTGAATAACTTGTTACTGTGTGCTGCAAGTATGTAAATAACAATGATACATTTTATGCTGAAATATTATTATCTTTTACTTCTTTATGTGAAGGAATTAACCCAAAGATCATGTGGAATTTTGACTTTTTTTTTGCCATAAGACAAATCTTGCCTAAAAATAGACGTGCATAAAAATGGGACAATGTGATCATTGGGAAATCTATGGCAGTAAGAAATGCAACAATAAATTCCATTGGATTTCCATATTTGTCATATCTACTATAAAAGAAATCAGCAGTAGCTTTTCTGTGGAATTTACTTTGAGAAGTACCTAACAAGAAACCGCTTTATGCACTTTCTTACCACTCCACATTGTCTTTAAAGATGGTAACAGAAGGAAATGTAATTATGTTTGTATGTATGCAGAAAAATCTAAATGAATAAACAAGTATTCACGTGGTTTTGCAGGGGTAGGGTTTTTTCATTTTATTTCCTAGCAAGCAAAGTTTCAGGAACATTTCCTTTGATTTTCTATGTTTAAGCCTATCAGTTCACTTTTTCATTTCCCCAAAATACAGTTTATCCATTAGTATCATCAGAAGAAAAAATGAAATATTTTTCTTACTGGCAGTCGATCTATCTTTTCTCCAATTCTATGTAAAAAAACATTTTCAAGGAAGACATATTTTTATCTGAAGAGAAGTCTTTTCTAACCTGAATTTGGAGCACGTTATGATTTAGTAATTTACTTTTCTCCTATCTTAAATACTTATTTAATCTGGAGATTTATTACTGTTATTCCTTTTATTCTTAAGCTTTCACTTCACTTGGACTGCAAAAGGCCCTTCTGTTTTTCTCATTTCCTCTAAATTCAAAGATAGTCCATATTTTTTAGAACTCTAGTTCCTTATTTATCTGCCTGTCAATCATTGTGTCTCTTGGGACCACTACGAAATCAGGTCTTTTTAGTTCTCTGTACAGCTGAAGTAATGAAGTTCTGCTCTGGGGTTGTGCAGGTCAGAATTTGACCCTTGCAGTTTATCACCCAACATCCTTCCGGAATTAAAGGACTTTAGCACCATTTATCTACTTATTTTTAACACCTAGATCAAAGCCAATATAAGACATCTCTGAAATCTAGTATAACCTTTAAGTCCTAAAGAAAAAAAAGATGGCAAGTCATTTGGAGGAAGCACTTATAAATACATTAGTAGACTCAAAGTAAAAGATATTCTTAGCTGAGGCAATAACCTCTCTTTTGTTTAAAGGAGCTGTTCTCCTCCTCTATCCCATCCCCCTACAATTCCTTACAAAAGCTTTTAAAGGAGTGTTATTGGCTACATATGGACAGTGTGCTGAAGTGGTCTTGAGGCTTTTGGGATGTGGAAGAGTAAGGGTGAGTGGGGTAGGGTTGTTTAAAGTCCTTCATCGTTAATGAGGAAGTGAGAAGTTGTCATTACACAGTTGCAATGGGTTGGACTTCTTTCTTGTTCAAATGTTGCTTTTGTTTACTGGCTATCTTACTGTAATTATTTTTCTGAGAGAAGTGGAGTGGTGATTATATTATGCTGGATGCAAGAAGTGAATGGGGTTGATGCAGCCTTGAGCTTCCCTTCTCTTTCTGCATCACTGTGGTGGGGCCATACAAAGCCAAAAATGAATCAAGACTTCATGTGATTTGGCTACTGGGCATTCCTTCAGTTTCTTGTTGCCCTTCTGCACCTGGCACATATATAAATCATATACTTCTATACTGTAGCCATCCTTGACTCTCAGCAACGTATCAGGGAAGGGAGTAGAAGGTACAGACCCCTACCCTTTCTCTAATCAACATCTATAGTGATGTATTTGGAAATAAGGAGGAGAAAGTCATGTCTCAGTGATGGAAAGGATTTGAATGGCCATATGGTAAGGACCCAAAGGGTTGTTTCTCACAAGAGAAAACTGTTTGAGGGAGATTGTATCTGTCTTCCATCTGGGGTAGTAGCTATGTAGCTTAATCCATGTAGGGAATTAGCAACTTCAGTCAAAACCTTTTACCAAAAGTAAAAGCCAACAACATTGCTTTTGTGGTACAAGCCTCTGACCTGAGCATGGTGCTCCAAGGTAAGGAATTCTAGTATCTAGAAGGATTTATGATTGTACCTTACCTATATTTGCTTTAACATGCTGGGATAATGACTTTGTACTAATGAATTGGGATTTTCTATCGTGTAAAGTAGTAGGTGGAGCGAATTGTCTGCTGCTTTCCAGGTATAGTTAGTCCAGTGTGAAAATAAAAGTTTTTCTCTTTAGGGCTACATTGTTGGGTTGGTGCCCAGTATGGAAAGATAAATTTTTGTCCCCACATTCCTGCTTGAGAGAAATGACTCGCTTTTGCTCTGGTGAGGAAGATGGTGAGATCTCAAATGGATTAACCCTCATTTTAATGTTATTACCACCTTGTCCTCTGGGCTCTAATGACTGTAGGAAGGAGGTCCTCAACTCTGCTGGTCAGCAGCCTGTGGGGCTGCTTCTGCTCTGATGTATTTGGATGAATATGAAAGAGAGAGAGGCTATCATGGATTACATTCCCACAGGAAGAGGCAAATCAATTACAAGACTCGAGGACACCAGTTACTGAGTTAAATGTCTGTTTAGTTTACACCTACACACAAAGCGGCAACCTTGGCTTATGCTCATACAGAGTCAGGGTGGGAAGACAGTTGATGATTTTCTCCTGGAGCATGAGATGAACAAACACAACTAGTGTTCTGTCTAGATGTTCTGTTTGGAGGTGGGGAGAGAGAGGGGAAATGTCTTGCCAGGAAAGAAGTGATTTAAAACAAGGATTAAGCTGTTCATGAGCGTCCCTCATTCTGAAAGAGTCAATAATTTCAGCACAGATAAACCTTCCTACTCTATTATGGTCTCCTTAGGCAAAGTGCCTCTTGCCATCCTCGTGAAGCGGCTCCAACTCTTTCTAGTATCTCCCCTTCTTTCATGCCTTAAAGCATCCTATACTACTACTCATTAAAGGACAATCCCTTTCAGAAACTGCTTTTGTTTTTTCGGCCTTACTACTAGGCAACGTGAAAATGAGGAAGAGAGATATTTTACTGATCAGATTGGTAAACAGGATTATTAAAGTCTAATTAAGATTATTTTCCTCTGGATGGGTTGATGACTGCAATTGCAGACCTGCCATAAAGAGCAAATATTAATACACCAATAGCTGTTGCTCTTGTTTCAGCTGCAGGTTGCTCTCAGACTATAAAACCTCACTGTTTGCCTTTACAAAGCACCCAAGTGACTTCTGTAATGACAGGCTATTCAAATCTTTTCCCTACTGGTGTACTTTGCTAACAAGATTTGCTCCTTTGACATGCCGCCCCTCAAAGTGAATACAGGCATTCATATCACCTTCACGTTCTGCAACACAGTGACAGGCAGTGTCACTGCATGCTTCTTGACCGGGGGATCCAAAAGACAGCCGGCAACGTGGATGACATCTCGACAGTGTCATCTAATGAGCCCTAATTCCAGTATAATGCTTCAAACTAGGTCGCCAGCCCACTGTACTTGTGTCTGTAAGTTCCTGCATACTTCCACAGGTCCTTCCAGGGACCTGCAAATAAGGTAGGTCATCCTGAAATCCCCAGATTTCTACTTTAGCTTTTTCATTCTCATCTTCTCTCCTGCTTCATGAAACCATCCTTTAAGAGGCAACATTTCTGGAAGTGGCTATTTTTCATGTCTTATGTGACAGCAGTATTGTATATCAGCCCTTTTACAAGAGCACCTCTTTCTGGGGCTGCAACGTTCATGCAGTGCCTTGGCAATCAGACAATGTTTATTGTGTTCCCCACGCTGATTCAAGTCAGTGAGCAGATATTTAGTAAAGAGGTTCATATTTTTTAGCTTTTTGAAGCAAGGCACAAGAGACATCTTCTGTACGTAAATGCCATATGTGCCTTGAAAACCTGTTACTAAAACAGTAATTAGAATTTGTTGCATGTGGACTATACCCAAGGAATTAGTGAGGGCAACTAAGTAAAATGAGTTCATACGTGCTGATCAGCAGACTCCATATATGAAATTGCCAGGATCCAATCTCCACGGAAAGTGTTTTTAGGAAGCATATCTAAGGAAAATGTTCTGGTTGCCTACACATGACAAAGCAATTGAGAACCACTGTGCAGAAGACTTTCAGCTAGGTCATCTTCACAGAATATGGCCATAACCACAGCATGGCTACAAACCAGATTGGTCAACAGCCACCAAAAGAGCAATGCAACAATGTAATGTGCTCCTTATTCATGTTCAGAAGGCCACAAGGCTTGGTGCTCTTTTATAGCTAGAGGTGGCCATCAGTCAGGACCCAGACTCCATCATATCCACTAATGATTTGCATTTCTCATGACTATGAGGTAGAAAGCAAACTGCCTGGGAGAGAGAAAGCTTCAGGAGGACAGTGGGCCTTGGTTTGTTGCTCTAACACACTTGATTTTCATTCTGAAAACAGGCTATTTTCCTGTTAGGCCTGCAGTATTGTGGTTAGATACCTGAGCAGTGACTGAACCTCGTGACTGACAGTCTTACGGTGACTCCAGGCATATTTTCTTGCCCATCATCAATGCTATTGTAAAGTTGACAAGCAAAATAAGACATCCTTGCAAACTGGGGGCTGCAATCACTGTGACTGCTACTCTGGACTTGCCATCTAATAGCTCATCCAGCAAATAGCACACCACTGAGCCTTCTGCTCTTATTTACCTCCTGCTGTTATAATTTCACCTGAGCCTATATATATATAAAAAAAAATAAATAGTCTCAAGAAAGAGGCTATTAGTGGAGAAATACTACAATACTTGCTCAGCTACACACTTTTTATAAGTGTGTATCTCAAAACTCCTTTGTTTCCTTTTTCCTCAGCACACTTATTTTTGAGAGGTTATCTGTTAGGTATTCATCCATTCTGTTTACATGAAGAAGATAGAGAAATGTCAACAAAACCATAAGTATTCTACAAAGAAGTAACCAAAACTTTTTATTTCTGGAAGGGTTTCTATCTTTCACTTTCTATCAATTTTGTTCAATTATCCCTTCTCTCCAAAAAATGGGAAGGATGTTCAAAGACGTTCCAAGTAACAGTACTAAACTGATTTTTTTCTTGCAGGGTCCTGGATCTAGTGTAGTGAAGTGTTGGCCCAGATCATTGCAGCAGCTCTGCAGAAGGGTTACACCATCTAGCACACAACTTTTTTAACCAGCGTGGACTCACCTTATCTATCTATTCTGAACTTTAATTTGGAATGATTTTTTCACAACTCTCTTCTGTGTTTAAGGAAAAGTTGTGCTGGGGTGCAAAAATAGTGGAATTCAGCAAGGGATTCATACTTAGCGGATTATACATTCAGCATCTCATTATTATAGGCTGTATAAGCCAAACAGATGAAGAAAGACCCACTATTGGCTTACAGTTACATTCGAGGAAATAATATTTACATCTTCCAAACACTTCAACACATTTTTTTTTTTGCTGGTAGACATTTATTGTTTTATAAAAGAGGTCACTGACCTTGCATAAATTGTTTTGTGGTGTTGTGGATTTTGTGTGTTAAGTCTAAATTAGACAATGAAGCAACTTTACTATTAGTTCTGCAGACACAAATTTGTGATTTGTGAGTCACTCCCAGAGATCATCCATGATGTTAGTAGAAACCTTTCTGTAAATGATTAATTCTAGAATAGGTAAATGCACTGTATTTATATGGAATTCTTAGGTGGGATTTTGGCCCTCCATGATAGTAATACCGGTCTCTCTCGTTCTCAGTGGAAGCAATATGAATTTTGCCATTGAATCGGCGCAAAGGATTTAACTCAAGGTGCTGAATAAACATAACTGTGTGAGAACACATTTGCAGGCAGTCTTCAGACAACTGCAGTCTCCTAGTATTTATCTCATGTATCTTGTAAACAGGGTAACAGATTGAAGTGCATGTTTATAAACCTTGGCCTGAGGTATGTCATTTTGGTTTTACAGATGCTTCTTTGGTTAGTGAAGAAGGAATAACCTGGGTATTTTTAACAAAAGGACTTGGAAATTTCTGTCCTTCCATCTGTTAACCACTTAACTCATAATCCTGTGTGTAATGCTATTACAAATACATAAATAATCACTTCAGCCTTAAGCTGCATGCACTGCTTAAATAACTTAGGAATATATTACTTCCCTAGCAGTGACTACAGTTTACAAAACACACAGAGCTGCAGCTTCCTATTTCTCTTCATTATGTATGCTGACAGCTTTCACATAATAAGTATTTTGTTGCCATCTCTGAAGTAGCCAGCATTAAAATGAATATAGTGACTTCTTCCTTCTCCATGTGAAGCTGTATTGGACGAGCTCCAAATGGCCTGGATGCCCTGCTGTTCATGTCTAATTGTTTTCTGTGGGGACGGCAGTTTATGGAGGGCATTTCAGGAAAGGGGACCCAGTAGCCAGGCCAGTGGCTCAACGAATTTTACACTGACGGCGTGTAGATGAGCTAACAGTGTTGGCTGGATTAAGAATTACTAAATACTGCAATCAGCTGCTACAGGCATGGAAGGGATAGGAGGGATGTTGAGAAAAAGATAAAAACTGTATCTCTGATTTTTTAAAAAAAGGCTTCTCGTATAATTCGCTAGGGTTTTTTTGACTTTTAAAATCTGACATTGATGGATTAGAAATAAAGCAGTGAGCATCTCTACTGATATGAATTGATATACATCAACCATTTCAGTTGTGACTTCAATCTTGCTTTGCCTTTGTGTCTTTTAGTAATTAGAAAGTAAAGAATGTCATTTATTTCAAGCTTATTTTTGGTATTTCACTTGAGACTACATTTGGACAGAATTTAAATGAAAGTTGTCTCAAGTTAGATGTTGTTTTTATTAGTCATTTAAATCTACCTCAAACATGCCTGATATTTGAGAAGAATTTAAAATGTATATAAAATGCAGTGATATCTGCAATTAATGAACTGGGATGCTTATTTCTGATTAGTACATACCCAGCGTTTCAGAAGGAGGAGACTTTACCAGCTACCACTTTTTTTCTTTTTTTTCCTACAGATTGTATGGAGAAAACAAACATTGCTCTTTTTTCACCTCCCCGTTGGTTTTTCAACTTTGAGCAAACAAGCTACTGAACTGAAATAACCAGATAGCAGAAGGAACTACTGGGGACAAAAGCTAGTTTAACACTTCAACAAATTCTGCTTTAAGACAATTAGTCAGTGACTTCCTCCAGCTGAGTGGCTCTGCTTCCCTCAAAGCAGTAGCAATGCATTGTCGCAGACAGATGTTTTTTAATACATGACAGCAAAATTGGAATTTTATGAGATTTGCTCTAAGTTAATTTTTTAAGGCCTTTCATATGGAAAACACAGGCATTAAAAGTCTACCTTTTAATTCTTTTGTTTTATAGCTTGTTTAATTTTAAACACTGTAATAGCTGGTTTTGTCCATTGTTGGTAGTATTCTTTTGTCAGTGCTGCGTGGTCTGACAGGACCTGAGTGTTAGCATGTCTTTAGCCCGAAGGCTTCAGTCTTGCTTTTCTCTTATACGGAATGGCCCCAAGTTTGAATAAGACTTGGCAAGGTTTATTATTGTAAGGCTGGTCCTTGGGTGGTTGTTCTGCCAGGGTGCTAGTGTACGCCTGCCTGGCAGAAAGCAGTGCTCTTTCGATCGGTAGAGTTACATGATTTCTTTCCTCTGTGATCAGAAGGGTGTATGCTGACCCAAACCTGCACAGGAGACTCCACCTGCACCACAGCCCTCCTTGAGCATTGCATGTGACCTGTCCCCTGATCTGCATGTTGCCATTCTTCCCTTATCACTGGCCATGCACCATCCCGTGCTTAATAAATTTGTCTCAATTACTTACTTTTGACAGGTCGGTGTGTCTTGTAACATTCTCCGGACCTTGTTAGCACTTTCATCTTTTGTAAACAGTTCATCTGTCGGTCACAGCTCTACGAAGTCTCCTTTGGTCGACACTTAAGGCAAAGGTTTTATTTGAGCAGTGTATGGTCTGAGCTACGCCCTAGTGAAACTGATACCAGTGATACGGAAATGTACCCCAAAATGAGTGTTGTAGTAATTTAGGATGGTGTAATTTTAATTTAAACTGTGGTCAAAAATTAACAGTATCCACAAAGTAATTGGAATACTTACTTTTTCTTAAAAATAGAATGAAACAGATTTCTTTATTTGATATAAAGGAGGCATCTCTGTTTGTTATATGTATTGCCATGACAAATAATATATGGCAGGATTAAAAAGGGGTGCCACCCGTTCATTTTAAAAAAACATTTAATGACCATTTGACAGTTCTGTGTAGAGCAACAGCTCACATCACTATAAACTGGGGTTTTTTTGAACATGCATTTTATACCATAAGTGTTCATCCAAGCATATGCATGCACGTAATATGTAAATCATAAACAAGCCTGCTAGAAGATTCCTCCATACAATTCCAGATCTCAGCTGAAAAGACAGGAGTGATAATGTACTTTAATCAGAAAATTCTGTAATTGGACAAATAATAAAGAAACTCCTGAATTAATAACTTAATAACATTATTGGTGGTTGGTTGTATGGTTGACTAAATGTCTGAGACGTGATCTGAACCTGATTTTTGAGATAGAAATGTAATTAAAAATTTTAACACAGTTTTCAAAAATGTCCAGATATTTCTACATATTTATAGATGCTTTCTGTATATATAGAACATACATATGTACAAGTGCATGTATCAGAGGAATCCTATTAAGATTGTTGCAGGAAAGTGCAATGGGAAGTTAGAAACCATTAGACTTCACATTTGACTTAACAATACTGAATTGCCACTCTCCCCCCTCCACTTGCATATGCTTTTTGTTAAAGGCTGTAATTATCATGATTACAGACCCCTTCCTATTCAGTGCAAAGAACATAAAGTGCTCACACGATGTGTGTGACTATTTTGTTTCCCCTGTGCAGCCCAATGCTTATTTACTGTTCAGTTGTTCTCCGAAACGATTTAACGGATTTCTTCATGATCTATTTTTTTCCATTTTATCATTTTTGTATTTGGAAGGGCTTTTATAAGGATGACTTTCTTTTGGGCACATCTGCCTTAGTGCATTCTCCTTTGACAGAGAACAATATTTAGCTGTAGAAGGGAAGTGAGAAACTGGTGTGTGTGTGTGTGTGTCACACACTCTTGTCTTGAAGAATCACACTTCTGTTAGTGATTAAAGGTAACCAGCAGTCCTTCAGCAGGTCTAAACAGGCAGGGGCAGCAATTACACTCTCCTCCTGTTTTTCCTGGCCAGATGAGCGGGCATGGGTGCTTGTGATGAGAAGCAGGAAAAACTAAAAGAGGTATTTTATTTTGCAAGGAAGGGAAGAGGCCATCGGGTCAGTTCATGGTTTTAGCAGCCTGCGTTGGGTGCAGCTGAGACCCTCCGCTTCAACCCTTTACAACACTCGTGACTTGTGGTGCCATGTAGGACTTGGGGCTGAATTTCTGCCTGTGTTTAAGAAAACTGCTTCCTTTTTCTTTGGCTTCAGTGGAGCAAAACTTTCATCCTCTGTTTCCGGCTCAGAACAAATGGGTTTGAGATATGTGCTTTTTTCTCATGATGAGGCTTACTTTACATTATTTTACAATAAAATCCAATAAACACAGAGAATTTAATGAAACAAAAAGACACCTTTTACAAGTGTTACTTCTGTGAATACTGAATTAAATAATATATCAGAAACTGACACAAATTTTGATTCTTTTGGGGTTTTGTTGCTCATTGTTTGTTTGGGAAGTAATGGTTTGCCCACATTTTTCATGTTGATAGTGACCTTCCTGATTTGATTTAAAAACAAATGGAGCAGAGCAAATTACTAAGGCACCCAAGCATGTTCTCAGCTTTGCCAAACTGAAACATTTATTTATTCTCCAGGGCTTCGGAAAGGCAGCCCAAAGGCTTTGCAAGATAGAGAACAACAATAAAATATAAAACATGTGGGAATACCTGATCTTTCCCTGTAGTAGCTCTTAATATGCCACTGCTGCATCTTTGGGGCATTTTTGTAAAATACGTGCATGCCAAAAAGAATAAAAGTGATACAGACTGTATGTCAATGAGATGGCAATACAATTACTTGTTGTAGATGATGCTCAACAATACTGCATCCATCTGCTCCGACTAAATGAAATGAAATATACTCCAGTTTCTTATGGTTAGATGACAATGGAACACATAACCACACATGTCAGAATTATTGGTTGCCAGAGGCGTTATTCAGATTATTCTATCTTCCTTTATTCTTCCCAACCTTCATTATTTTCAGGCTTGCTGTATACACATCGTAACTCCTGAATGCTGTAACCATGAACACACCATTTAAAATAGCCCTGAGATAAATGCCCATGGGCTTTTAGCAGTCATTTAGAAACATGACTTTTTTTTTTTTAAAAAAAATCTTTACCCCCCCCCATACTTTGATATCACTTCAAATGCAACAACTGTACCATAAAGAGAGAAAAATAATTTAAGAAAACTTCCAAAATGGTTTGCTATCTAAGGGAAGTCAGCATAAATCTAAAATAGTAAAATTATGAATGTATTTTTGGTACCTCTGTTGAATAAGGTTGCTTAGTTGTGTGTCATATAATCTTTATTACCTGTAACTACTGTTAGGTTTCTGATCACAGAAACTTTAGTTGCTGGAGCAGAAAGTTTAGATTTATAGCCCTACTGTCAGTGTAAAGTCACAAATGAATGTAGTCTGAGAACAGGAGTGTGCAGGGTTTGTTATTGATGTGGTGCAGCTACACCTTCAATGCATTTTTCAGACAACCTTGCACTGTGGTTTTAAACCAACCTTTAAACTGTCATCTTAAATTTTTCATGATTGCACGTTGACATATTTCACAGCATGGGTTGGTGCTCTGTATGCACGGTACAATGTCAAGGAGTAGTCAGATATGAAAAGCTATGAAAAATCGTTCATGAAAAATTGTGTTATTCTTCATTTCTTTCCCCGTCGCTCCATGTCTTTTCAGTGTTCTGCTGTCTGTGAAAAAGCAGCAGATTTATTTTTTTTTATGTGACAGAATGGGATTACCTTAAATAAGCAAAAGTCTTCCACTGGCCTGTGAAGTGCCATAGGGATGGGAGTGAAAGCACAAAGTCTGCACAGTCACCTCAGCTCACTCTGCGAACAGCTAATAGGGATGCTTCCTCGCTAGACTTGGTAAGTGTGAACACTTTTGCAGAAGGTGAATCTATTTTATTTCTACAGCTTTTGTACTGGAAGAGAGATCACAGTTTTCAAACTTCCAAGAGCACCCGAGTGTAAGGCATCTGGAATATGTTCCCAAATTAAACATTTCCCACAGGGCTTTCTGGTTAAAAAAACTATAAAAGTTAAAATCTAAAATGACAGAGTGAAAAATTAAGCCTAGTGGCTAGGTATGGCAAAGATCTAATCTAACCTGCTTCTGAGCAATGTAAATTGACTTCCATACTATCAGATTGCTGTTAAATCCCTTTACCTAAAGCTAGTTGCTTCATTGTAGCCACAGAAATCGCTAAGTATCTGTATGTTATTACCTTGAATTTTGTGAGACTGTACCTCTAAAGTCATGTGAGTGCAGATGTGCTAAAGACATTTCTTAGAACTGGAAGCATTAGAAAATCAGTGACAAGAAAACCAGATACTCTGGATTTGCAGTGATGCTATGAATGCAGGCTTAGCTACTGGTTTTAGGTCCAAGCTGTTCATACAGGGTTCAGTTTTATCATTTAAATGTACCAGCTGGGTTTACTGCAAACTCCTGTAGTCCCCGTTCCATTGGGTAGTACAAAATTTAAATCTATTGTGCCTGTGACGTCTATAATTCTGAGTGAGAAGCTGGAAAAGAAGGTGAATGTGGGATGCTGCATATTCTATATACTCATGTGCTGCAAATCAAGGGACTCAGCTAAACTTCCTGTACTGAAAAACCTTTAAACGACTTTATTAGAGATTGTAGTGGTTAGTTACACAGCTAACCATTTTTAAATGACTTGGTTGAATTTAGAGACAATTCCTTATTCTAAGTAAATGGTCTGTAAAACAGCCATGAAAAAATGAAACTCTGTTTCAGAAACAGACTGCAGATGGAAGAACCAGGCGCCTCAAGCATCTGAAGACATGTAACCCTGTGCGAGGATAGAGAAGCCAAACAATCTCTCTGAGACTTCATACAGCGTTTTAAGTCCCAGCTGGTAACTGTAGGCAAAGATCAAACATGGAACATGAACCACAAAACACAGTTGCCCCTCCACTTTAAAGAAATATTTTTCCCTTATAAAAACAGCTCCAGCTCCAGGTCAGCCAGAGAAAGTACACTGCTGCCTGGTATGCAAACCACCTTTCACATTGCCCTTGAATAACACACATAAAGCCTGGTGCAGATTGCCCAGCATTACACAGGAGAACCATGGGCAAAATTGGGCTGCTTTGAAAAAGTATTTCACGCCTTAGAGAAGCAAAAATCACACTGGCAACTCACCTGGGGCTGGTGCGGTTATCCATTCCTCAGCTTCTTGACTGAGAGCAGAGTTCACGTGGGAGTTCATGGGTGGTGCAGCTGCTGTTGCAGCAAATCCTGTGCAAAGACTCACAGTCTTCTGTTAACAACCAATTCCCCCAAAGCCTTCCTTTCTTGACTGGCTCAGAAATGTGCCAAAAATCTTCTTGATCAAGTGGGCTTAAATCCCTCTATCATGCTAGCCGTTTTTCTATTGCAAGTGCAGGGATGGTCCGTGAGGCCCAGTGTGGCTTCTGGGCACAGGAAGCCTTGGGGAGCACATTGTCCACAAACCTTTGCAGACATAGTGAAACTAGTGCGTTTTATAAGAAAAGGCTGATGGGAGGAGGAAGGTCAATGGGTATCCAAGAAGGTGAAGACTATTCAGCGGTGGAAGATAACTTTAAAGAGTATGTGAGGATGAGACATGTACAAGAAGTGAAGAAAATAGGAATGTCTGTAAGAGTAGTTGAAAAAGCAGCTCTCCAGATCTTCAGGGATTTGAGGAGAATGTTTCATTTGAATTAGAAGGTGAGCAGTCCATGGAGATATTAGCAATAGCAGGATGGTGGAGGAGGAGCCGGAGTCTAGTTACTTTCCCCTGAGTCCAACATGAATTGGTGACAGGACTTGAGGAGGCTCTAACTGCAGCAGGAGATGAGGAAGATGCAGAGAATAGATTTGTGCCAGGCAGAGGAATGTCGTACCGTTGTTGAAAAATTAAACTGTATGTAATAAGATTGCAGAAGTGGAATTAAGAGATTGTGGCTGCATTGTAGGACCACATTAGAGACTGGAAAAGGATGATAAGAAGAGCAGCTTTTTCTGTTTTTAAGGCAGTCATGTATGTAGCCTTAACCATTAACAAACACCATACTTGATGGGAGAGTCTACCTTTTAAAAATCGTAAGAATTTCAGGCACAGCAGGACTCAAAAGTGAAAGCTTTAAACAATCAATTATAAAAGCAAAAAAGTGAAAGCTTCAGACACAGTAAAAATTGAGGGGCCCGTGCAAGGTTTCTTGCTTCCTGCTGAGCGCAGCTTTAATGAGTCACGAGCAGGGAAAGGCAGCCGTGGTGGTGAATTCAGGGAGAGGACACTCAGGGTTTAATTTAAAATTTCTTCTGAGGGGGAGAAGTTCTGGCTGGGGTGAGAGGTTCGTGCTCAGCTGGCAACCATGTGTGGGCAGGACCTGCCATCCTGTCTGCGGGAGTGAACACGTGTCGCAGGCTTCTTGTAACTGCCCTGTGATTTACTACTTCTTGCTGCATTGAAAACGTGAGATCTGGTTTTGGTTTGGCTTGTGACACAGGATTTTAATAACTCGAGTGGCAAACTTGTCAGTGTGTAATGTGACTCTTTCAGTCAAAATATCTGCTTGATTGTATTTAGCGGGGATTTTTTAAGGCTGCTCTTGTTAATATGTGCTTGTATTTGTAGTAGCCCTTTTATAGTCTGAGATGATGGATTGAAGTACCTGATTCCTCTTTGCTTGTATTTTTTGTTATACTTCTCTGATCTCCCCTTATTAATTTCCTCTCTAAATTAAGCATTTGTAATATTTTTCAGCTAGAAAGCTCTTGATGTCGCTGCATAATTTTTTCTTTGTCCCTTGGGCTCTTCTGGTTTTGCTGCATTTCCCTGGTGTTGGTTGATCTCTGGAAGTAGGTCGCTGAATCCTCACTTGTGACTCGCTCAGGAGGAGGAAGCCTGTCTCCTTTGCTCCTTAGAAAGTCCTTGTGGTTTACATACAGGTCTTACGGGCTGCTTTGCTTTAAGTTATAAGGTGGTCAAAAAGACAGTGGCAAATAAGAGGTAAATCAGACTCTCCTGTCTTTTTTACCAGGTTTGAAGAATTTTACCCCAGAACTGAATAGTATAGCAGAATTCAAAGCCACGTACCCTTCCCCAGGATTCGTGGCCATCAGTCATCCCTGTTGGAGTTACTGTCCAGTAGGTCTGACAGAACAACGGTGAGTCTGGAAAGCCTGGAAATTTCCATACCACACATGCACAGACAGTGAGTACCATAATTCTGGAAAATGTTGGGTTTACTGTGCACGCACTGCACAGTGTATTCACTCATGCAGCATATCCTGAAGGGTTTGGATTTACTGTACACATGCAATGCAGCGGGTATTCATATTTTCCATCTGGGAATTCCTTGAAAGAAATAGAGCAGCTTTAATTTTCTTTTTCTAAATAGATAGGCTGTCTCCTCCTTTCTTGAGCCAGAAGGATCCAAAAGGGTCCTCGACAATCAGAACTAACAGTTGAAGGCCACCAGGGAGACTTCAAGCAAATGCAAATCTTTCCAAGCACACGTAAGGCACTTTGGGTAGGATTGTCTTCCCTAACAAAGTGGCCACAATGTGAAGTGACTAAGACACTGCAAAATCACAAGTGAGAAAAGGTAGCTGTTGTATTCACTTCTGGGTAACAGGACAAGTTCTATTTTACACCTTCACCCATGGTTCATCTCAAGTAAAACTGAAGTGTCTCTTCACTGCTGCCAAGATAAAAAAACACATTTTTTTGGTCAGAAAATTCAGTGGAAATTTTACTTTGTGCAGGTAATATTTTAGTACAGTTGGAACTGGCCAGATTTTTAATAGCTTAAGCGTCCAGCTTTTTTATTTTTTTTAGATATTTAGTCAATAGGAACTGAACAAATGTTATCTAAACATTTAATCCTCTGCTCCACGAGGATTACAATGTCCCAACAAAGTCAACTCCGTTCTTCTCCTTCCATGCCGTCTTCACAGCAATTAATAAGAAAATCTTACTCTCTGCTTTCTGCATTCTAACAGAATGGCTAAATACATCTGAGCAAATGTTTCCTATTCAGGTTCAGAACCCCGCAGCACAGTTTTAGGTTTTCCTGTGCTTGGTGGCAGATCCTTCTGAAATCTCTGCTAGGCCTGGAACTGAGATACACTTGACTTTCCCCCAGCCCTTTTAATCGGCTTTAAGAGAGTCATGACCAGTAAAGAGTGTGAATATTGAATAGTTTAAGGTCATATTTTTGGTATGAAAAAATTGATATTAATATTTATTTAATTTTGTCTCCCATATTTATATCTTCTTTTTTTTTCTCATGTCATTAGATTTGCCATTTATTTTAGTGTGGGTTTTTTTCCCCACACTAATGTTAGATTACATTATCATGCTTTCATTTTTCTTATCTTCTTCGGATGGCACAATTCCATCCTGCATATACACAGTTTTCTATTTAACTTCCTCCGTTTCCTTTGCTTAAGAGGTCTAAGAGGCCCCTGAAACCAGTAACCCAACTAGTAATACGGAAATGCCTGCCAGGACAGCATCGTGGATCTCTCTTTTTTTTATGAGTGCACCAGAACCAAACACAAGTTGTGTTTCCTCCTTTACTGTTTATTCCTTTCCCATGTCATAAATGTTTATCTTGTTTTGTCTGATTAAGACATAAGAAATCACTGTCAATCTGAAAAAAATATAACATCAAAGGTCATTTAATAAGTTCCGTTTGCAGAAACTTGCTGGACATGACTTTTGTCTCAGTATTTGAAGAAGTGAAAATAGGCTTCCAGAGGCTTTTCTGGGCCCTGCTATGCAATTTTATTGCACTAGATGTCACTGTTACACTTCTTAAACTATGAGGCCGTATTTTGCTGCAATACGACCTCATGCTCTAAGACTTAAAAGTCCGTTGTGTATGAGAAGGTGTAACCAGCAGAGCATTTTAATAGCACAGTGCTGTCTGAAAGTATTCTTTTGTTTTGGTTTGTGCCTAAGCCATCGCTCCTGTACAGAGAATGGAAAATACTTCTCTTCAGAGCCAAAAACATCCTAATCACTGTGGATGTGAATGCTCTTCAAACAATTTCAGTGCAAATGTTTTTTTAGTCTCCAGAAGATTTGTAGCAGTGAATGATACTGAGAAATAGCACAATAATTGCCATGTTGGCTAATGAAAAGTAGAAGCTCAGCTTCATCTCTCTCTGCTTTTTAAATGCACAAAGATAAGCCAAAAGAAATGCAAAGCCATTATATTGATGGAAACTACTAATATACAAGCAGGTGAACGCTCATACCTGACTTTCTCTTTGATTGAACTTGTACCTGAAGGTGTAAAAACCTGGCAGATGTCAATCCTGGATGAATGTTGCTTCCAATATCTGAGACATAATATTAGATTTATATAATACGCAGTAATTGATAAGATTGATTTGTCTTAAGGTTGAAGATTTGTTTTGAGAAAGAGAAAATTTCAAGGACACAAACAGATCTGCCTTTGCCTGCTGTGTGCACTCTTTGAGTTCTTCTCAACTGGAAGTGCATGCCAGAGTTATGACTGAAAAAAACACATTTGCTGAGGCTTACCCGCTTCTCTAGTCTGGCTTTCCCCCGTTTCCATACACTCTTGACACCATGGCAAACTGTTCATCCCTCAGAAATTCAAATAAGTTTCTTTGCCTCTGAAATAATCCTCTGTTTTCATCTGCTTTCTGACTTTTTCTCCTCCAGCCAGTGGTGTAGCTCTTTGATTTTTACCTCTTGCTCTTTCCAGGCATTCTTTATTTATCTGCTCATGTGGCCTCCATCATGCACCACTTCTGAGTATTTAAACCCAATACAAACAGCTTTCTCTCTTTCTTTCTTTCTTTCCAGCCTGTTAGATAAGCAGTTCAAATGGTATATCAGTTTTGGGGGTGTGTGCTGAACTGTCTCTGTACTTCTCAACAGGTAGACATCAATGAATTTTGCCATGCCAAGGGAGATCACTGAATCACAGAATCACAGAATAGTCAGGGTTGGAAGGGACCTCTGGAGATCATCTAGTCCAACCCCCCTGCCAGAGCAGGGTCACCTACAACAAGTTGCACAGGACAGCGTCCAGGTGGATTTTGAATGTCTCCAGAGTGGGAGACTCCACAACCTCTCTGGGCAGCCTGTTCCAGTGCTCCACCACCCTCAAAGTAAAGAAGTTCCTCCTCATGTTAAGATGGAACTTCCGATGTTCAAGTTTGTGCCCATTACCCCTCGTCCTATCAATGGGCACCACTGAAAAAGGACTGCTCCCATCCCCCTGGCACCCTCCCTTCAAGTATTTGAAAGCATTAACAAGATCCCCCCTCAATCTTCTTTTCTCTAGACTAAAGAGACCCAAATCCCTCAGCCTCTCCTCATATGAAAGATGTTCCAATCCCCTAATCATCTTTGTAGCCCTTTGCTGGACCCTCTCCAGCAGATCCCTGTCCTTCTTGAACTGGGGAGCCCAGAACTGGACGCAGTATTCCAGATGCGGCCTCACCAGGGCAGAGTAGAGGGGGAGGATGACCTCCCTCGACCTGCTGGCCACACTCCTTTTGATGCACCCCAGGATGCCATTGGCCCTCTTGGCCACCAGGGCACATTGCTGTGATAGATAGATAAGATAGGACTAGCTAGATCCTGTTATGAAAAGGGGTTGCAGGCTGAATTTTGGAGCTACAAGTGCAGCCACATCACACAATCTTTCCTATCTCAAATTTTCTGGCACTGGCAGTGTATATAGCAAATCCATAGCCACTCTCTCACCTCTCAGCATATGCATCCAGAAAACAGCCTGCCTTGCCTATGCTTAGAGACAGCTGCGTATCTTTGTGTATTACCTATGTGAGAGAGAAAGGATTTAATGAAAGTAAGATGTTAATTTTTTTCAACAAGGTCTGAAATAGGTAGTATCCTGCCTTTTCTGTTTATGCTCTGTGCTGACAGAAAATCAGGGAGAACAAACAGTTCATACTCCATTTGGAGCAAAGTTAACCACAAATTGCGTTTTAGATTTCTTATGTGCTTGAGATCCTGCATACAAAAATTTTCATTGTCTTTGTATATATGCCTTACATGAGGATCTCTGATCATATTTTCTGTCTGGTTCAAATTTATCTGAAGCCTTTGCATCTGCTCCTTCATTAGCATTCACTCATGAACTGTATTATTAATGAGCACTAGGCTTTTCATTTGAAATTCCTTTTTTCTTCACAATTCAGCAGTTTGCATGCAGAGAAAAGTGGTCTTCAGTACCAACATTAAGTAGATATCCAAATTTAATGCTTAAAAAGAGGACATAATCCCACTAAATTATTTCATACTCACTTAACTGGTGGCATTTGAAACAAAAGAAAGCAGTTGGTAGTATTTATAGAGCAATTTCTACAGAGGAGAAATTAATAATGCCAGAAACATTTATTTGTTTGTCTAAATGTTCAGAGAGACTTTCAGCTAAACAAAAGCAGAGACATTTTTGGCTTTGATCTTTCCTTATGGCAAAAAGCACACAGGAAAATGTAAAGACACTGTCTTTTCCACCTGTTGGATAAGTGAATTTGTAATATCCTTGAACATTATCACCAGGCAAAGTAGGCTCTTCTTCAGCTAAAAAAGACCACTTATTATTATTATCATAAGAAGTGTATTGATCAAAATTATAGAAGGGATTATGCTTAATTATGCTTGACTTTCCTTAAATTGGAATGACTTTTACTGTTAAGGTTTCATGATATGGTCTTTTAAGAGCATTTTCCATCTTTATGTGCAATGTACAGCGGAATAACTACATTCCTAGTGAGAAAAAGACACTTCTCCCACAGGTATTATGCCATTATAGCAATTATCCTGAACAATAACAGGCTGCAAAGAATTAAACCCCTCTTCCTCCTTATGTGGATTCTGAGCTGCACATCTGAACCATTTAAAAAAGGCAAATCCTTCCATGCAGACAGTCTATTACTCAGCCAGCTGAGTGCACAGGCCAGAGCCAGAGGGCAAAATTTCACTCGACTAGGTCACTTATTTCCTCTTCACCGTATGCAGTGTTTACAGAAGGAGGAGGATTTCTAAAATGACTCACAAATTTCCTAGCTCAGTTGGCATGTAAGAGATTTCGATCCAGGTTACTCCAGCAGTATTGAAATCCATAATGAATTGCAGTGGGTTTGTAGCTCCAATATTCTTCTGTAAGAAAGGAAACCTTTCTGGTTGGTGGCTTTGCCTCTGTGTTCAGACATTTGATTTTCTCACTCAATAATTTTGTTTTTTATAGACTGCTAAATCTATACCAGTCTTGCAAATGGTGTAAAGTTATGCAGATTTGAAGGTGTGTTTTCACCCCAAATCTCATACAAACTATATGTCCTTTTAAATTAAGTCCTGTCTTGCCCTGTTTCCACTGAGGGGAAAATAGTTGGCTGTCGCTGGCAGTTGTGCCTGCTGCTGTAGGCTGCGTATGTTCCTGTGTATGTTTATTCTTTCCTTATGCCCAGATACCAGATGGCTCATGCAACAAGCAATTGAAGGAATTCAGTAATCTTGGCCATATTTAAAACAGATCGAAGACGATGGCAAAAATAAACAAAATATGCTGCTTAATATTGCTGATGAAGGGAAGTAAGTGTATTGCACATTATAGTGAAATTATTTCCAGATTGTCATACAAATCTCTCTGCCTGACAAAATGTAAAATAGAAAACATAAGCTGCCAAAACCCTAACTGAAATTCCCCTATAGGAGTAGACAGTAGTATCTTCCTGTCAGCGTACAATATACTTTTAAAGTAGTACAGGATTCCTTTTACATAATGTTTAAAATAACTCTTAGGAAACTGTTGGGAAAAATGATGTCTGCTGTGAACAGATGCTGGTTAAACTAAATACATACAAACATAAATATATCTATAATATAGATATATTTATGCCTTCGAGTAAATTTGAACTTCTGTGAGAAGTAGATGCCTTCTTACTGGGATCTTAGATTGGACGTTTTCAGGTATGAGTACAGCAGTCATTATTATTTATTTTAAGGCTGTGTCTGCATTGTATCAGAGGTTCATAAACGTTATAGAAAAGATGTTCTTCATAACACTTATAAAATAGTGGTATCCCTACATGGTGAGAGATAACAGGAACATAGGAGCTTTTTGTGGAGTTACGATTAATTGCAATCATCTTGCAACGTTTCTCTAAAGGTTAATGCACATATACCATTGGAATTTTCTTTTGTAAATAGAAAGTAGCCACTGAGGAACCCAGTGAAACTTAGGCATGTAGTTAAACCTATGCACGTAGGTAAGCATCTTGCCAAGTAGTCATCGCTAAGGTGTGCAGGCCCTGGCATGGGGTTTGGTTAGCTGAGCAGACCACAGGGGACTGCTGGACACAGCATGAGAAACTGTTGAACATAAATAACAGAGCAAGAGGCTCACAAAGTTATGTATAACACCTCGAGGAAGGACAGGATTTCACAACTATTTAAGTGGAAGCGATGTGAGAGACTACCACGCTTCACACACAATTTTAGAGGAGCATTGCAGACATTTTGGAGAGTGCAATCTTACACGGCTGATGGCACCGAGGTATAACCTTGTCAGTAGTACTGATTAAGGCTGATGTGACCTAGAGAGGGATTAAGGTTGATGGGGGAAGAACAATCACGGAGAAATGGAGAGAGGGGGGAATAAGAGGCCAGTCACTTGCAAGCGAGCAGTACGCTCATCAGGCTGAGCCTGGCACCTAATCACTGCAGGCTTTTCTTCTTACTATTAAGTCCTATTATTAAATATTTTCTCCCTCTTTATACTGTGCATGTGCACTGCACATGTAAGAAATGTGTAAGTGGTCCAAGTGCCAGCAACTGGAAAAGGGGCCACAGGTCCCTTTAGACTGGGCACGCGTGTGTTTCCCCAGTGAACGTCAGTCCTGTGTGTATTTATGTGTCATTCACCAGGCAACTGGACTGGCTGGCGAGTAGGAGACAACCTGCACCTGGAAAGACCCAAGCTCTGAGCTGGTGACCAGGTAAGGTGCCCAGGGTTTAGGCATGGATGTTAGAGGGAATTAAAGCCTGCACTATCCATGAAAAAAGTGGCAGGCTTGTCAACGTAGAGAGTGAGGAGGGGTGTGACTGTTTTCATAAGTGAACTTCAAACCTGATCAGCTGGAGAGGAGGAACCACCCTTGGCTATCTGTGCTCACATTTGTGTAAGATTGGGGTTTATATGGATGCTGGAAAACGTACTCCTCTGCCTGTGTTAGTCTGTGTGAGAGGCAACGTTACTATCGAGTGTGTGTGTGTGTGTCTGCATCTTGCTGCGGGCCAAACCTGCAGAGGCGAAAAGCAGCAGCTGCATTGATCGGGCTGGGATGGGAGAAACCTCCTGAGTCTGAGAGCACACAGAGCTCAGCTCTGGCAGATTGAGGAGGGATGCCCCAGGTCCTGAAGTACACTTAATTCAGCTACTCCTTAGCAGTCATGAAGTTTAACTTCAGTTTCATGTTAAATAAATACTTCCCAGGATTATCTACAAGAGACAAGAATCGCGAACCACTTGTTACATTGCTGAGGACTGAATAGACGTGCTTCGAAAGATAAAGGTCTTCTCACTACATAATATTTTTGGGGTAGCTTTATGAGACTTTACCAGCTCTGAAAGAGATTGATTTTTATTTATTTCTTTTCTTCCCCTCCCCCCCAGCCCCGGACAATTCCTATCTGTTCTGGAGGGAAAAGCTGTTTGCCTAAACTATCTGTCTACCAGAAAGCATTTAGAAATGGGAGAAGTACAGAAACATCTGTTGCTCTTTCTTATTATTTGAGCAGTTTCTTTGGCACTTAATGATTTATGTTTTGTTGGCTTGTTTTTGTTATCTGCGTAACAGATACTCATTGCTTCTAGCAGGATCCATATGCATAGAGAGGGAAATAGTAACAATACGTGGCAGGAAAGAAGTCTACAGCTTTTAGTCAGGTTTCACTGGTGATCTAAAATTGCCTTCAAAGAAAAGGAAAATGGGACCCAGAAACATGTCAGTGCCCAGATTTATCTTGAGTGATCACATTTTGCTTTTTTTAGTTATGTTTCACATTTTTCATGCAGGATTTTTTTACTAACTGATGCCTGTGGCAGAAGACTGAGCAGGAATGGGTGTGAAGTTACAGAACACATGCATAGTGTATGAAAAATTGAAACGACAAGGTAGCACATTTCTGTCTTGCAGCTGAAGTAGTTACCCGTGGAGAGAGGAGAGAACGAATAGCAAAGGGGGAATTAGGGTTTTTTTTGTTTGTTTTTTTTTTGTTCGTTTGTTTTTTTTTTTTTGAGCTGAGTTACCCCTTGTTTCCATTTCACATACGCCATCTGCTGCTCCAGGGTTTACATTACAGGACAAAGATAGGAGGTTACTTGATATAACTAATTGTGGTTACCTGAATGAAACCCGGATCTTGTGAAGGAGGTGAGACTGTATAAGAAGAGAAGTATGAATTCACTATTACTCAGCTGTATTGCAGTGACGCCAAGATGCACAACTGTTAATACGACAATGCGTCACTGAAGAATCACTAAAGACAGTCTCTTTTCTCAATGTCATACAGACTATATAAACAAAGAAAACAAGATGAGGATGGAAGAAACATCCACGCTTCACAAATAGATGTAAGAATTGCAGGAATGGTGGCCAGCTCCAGATTTATATAAGGAGGTTGAGATAGACTTAGACTGTATTGCTTCAGTCTTACCCCAGAGCATAATCAAAACCTCATACTATCTATTCTGGAAAAAAAAATGACACTACAAATGCCTATGCAAGACGTAAATTTAAGACATACAAAAAACACTTTTGGCTTGTTCCTCTCTTCTTCAGCTCCTTAACAGCAACCGTGGCAGAGGAATAAACATCTTAATAGGAATAAAATGGTTCTTGAAGCTGAAAACTTAGAGCCATTCCACACTGGAGCTGTCAGTGGCTGATCCCAAGCTCACAGATTATAGGAAATGTACTACCACATTTACATCTGTCAAAATCGTAAGAGCCCAGCAAACCTAGAAGTTTTGCATTATGGAGAGGGCAATGCAGTAAAAATATCTAAGAGTTGTTCTTTTCTCACCCCCTCTCCAGAACACTAAATTATTTGGTTTTATTTTCTTTTTCCCCTCCTGTACCTGTTAATCTCTTCAAGTACCTTTAGGAAGGCATGCCCTTCACAACACACCCCTGTCCCTTCTTAAATGTGCTTCTTGCCTTTAAAAACTGCTTTTAAATCACATTTTAACAAGCACATTGTGACACAATTTCTGATGATTTTTTCCTGATCTTGCTGCTTCTCCATTCAGCAGTGCTGCCATCCTTAGATGCAGACACAGTGCAATGGCTGCCAGCAGCGCCAGGAGAGATCCCACAACAAAAAGAGTGAACTCAAATGTGTCCCAGTAAGACTGTGTAGATTTTCCCGTGGGACACCCGCAGTCTCTTGTCTGTTGGAAGAAAGGTTGTTGTGTGAATTCCCCAGTAAGTGCACAAACTGGCCAACATCTAAAAGCTACAAATCAGTAATGCCCCTTTTCCAGATCATCAGTTGTGTCCTACAGGTAAAACTGCAAAAACCTTGAAGGTTCACAAGGCCTTGAAGGCTCAGGGATCGAAGCTGACTCAACCCTGGTAGCAGAGAATGAGGTTGTAGCAGAGGCCTCAGAGAAACAGCTGTGTGCTAAATTAGAAAAATTGGTGCCTACTTTGAGTACATACCAACACCGAATCATGCAGGAATTCACGAGCTATGTGAAAGCTCTGAAAGTGTAGCTATGAGACTTTGTGAGGCAAATGCGTAAATAAGACCCAGGGTATTCTGGTTTGATGAAGGCTACTTATACATTAATGTTGTCTCATAGGATAGATGGCTATATATTAGGCTTTTTTACTGTTCACCTAAAGTTTTCTCTTCTGCTTTTATTACTACAGCTAATCCATATCTTCATTTCTATCAGCCTGCCACCAGAGTTCCCTAAATGTATTATTAATTCAGTGCTGAGCTGTGGGAAATAGAAAGATATAATTGAAAGTTCTGCATCACCTGCTGCAGAAGGACCAGGTCTTGTGCTTGGCTAATTGTCAAAGTGCTAATTGATAACGGCAATATTGTCTAAGCACAATCCAGTCTATGTGGGGGAGCTCAAAAGTGGAACTGTGTACATTTTGCCTATTAAACTGCATTCTCAGGAGAAATACACTGTTTGTTAAGCTTGTGCGTGGGGTAGAGGAAGGAGGAGTCTCATAGAGGAGAGACAGCATTTTCCTTAATAGGTAGCAGACATGGGGAACTAAAAATTGGAGAACGGTAAAATATTGGGCTGTATGCTTTAAACTGAAAAAAGATTCTGCTCTCTACAAATGACTCACACTGAAGATAGGCATATTTTTTTTGTGAAGTGGTAACGCAGTACATGCTGTTATGAACACGTAATCTTGTAGCAGGTGCATTTAGCTGGGTTAAGAAATGTTCTTGTTTATTTGTGGAAACAGGAATGACACACAGCAGGGAGATAGATTTTCCCAAGCAGGAACTTTCTGTTTTGTGACATAAAATAGAGTCCCAAATAAAATCATATTTTCCTTGTAGTAGAAGCATTCTGTGCGAACAAGAGACTTGTCTTTCATCGGTGTCTATATTGTGGCAACAGCCTTCACTGCCCACTTGTTAAGTTTTCAAAAGTTACCCTTATGCCTTGACCTATGATGCCTCTTCTACGCTGCAGAATTGTGTCATAAATAGCCACAAAGCTGCTTCATTATCTTCCTTAAAATTCCCCTCTGCTATGTTACTCACAGAAAACCCTGAACAAAATGTGTTCTGATATAGAAGACATTGTCAATCCTGATCAGTAGAATTGCATTTCCATCCCATCCAGGAATCATTTCTATGTCCAAGTGGGAAACTGAAAGTTCAGTTTTTTGAAATGTCCATTCTTTTCCACTGTCAGTATCCACATGTTGTCTCTTGTCTTTTAGGGAGGTTGTGGAGTCTTTGTGCCAGAAGGCGTTTTTCTAGTTTGTGTTTGCACAGCATCTAACACATTAGTGAGTTGCTTCTTGACAAAGGACTGTATTCATAAAGACAGTATAAGTGGTAATAAGAAAATAATAATGTTTCTTTATTCTGGCAGCTCCTGTTTTCTGTCTATTAACTGAGACACTTAGATAGTCTTTAATTACTTTCCACAGTGCCTTTCATAAAGCTCCCAAAGGCTTTATAAACCAGGAAAATATTTTGCCCCTATTTTACCACTAGAGAGAAACAGGAACAAAACGTCATTTGTATATTCAGGAAAATAATAACAAAAGTGGGACTTATCTGTTTTTCTAGCTTTTTACATTAACCTTTCTACCACAGTGCTACTGTAATACACCGTATAACCTCATACAGACTCTCATTTCACAGTTCACACAGCTAAATCTTAGTGATTTTAATGCCTACAGGATTATCAAAAGATCTTTCAGTAAATGTGACTGAGGTAAAGGAGATGCCTATTCTTGAAAAGAAAACACAAGCTATAAAGATGTTATCTAAAAGCAGACTAAAGAGCTAGGACAGGGTTGGAGCTGAAGATAGACAATGGCAAAAAAAGGGTCCTGGCATGAAAGTGGCTATGGAAGAAACCTGTAAACAGATGAAGCCTTCAACTTCTTCAGTCAAGTAATCTTCTCTATTGAGATGCAATTGAACTAAATATAGAGTTTGATATGTGGTCCTGCTTTAAACTTGAAGTTTTAGAGGAAAATCTAAAAACACCAAATCTATTGTGCAAACCTTTGTACTTCTTACAAAAACTGCAAAGAGGATTTTAATAAAGCACCTGGACTTATCCAGAAAACTAGAGAAGGTGTGTACTGGGGAGACTATACTGTCTTGCTGATTTTCCCCATACTTGTGCTGTGTCAGTGGTGAGAAAGATGCCAGCTGAAGGGCCCCTAGTCTTACTAAGTGTTTGTGGTTTGCACCATAAATGACAACCTGTTTGGAAAATTCATTCAAGTCCTGAATCAACTCTTTCCTGAAGAAGGAAATGATTTTTTTCTTCAAAAATATCTTTTTGAAATAGCCTTGCATTGCCAGGAATGGTGGCTAAGCATTCAGACTACATGATGCCAGTTACCTGTCTACCATGAGAAATTTCTGAGCAAAAAGTTAAACCTGCGAGAGAGAACGTGCCACATTGATGTAGCCCTACAATTTCCATTATATCGCTCTGATAAGAGTGGCGAGTCCTGAATGGAGTTAAGGGAATGGCAAAATGGGAGGAGATACTGGGATTGGGCTAGCAAAAGAGAGAAAATTTGCTATTACAGAGTTGCAATGTTAAAGCTGATTCACCTGAGCCCTGAGTGTAATGTCTTTATTCAGCTGTATCAGGAGGAGCACATGCGGTAACATAAAAGCTCTGAAGTGTCAGCCTTTGATGTTCAGGAGACAGCCTCACCTTTCAAGTTGAAGTACAGAACATAGAGTTGGTGGAAGAACATGGAAAACTAGCAGTCTGAGGGCGGTGATGACAGGTATTAAGCAGCATGAACATTGTTGAACAGAGAAAGATCACTTAAACATTTTGGCTTAAAAGAAGTCTTAGAGCACAGAGTTGGTATAACATTGGTAGTTTTATTTATATTTCTCATAAGGAAGTCTGTTCTGAAAATTATCAACAATTAAACCAGGAATTAAACAATGTCTCTGTGTTATAAAACTGGCTGCAAATTTTAATGAAATTTGCTATTTTATGTAAGCTATGCATACTATGAAAGTTTGCCATAAGAAATTGCTTTTTTATTCCTAAAAATTTTTTTTCAGGTATGTATAAATATGAAGTAATCCCATGGTAATTCCAGGCCATTGAAAGGTTAATTCTGTAATACAGGCTCCAGATAGATTATTTGTGCTATTTTATTGAGGGTCACCCTGGAATCTTGAATTGTTATATTAGCTTAGGTTTAAATGTAATTTCCCAGTAGCTGCTAGGATCGTTTTGAAAAAATCAGTCTTGTTTCTGTGTCTTATTATTTTATGAGCAGTTGAATGTCAAGCATCTCCTGGTGTCACTAACAGGAGCTGCTCCCTTAACTTAGTGAGAAAAGTAATGACCCTGTAAATCAATTTATGGCTGAGTATGTACTGCTGTGTATTCATGCTGCTACCTGATTGATTCTGGTTGTGAAAGTCACTGTAGAAAATACTTAGCTGTCATTATGCATTGACAGGAACAATTGCCATAAACACAAATACCCCCAAAGCCCCCAGACAGTTTTCAGAAAGCTGTCCTCATCCTTTAAAGGTAAGGCTTCGCATATTTAATACTGGCACAAATGAAAGCACGTCTTTTAAAACATTTCAAAGCAATGTTTTCTCCAAACTAACATGAAAGCAAGTACAGAGGTAATTTAATATGTGTGAAGATATTTGATAGTTAAAAGGTATCAGTTCCAAGAGTACATCAGCACTTTTTGGGAACACTCTGCAACAGCATTCATAGGGCATGGGACTTCTTTTCTTTTTTTTTCTTTCATGAATTCAGCCTTCCTGACATTAAGAACAGCAGACAAGACATTCAGCAGAGGGCAAAAGGACGTAAAGTCTGCACAGTGTTTTCTTGAAGCAATAAAAACATACATCACAGAGAGGGATGATAGGAGTCTGAGTAGTGTGGTAAAAGTCCTGTTGATGACTGGAAGCCCTGGCACAAATTACGTTGATTCAGAGGTCACCAAGGGCTTCAAAAGGGACATAAAAAGGAGGAAAATGCTTGTGATAATCGTAGGGCTCTCACCTGCCTTTGGTACCAGAAGAATATGGAAAAATAGACCTTAATCTAGGAAAGAGAAAGGAAGCTTTTATTTCAAGCTATGGTTATGCTCTTTCATGACGAGGGGCTGGAGGGAGGGTGTGAAGAAAAGTGTGTACTGGATGGACCTTTCTTCTGGGTGGTGCAGTAGGTCAGAGATTCCCAGAGACTAGCTCAACAAAGGGTCAGCAGGGGATGAAATGCCTCGAAGGAGAGGACAGGCCAGCACAAGCTGCCCTACCTTTAGTGATACGGTGGTCCTGGAACAGAAAAAGAAATACTTGTTTCTGTATGCTTCCGTAGGACAGGCCAGGGGAGCCAGCAGGACCTGGAATTGGTAGTTGTGGATCTCTATGGGCGTGACCTCTCTGCTCTGGAGGGCTGATAGCTCTGGTCACCTCAGTACTTGGACGCTTACCCTCCACTCCCTGGTGCTGGAGGGGCCAGCATAAGCTCCAACAGAGCCTCCATGAGCCATAGATTCTGTTGAGAGTCATCACAGTGAAATAGTCTGATTTCGCACGACATAGAAAGACTTCGGGCTGTTGTTCAGTATTTCTGGAGTGTGAGTAATAGGAATTCTAAAAGAGAGTCTGTGGGGTATCCTGTAGGTAGCTCATAACTAGCTTGACTGGAAAGAAGTAAAACACTAAGATGGTAAGAACGCTTGTTATTGTTTAGTTGCAAGTTGTAGAGATGGAGAAATACAAGGAATGAGAGACACTTCTTTCAGAAAATAAATTTGTAGATTTTTTTTTCTAAAACCTTGTGGGATAATTCTCGTGCCTGGTATTTTGAAATAAGTATTTTTAAATAAGTTGGTATATTTTTTTGAGGAGGAAGGACAATGAGCAAAAGAAAGGCCTAGCACTGATTATCTAACTGTCTGTTACTGCTGAGTTACCACTGACTTGTAGAACAGAGCCATCAAGGATCATGCATGGCACTGGTCTCATCTACTCTAGGGCTGGGTCTACTTTCTGGGATGTCTCCCCCACCACCCAACACAGTGGGCATGCAAACAACAGTTTATTGTCCTCAGGAGCAGCAGCCATTAAGTGTACTCTGGACCTTCCAGGCTTTTGCTACATGAGGATTGAAAAGTAGGCTGTGCCCACTGCTGAACCTGACTCAAACCTGCGGACACAGGAAGGTGAGCCTTCCTTCTCCTCGCAACACAATCTTCCTATACAGTTCTACTACTATGGGTAAAAGCAAGAATTGTTCAGGTTCCTTATAGCAAGTGATAGGTGTTGATTGTCCTAATAACCACTGACTCTTGAAAAAAAAAATCCAATATAGGTGAGTCTCAGAAACACAATGTAAATTAAGGACTCTATTTGGCTGTGTCACAATTATCTGTATGTAGAATCATCATCCTTTTTAATGGTAACTCTTAAAACCCCAGAAGATGTTGCGATCGAACCACAGAGAACTAAAGAGGGTCATCTTAAATGGATGAAAAGTTGGTTAAACAATACATCTCAGAAAATAATTGATATAAGGTACTGAAATGCTAAAAGTAAAACATAAAGAATAATAAACATAAGACTACTATATTTTTTGTCCCAAAGAATACCGTTATGGATGCAGATTTATTCATTGGAGTGGAAGAAAGTTTTGAAAAGCTGTAATCCCAGTAAGATTTCAGGTGACAAAGAAATGGTGAAAAGTGCTGCAGAAAGTCCATATATTTGGATTTCTTCATACAGGGACCTGATCTGATGAATATTAAAGAGGCCAAATGCAAATCAGTGTATCTAGGAATTAAGACGGTAACATGTTCTTGCAACATGAATTACAGTATCTTGCAGGCTTTAAAGATTATGTGAAATGAATTTCTAGTGCACTGATGTAACTAAAATACTTACATAACAGCCCTAAAAAGAAAGGCAGGAGACATAAAGTAAGGAGATGACATTTTCTCAGATTATAGCAATATAAACCCCAGCTGTCTCCAGAATGAAAGTTGAAAATTTTCTTTGTTTCATTAAAACACTTTCCAAAGCATCCAAGAATGCTTTGAAATTTGAAAGACACTTGCATTTAGAAGCTAAAAATTCAGTGGAGCTGGTCATGGCACGCACTACCTACCTGAATAAGACATCTCTGATATTTGGCTCTTGATAGCAAACCACTTATTTGAAAGCTGCAGTTAAAGAAATTCAGACTCAAAGCAAGGTGCAGGTTTTCAATGGTAACACTATTTTATTTATCAACTTACTTAGGAAAGTACTGTTCTATCAATACTATCTTGGATCAATAAGAGCACAACATTGGAGTGCTACAGCTCAAAACAGTATTGAAGAGCATAGAGCTTATTTGATTATCATGTTGTATGGCATATTAAATGCAGGATGTTTGATGAGGTGGTTTTAATGCTCCACTCTAACTTTAAAATTTCTGACTTTATAAAAGGTGGCCAGACTGGCAGCCCTGGAGCATGAACGTTTCCCTTTATCTGCACAGCAGGTACCACATGATAAGCACCAGTGCACACGTCCTCCCTAATAAGCCCGAATCCTTCCTGTAGGGCCCAATTCTGTGGAAAAGAGGATGATTTCTTGAGAGGTGACCATCTTGTTGGGGGACAAAAAGGTGAAGGGATACCTAACAAAGTCTGGAATACTGTCTATCTGTGCAAGGGAATAATTTTACTAGGATTTAGACAGAGGAGCAATTCACATAGCCACTAATAGTCAACAGATGGTAATTACTATTGCCTACTGAAAGCTAGGTCAGATTTGAACCCAATGACCCAGAACTAAAACGCTCCATATGCCATCACTGCACTGTCTGGTATGCTCACTAGTTGTGACCCTCCCACTGAAATAAAGACTTTTCCCCCAAGCAGGAAGCTTTAATATTCTCAGTTAGATGAAATAACTGCCTTGACATTTCTGCTCTGCTGTTGGTTTTAGCTCTTGCAACATGCTGTTTATCACACTTTAGTTTTAACCTTGGGGTGACAAGGGAAAACAAGACACTTCGTGGAAGAGAGGAAGTCATGGAAATAGTAAAGATTTTCTTAGAAGAGAAGCTCTCCCTACGTCCCAGTCAGCCCATGAACTAGAAGTTAGGTTAGGTTTTTCTTTTTCTTCTCACAGTGCCCTTGAAGGTCTTTTCCAAAGCCTCAGATGTTAACCAATTGCTAGGTGGTATCAGTCTTCTTGGGTGGTACATTTAATTAGAAATCTCTTGGTTAGTTTAGGCTGAAACCGTCCAGATTTCATCAGTTAGGTAGATTCTGATAAAAATCTAACCGGAAGGTGTTCATTAACCACATAATGACTGACAAATACAGCCTGCTGTGTCTTGAAAAATATGAGGACTGCTTACTATAAGGACATGCAGGACATACAGCAAATTTATATTTCTAGTCATTTATATGCTCTTCATCACTATAGCATCTTGTGTTTTATATGCATACATAAAAATACACAGTGTTCTCAGGTATTAATTTTCTGCAGATTAAGAGTTTGGAGAAGTTACTGTGTAGTGAGGAATAAAACGTTACACATTCAGGTCATAATTAACAAGGAGTGAATTTTTCTGTGTGTAGGAGGCAAACCGTGCCTTTCTGCTCTTTGGTTTCCCAACTAACAAAACACAGTCTCTGCTGCCTAATGTCACATCGTAAGGTCATTAGAAGTCCTGACCTAGGCCGAACGGTCACTGTTGATACACTACAGTACCAAAGCCATAAATTTATTAATGCATGGGGTTTTTTTTTCAGTCTTCTCAGGAAACTGCTCTGAACTGTTATTGTATTTGTGATATGCCACATATACGATTAAGAATTTCCCTGGTAGGAAACCACATATCTTTTACTATGATTGCAGATACAGGATTTACTTGGAATCAGATTTGCTGAATGCTGACTTTCTGACAAATATCTATTGAACCTTTTATATAATTGTGTTTTCTCTAGCTATTGTTGTTAAGGAAATACCTGAAAATGCATTAGGTGTGTTCAAGACATCGCTTCTTTCTGTGCAGGGTAAGCACTTCCATTTTCATTACTATGGCCTCTTCCTTTACTCTGTAGCATAAGCCTCAAAAACTTGAAAAAACACTTGTTAGCAAGTATTTTACAACAGTGATGATGTATTTTTTTTTATTTTACTATATATAAAGTACTGCAGTTGTGTTAATGCTTCCCTGTATCTGTGTGGCAGCTGGATAGATAATATGGAACTTCTTTTCTTTTTTTTTTTTTTTCTTATGAAGCTCTTAAAATATCAACTAAAAGGCAAATATATGCCTTTGGTAGTGAAGCAACATAATGCTGCATCTGCAGGTCTTATTTCAAAAATTAAAACAAAGGAAACAATGCGAACAAAACTCTTTTAATAGACAATCAGTTTTAGATAATGCTAACACATGAGAAAGAGCAAGCAAACTGCAAAATCTGCAACTTTATATAAGAGGAAGTCAGCAAAAGGATAATAAGCCACAGAAGTATCAAAAAGACAAAGAAAAAAAAGAAAACCAGGAAAAACCAGAAAAATATGTTCTCAACTAGTTAACTCTGGACTGCAAGAAGATGCGTAAGGTCTTAAAGTTTCCAGCAAGGTACCACAAAGATATATTGGCTCATACATAAAGCAGAAAACTCAAATAAATTTGTGACTGTCTTCCTCAGCTGTCAGACTGAAAGGATGAAATTCAGTCTTTTGAGTATTACCACAAGGACAATGCTGCTTCAACTTATCTTTTGTTGCTCTTTCCACACCAGAAAACATTATTTACCTATACTGAATACCAACCAAATTAGAATAGCTGGTTAAAGGATGTATAATTAATTATTTCTTGGCTGAACAGTTTATGTGTTTTCAAGCAGTCTGTATGGCTTTTAGTTAGTACTTATTACTACGGAGAAGGTCTTTGCTGTCACACTGCTATGACATTTTGTCCACCTGCTCGGTGGTAAAGTATCCAGGATAAAACCCTCATCCACTGACATCAGTTAAATACACTTTTTTTTTTTGGAAGGAGGAACTAAGGTTTGCTTCTCTTTTCATTTGACAATTCCCTTTGTTTTATAATGTTCAGTACTTAGGAATTTACAGCAGTCTATACTTAGCGTGAAGAGGTCTTGCTGGGGTTTCTTTTGTTGAAGAAAAGAAACTCCTGAATAAGACTGATTTGTCTGTCTGATTATAATTCTTCACTGGGGCTTATCACAAGTAGTCTGAATGTATCATCCTAATAACAGCTCAGGCAATATAATAATTATGTATGATACTGTGTTTTTGTGTAAGGTTGGAGGCTGTTGAAATGAAGCACTTTTTTCTGCAGAGCTATTTGCACCTTCCTTCTGTTAGAATAGTTAAGCATGATTCCCATCAATCATTAATCAACTTCAGTAAGTGCTCCTCCTGCTATCTGTGGCGTCACTTAGTATTTTGTTATGTCTTGGGGCTAATGTCCCAGGCAAGGCAATTGTCAACAGCCACCACGAGCCAGAAAGACTTGAGAGCAGTAAAATAAAGGGTTTAATTCTTTGAAGGCAGTTTAAATGTACAGTCACCCAGGAAAGAACAGAGTAATTAGAAAAAATAAAGAAAAAAAACCCCAACACCCCCCTACATATGTCACTTCAAATGACACACAAAAGGTTTTACAATATGCAGGAGACTTTTCTGCCTCTTCTGCCTTTTTTCTTCATTTCTTTTATTTTTGACAAACTAACATTTTAAGTAATGTTAAATCAATTAATAAGAATGTCAAAGTAATTGTTCTCTATCTGTGAGTACCCAAACACCAACTGAAGCACAAAAGACCTGGCTGTCAATCAGCACAACTGAGCCACTAATGGATATCATGTCTAATTTTCACGCACTACAGCTGGGTCAAGTGCATGGGCACAAATTGATGGTTAGGCTAGTGCTAGATTTCCAGTCTTCAACTGATGTCTTAATTCCTCGTGCAGACTGTGTCTGAAAAGTAATTACTCTTTCGCATGTCAGCTCATTCCAGAGCTGCCCTAAATTCTGGCACTGGAGAAAACAGACAGAGAAAAGGGAGGGCAGTTTGGGGGTGCCACGGCTGCTCTGAAAATGCAAGGGTGCTGAGTTGAAAATGGGCATCCACAATGGAAAAAATATGAATGGAGAATAATTAAAGATGGCATTTTGGGGTTACAAGTATAGAGTGTCTGTTCTAACCAAAATAAAATTAAATTAAAGCTGAAAGAAACAGCTGCACATTAAGCCCTATTTAATATTGATGTTAACTGAAGTATGGATTTGAGTGAGCTTCTTCCTCAAGGTCTTTGCCTTGTTTCACTGCCTTATTGTACAATAAAAAGGGTTTCTACTTAGAAAAGTATAGCAATCACTCATGTATAATTTTCCACTGTATTTTGAGAAGGAAAAAAATATTTTTCCCTTTATAAACCTCTTTCAGTGATGCCAAAATAGTTAGAGAGACTATTCTAAAAATGAAAATATAGTCCCCAAGAGGCAAAAATCCCTGTGTTTAAGTGGGAGAATGAATCTATAGTTTGCTTACACCTAATACTTCAAAGAATTATGTTAAAAATGTTTTTAACCAAAGCTGTTTTCTCAGACATATTGATTTATTCCACATATATTAGCTTGTTTATAGATATGCTGTTCTCTTTCATTTAGTCAGTTGTTAGTACACTTAGATGATGAAGAATCCTGTCGTGACAGCTTTTCTTGTTGGAAAACTGATATCCAGGTTGTTAACAACAAGTATCTTCTCCAGTACTTACTCGGGTACTGAGTGGTGTGTATTTAAACTAGATCACTGCTTCTCAGAGATCTGTACATCATCCCTAACAGAAATTAAGCAGAAAACACCTTGTGCTGAACACAACAGAGAAGCTTCCTCATTACTGCAGCAATAGGAGAGGAAAGAACGGTTCCCACTTCATTTACCTCTAGGCTTCCTGGAACATTGCCTTGCCTGGTACTACGGTCTGATCACTGCCTAATCATCCTGAACATGTTTTTTTTTTCTGTCTTTCAAGTTTCATAAAGTTCTGAGAGCTGCCTGCATACAAAACTGGTAATGTTTGATAACTTAAGGCAAAAATACCAGGTTCTTCATTTTTATTTAATTTCACTGAGGCTAAACTCTTACCGGACTGCCAGAGTGAATAAGGATTTTAAGATGTGAGAGAGTTTTCTTTCAAGGATATAGGTGCTTTTAAATTAACCTAGAATATTAAACAATGGAAAGGATAATGTAATCTCTATTTTACTAATGTATTAACTGCAATACAAAGGGAGGCTATATAAACTTATGCAGCTGCGTACTAGAAAATCCAGGAACAGGGTTAAGAAATATAGACTCATGAGTTCTTTCCTTGACATCTAGAAAGCTGTTTTTTTTTCATATATATAATTCCTATGTCTAGTGAAAAAATTTGACAGCAATTTTTCCAACTGAAATATGGGCATTTTTTATGTTGAAATTGTTAGTCTGCATAAGAGTTTGACTTGTCATTGAAAAGACATATATTTATGTGAAGCTACAATGAAAATTTGATCTTTTCCATGGAAGGTTTTACTTAGATTTATTGATACTGTTGTTTTAGTTGGTATTTTCTATGGCTTTCCCATTCTGCCCAAGTTAGTCACCTGGTAGGGCAGTACTGGCTGCAGCACAGTTTTAGGACTTAGATTACTCTTTTACTAGATTAATTGCCATTGTAATGATGACAAAGAGTCACTTAATTGTACTTGCTGTAGCGGTTGTTCTTAGATTAGGGTTGTGTTTTTAAAGCTAGTCTCCCATCAACCCCACAACCCATACTTTGCTGTTACAGAGGTGGTGGACTGCACAGATTTGACTCCTTTCAGAAGAAAAACACACTGGAAGTGCTTGCAGGGAAAACCCTGCACACTCTGAAAGCTAACGAGCATTCAGTCCATGACACCAGCCAGACCTCAAGTGTGCATAGCTGAAATGATCATTAGTACCAATTCTCTTGCTCCTCAGATCTAATCTTGATGAGCTAGAGCTCCTATTAATGTGCCGTGGTTATTACTGGTGACTTGCGGAAAGAAGACTCCACAACTGGGAGGGTTATGAAGTAGGTATGTTTTATTCAGCGCTGGGCAGCACGGGGGGTCATCCCACCACAATCGTGTGTACCTAATGCAAAGCAAAACTCTGCATTTATGCTACTAACTCATACATATTCAATATATGTTACAAGATGCCTATACATATGCATTACCTATCCCCGTTTCCCATGCAAATCAGTTCTTCGCCTATTTGAGTCTGCGCAGTATCCCCTCGTGGTGGTCATTAGGGGTCGTAGTGATGAAGTAAAGGATCTCCTCTTCATCACCGCGAATAACCTGTGTCTCCCAGGCATGCTCAGATCGTTCCTGGCGCTTGGCCATATCGCAGGTCTGGTTTCAACTGGTCTTCGTAGTCTTGGTTCCCGTTTCGAGTGCTCCATGTACCGCTTCATGATTGTTTGAGACCAGTCATCTGGTTTAGGACTGACTCCCCGAAACTAGCTATTCAGCCAAGCTAAAAACATTCATCATGTTTAATATTTCCCTGCAGCTATCCCTACGCTAGCATTCATTTTAAGCTCCCTGTCTCACTGGCATGTCAGCAGCTTATGCAATCTAGATGGAGTTGCCAAGTGAGAGACGGAAAGATGCCCCAGATCAGTGATCCCACAGATATCAGAAGGTGCATGAAAGAAACATCACAATATATGCATCTACTCCCACACTAGCAAAAGGAACTATATCAAACAATTATTTCAAATTTAGCCTAAATTTTATTTGGTTAAAATAGTGGAAATCATCATCACAACACTTAAGGTTTGCATTAATGTCAGGGTGCGGGCTGTGGACTTTTTCAGGAAAGTCAAGTAGACTTTGGACTAAAAAAGGTTAAGAAATACTGTCCTTGAAAGTACTTCCGGACAACTGTCCCACCTTTATTGGTTCAACATGACTGTGAAATCACTATGATGATTATTAAGGGTGACATTGTCTAAATTTACTGGGAGAGTGAGACAGTATCTGGATGAGAACAAACTCTGAGTGAGGGTTAACTGCCTGAGGCTCTACCCAAAGTACATTTCAGTGAGGCTGGTACACTGAAAAAAAATAAAAATCAGAAGAGATCGCAGCATTTTTATTAGATCCTGCGGTTTAAAAAATGAACATGCTATTGTCGTAGAGGTTCAGAGCGTACATGTCACCACATGCTTGGCTACAGCTAGACCAGCACATGAGTTTACTTTGCCATTCACAGCTGCTGAAAACGGTGCAAGTTTCCTATGCAAATCAGCTTTGCAGCGAGTATGTCTGTTCTGGTAACTTTGGCAGAAGAATATAGCTACTTACAGAAAGAATAGCCTTTCTGTAAGGTCCACTGATAAAATTTTCTACAGTATTTTTCTGCCTCCTTCTTTCTCCCAGTGCAATGGCGGCGCACTGACAATTGATGATACTTCATTTTAATTAAGTTAATGTAATTAATGGATGTTAAAGCACTCCGTGTTACTGTATCATCAAATATGTTGTTTTAACAATTTGTTTAACAGTGTTCTGGCTTTGAGGGAAACTGCCTTCTGATTTGTCTTTGTTTTCCAAGGTATCTAGATTTAGATATATTTTAAAGACCTACTGGAAGAGATGAGGTAGTGCAAGGTATTATTTTTTCTGCTTTTGCCTTTTATTTTATTTGAATTCCATTATTCTATTTTCTAGCACTGGTTTCGGATTTTTAAAGATTCTTATCAAAATTTTATAAACCAAATAAATAACCCAATGAAACAATGAGAATTCTCACTTAGATATGGGACTAAGATAGGGTACTGTCCCGATAATAGAGGTTGGTAGGCTAGCACCTTTATGACGACACTATTTACACTGTGGCAAATCCATTTATTTTAGGTAACAGATGAGATCTCTTTCCATTCTGTCCATCTGTTAAATTGACTGTCTCCACCTATTGATATGTAGAGGAGTGTTTATAAGCATTTCCTTAACTATTTGTGGGAAAATAATCTGGGTTAGTATAAAACACTTATTTAAGTTGTGAAGACTAACCCAGCTGAGTTTGGTTGAGCAAATCCACAAGTACTCAAGTGTAGCAATGTAATCGTCAACAACAGGTTGGTAGACAACAGCAAGAGAGGAATGACAATAATTTATACACTGGACATTATGTTTTTTTATAAAAAGTAAAAATTTGAATCTTAGAACAAAATATTTAGCATAGTCTTTGTCTGGTTTGTGCTACCCCACTATTTCTTTTATTTTTTGTACCCTAAGTGTTTTCTAATTAAACTCTGAGGATGATTAGACTTAGGGGATCTTTGCTTTATTTTTTTTAGCCAAAGTAAATAACAATGTCTCAGTTCTCATGTTTCCTTTTCTGTCATCTTCCACTAAAATTACTTTTTTAATGTCTCTGTATTGCTGTTTTTAAAGCCAGTTAGAATCCTTCAGAGATCTGATGTTTTATAAAGTTCTCCACCCACATACATCTTAGAAGAGGTGTTTTGGTTTAGGTAGAACTTCCACTCACGGGATACATCGGAGAAACATGCTATTGAATGGGATGGGAGTATATAGCTGTACTTTAATGAGTCAAACAAGGCTTTGCTATGTAGGACATTTAGGACCCTTGGAAATCCATTATAAGCCATTTCTACCTCCTCTGCTTCAAATTAGCATTTTACAGGTAAATAAATGCACTTGAGAGGGACAATGAGGTCAAATAAGTGCTTGAAGCTAAAAATCCCTTGGTTGTGATTCTGCCACTATTTGCAATTTGCTACCTGAAGTTCAGTGACTTATTAGTCTGTGCTTGAAATTTCTCATCCTTAGCATAGAGATAAGAAAACGTACAACATCCAGCTAATGGAAATATTCTAATATTTAGTTAATTGTGCAGTTCCTTCACAAGAAAATTTGTTTTTGTATAAAACTCCAAGACCTTATCACCACCTATGTTCAGAGACATTTAAAGGCATGCTTTCAAGGTAAGTCATACTAAAATATGAGTAATGCTCTTATTCCAAATAACTTTAAGGTTTTGACTATTTTTATGTATAGGCAAGCTATACAATCATTAATGTTCCATGTACAGCTAAAAGAGTCAGAATCTCACCTTAACTGGTCAGTTCATCTTTATTTCCCCTTTTCTTTCGCATTTCTCACCAAAATCTTACCCAATCTCGGATGGCACAAAACTTTAAACTCTTCAGACATTGAGCATACTGAAGTTTTTTATTTGAAAAACTGCAATTATTTCAGCTCTCATTTAAGGTTTTTATTGTATATGGGAAGAGTTTACAGCAGCAGTCTTCATGTACCCAGAGGTTATCAGATGCCTTTCTGGGTAGCAAGCTAAATCTTAACTTGGTTGAGGCTCATATAAGATTGTGTATAGAATACAAATTATTGATCCTTGGATTTCCAGATGCGGTTTGATGTTGGTGTGCTATTGGTGTAGATCATATGCTTATGTTTGTATGGTTGTCTTATAGCTTTGTTTTTATGTTGGACTCTCCTTCTGCCTTCAGACTTCAGACAAGCATGCAGATGTCTCTAGGAATGCATTCTGCCCTAAGTTACTCCAGGAATGAGTTTGGTGGGCTTGGCAGTGTTAGGTTTATGGTTGGACTCGACGATCTTAAAGGTCTTTTCCAACCCAAATGACGCTATGATTCTATATTCTCTTATTTTAAAATCAGCTATTTATATTCAGAAATATCTATATCATTAAAAAAGGGCTTTGAACAGTAATATTGTCAAATTACACTAAGGGCATTTGATGAGCTTTCTGGAATTATACACACATAAGCAAAGCAGAATTCAGTCCTTTTTCAAAAAGATTACTAAACGACAAGTGAAGTCCTCTGGACATTTCTGTGCGTGACATACTTGTATACACCATGCTATGACTGCTAAATATTTTAAGCAAAAAACTGTTTACCTGTCTTTAGATATCTCTTTCAAAGTCCTTTCCTGAGAAAGAGGTGTCAGCAGGCTAGAACATTATCCTCATTAAATAATCCAGACAAAATCAATAGTTACATAGGATTCAGATTTCCTTCTTCTCCCTACATTTTAGAATAGTAATAAATTTGGGTAAGGAAACTCAAGTTCAGGTGCAGAATGAAGTGGTTTTAGTTCTGCCCGATAACCTGCCAAGCATTCAGGAAAACAGAAGCCACGAGCAGCTCTTCAACCCAGGGTCTGCAGTTTAGTAGCAGCAGTTTCTTCAGAAGCTGATGACATTCTGGGTAGTCACTGCAACCTGAATATCTCAAACAGTGGTGATAGAGCACTGAACCCTCAAACTACCCGCTCATATTCAGCTTCCAAGGTGGAACACCTATATTCGTTCTGTCAGCGCCCCTGTGTCATTATGCAGAAATGACTAGGCTACAATGACTTGGGATATTCAGGAAGTAGAAACTAAGAGCTAAACATTGATGGAGGAGTAGTTAAGAACCTACTCAGTGCTCATGAATACTAGATCTGGAGATATTAGAAAGTTCAGGGTTAGTTTTTATGCAAAGAAAGAGAAGAATTACTCTGTCTTTTACAGGCCTGTGTGTTGTATCAGGCTTCCTCTTCTCTTTCATTCTGCTTTAGTTCATCTACGTTTTGGTAATCCCTAAGCAGGTTTTGAAGAGTAGTTGGTGTTGATTGAAATATTAAATTTTGTTTGCCATGTTTAGGGTACTATGTATATATGGCTTCATTTTCAGTGGTGCTGTGAAATTTCAGCTCTGCCCACTAAAAAATACTTTAATACGATTTTGAAGGAGAAAATTTCTAATTAAGAGAGTAGCTTTAGACCAAAATTCCTCGGGCACCTACTTTTTGAAGCATCTTCCAGAACTGTCTGTTCAGTATGAAGTTATGTTGCAGTGTGTCACATTGAGGACTGGGCCTCTAGAGACATGCTTCCCAAACTACCATCTTATTGAGCATCAGGAGCATGAGGACAGGGAATGCTGAAGAGAAGGAATAGCTTTAGGTCAGCAGGCAGCTGTCATCCATGACTTCTTTGATAACATGCCTTTACATTTATACATTAAAAAAAATGGGCTTATCTGCCATGCCTACAAGAAACATATATGAAGACATCTAGCATTCCATCTAGCAGGGGACAGCGATAAATATATTAACTCTTCATTATACTGAATACTGTGATTCACCAAGCAGTGCAAGCAACTCACTTTACACATGGCTCATATTTCATGTACCCTAACAATTTATTTAGAAACCCAAACCATATTTATTCAGAACTTACATAAGTTTCAGAAAGCTCTGCTAGGAAGTGTTCCGTACTTTTAGGAACATTGATCTCCTGTCATAATCGTAAACTTCAGTTCCTTCTGTTTCTGGTTATTGTCCAGGGAGAACTGTACTATGCCAGAGGGAGATAACTTCTGAATTATTGTCAATACACTCTCATGAAATTGGTTGTAATGTCTTGGGCTGTATGATATTAACTATGTGTGGTTGCATTTTGCTACCTCTATCACTGACTTATGTTTATGTAATTCATATTTTTTGTACAGCAGAGTATTTTGAGATACCTTATGGTAGGTTTTACGATATATAAGGTATGCCCTGCCACTGTTGGTCTCCCAAAAGCCTTTTCTGTGATAAGTTGAACACTATATCATATCTCAGTATAGCTAATCTCTGTTTCACAATCAGCAGTGTTTCAGTTTATCATTTGTCTATTTTTTACCAGGGTGATTTAGGTCCTAGGATATCCTCCCATTCTTTGTTAATACTTGTAAAAAGCATACAGAGCATTAATTCAGTTGAAGTGTCTCCTGTATGCTTATTTTGAGACGTTATAATTTCAAACTGGGAAGTTCCCAGGGTATGTTGCATGTTTTTTGCTCCTACCCCATCACCTTTTAGAAAACAGCCATTTACCTGGAGTTTTAAATATATGTAAAAAGACTTTCAATGCTTTTTTACTAGCTACAAGATTAAAATTAGTTAAAATCTTGTATTGTTCTAGAACAATGATCTTAAAAAATTTGGGAGTGGGGAGTAATACATTCTTTTTTTTCCTGACTGATTTGAACCCTGAGCTTTCAAATGCAAATCTGATTTTACATTTTAGGTGGTAGAGGCAAATATGAGTGGTTTTCAGCTGTTCATTGCATTTAGGAACACTTTCATGGTAAGCCAGCACAATGATTGCATTCGGATGTAGTAGCACAGCAATGGATGAAACTGGGCTCTGGGGCAAGGAATGAAATATTGTACCCTGTTCAACACTGCATGATGCTGATTTTCTGCCATCTTCATAGTTTGGCAGCTGACTCTGGCCTGCAAGCCCTCAGAGAGGGGCTGTACCATGTATGAGGGTATCCATTTCGTAGGTTTGTGCGAAGAGAAGGGAAAGGTATAAAATGCATTTGAGAGTGCTTTTCCCTCTGAAACATTTCCTTGAAATTTAGGAGGTGGAAAAAAGAAATCCTTATCTGGCATTAATTATTATGGCTAGAAGGACTGTTACCTGTTCATCTCTGGAAAGAATTTCATGGTTGCAGCAGTGCTGGGCTGTCACAGAGCAAGAGCACAAATGGTAGGAAAAAACATAAAATTCTTCTTAGAAAATATCTGCAGGTTCCTTTGTAATACAATGTTTATACTCAGACCAGTTTTATGTTAGTCTATTTTTGAGTCACTTATCAAGTTCATCTGTCTGACTGTGGAATCAGCCCTTTGTTTATTGGTGCTATCTGTTATTGCTTATGGTTTCTCTTACAGCAACAACCAGAATTCCCAGTCATTAAATTAAATATGAGCATTCTCTTCCTCAGAGAGTTTACCTTTGCTTTTGATGTCAAAACAAAGACTATCATTGACCCATGACATCTATACAAAAATTCTGGCAGAGACTATAAATGTCAGTAGACTACTGTGGGTGGGACAAGAAAGAATGGTCAACACAGAGCCTTTCTTGCTTTAATTAATCTAAGGATGAAGAGATAGTAGTATAGTATAGATTCCTTCCTTGCTACCATTGCTGTGTGGAAAAGGTAGGACTCATTCTCTGGTACCTACATAAAAATACAGCTAGGTTCCGTCTGAGCAACAAAGTCGAATTGTCCAATTTCAGCATTTGCAAATAAAGGTGTCTGCTGTGTAGTGTAAAAAGGACAGTCCTTTAGGGTATGTGAGCAGAAACCAGTAGCTCTGACAGTTTAGTTCTTTAGCATTTACCTGTGGGTACTGGTCAAAAGTGACTAACATGTCAGAATGGATATTTGATTTTTAACACCTCAGGCATTTCGGAATATCTCCTCAAATATCCTGAAAACTGGATTTTCTCTTGCACTAAAGTGAACTCAGTAGTGCAGATGCTGAGGGGGAAAACACATATTCTTCATGCTTGCTCTGAAGCTGATGATAACGTGTTCTAAAGTTGATGATAACAGATAATATTTCCAAAGGACTGTCTGTCAGCCTTGAATAAGTGGAACAAGGTATGCCCCAATTTACCTTCTGGCTAACATTTCTGCAGTTAAGAACTTCCCCACACTAAAATTGCCTTCTGGGAAAACTGGATCTAGAAGGTAACTCGTTCTGCATCAGGTAAAGGAAGTACAATGAAAGATCCTCCATTGTATCTTCTCCTCCTCTTTCTACCCCAGAAAACACAAACAAAGCTCAAAGAGAAGAAAGAGATCAAGAGAAAGAGAATCACCACTTGTTTCCTATGTTTTTCTTGGATTACTTCTTTCACTGCCCTCCAGTTAAGATGCATAGTAATTAAAAAACACAGACAAATTAGGTTAGGAGTCCCTATCCTGAAATTCACCAATATAGGGCTCAGACTAATTTCTCATTTCCATGTCATAGAGATGGTGCCTGCTCAGTTGATGTGGTGGTACAGTCATTCTCTTCGGCTTGACTGTAGAAAGCAGGCCACCCAAAGTATGCTTTAGGATGATGAAATCCTCTGCCTCTTTGTGCCAGTTCTGCATATGGAAACATAACTGCAGTGCCTGTCTCAGAAATACTTTTCCCCTCCTAACAAAATTCACCTGTAGTTGTCATCATTTTGTCAGAAAAGCTGAAAAGTTTATCAAATGGCAATTCCCCACTGGTGCTAATTAAAGGATACTGAGAATATCATTGCAAATATTTGCATTAATGGATTGTCTTATAACAGTAATTCTTTACATAAAGCAACCTAGAACAATTCTTTCCAAGGAAACAAAACTTTCTGAAATGCAGGCATAATAATGCTGGAGTACTTACTGCCATCCAGGAAGGCAATTATGTAGACTAAAGCAGCATGACCTATCCGTAGAAGACAAGCTTTTCTCTGGTAATTTCACTTGACCATTGCATCTGTAACTGATCGGTCCAGTTGTCCTGTGAGATTGATTAGAAGGGGCCAGTTCTCAGTTTTACATCGAAGATGAGTTTTATTTATTGGGCGCTATTCTGTCAGGAAAGAAACAAATGTCTTCTATCCCAGGAAGGTGAAATGAAACTTAGAGCATTTTGCTCTTCCCTTATATTATAAATATTATAATATGTGAGCAGTCATCATTTTGGCCAGCTAAATTGTCTTTTCAAGAAATCTGTCTTCTTATTTTTTTCTGCTCCTTTCAGATAGTTTGGAAAACTGCTTTCATACCTAGGGTATGAAGAATCATAGGAACAGCTTTGCAAAGGTATTTCTCTCTGTTCTCGTCTTTTATCTTTACCTCAGGTAAGCATTTAGCTACACTTAAACTTTATTCATGTGCTTATGCATACTTTTAAAGCGAAGATATGTAGAATATGTTAAAAGGATGTTTGTTTCCCTGTGTAAAACTTTAAAGGTTAGTGCTAAAATGTGCTACACATTGCTATTTTTTAATTGAATGAAGAGAACCTTGTGAATAAAAAGCTGTATTTTTTTTTTCTAGAGATATAGAAAAAAATCCTTGCTGCATTCTTATTTATGGAATTGTATTGAGGAGTTAGAAATGTAGATGGAACTATCTGTTTGAAAAACTGGACAAATAGTTGTGAATTTTAAGCATGAGTAATATTAATACTAGGAGCAGATTTTTTTTTGTTATTCATAGAAAACAGAAATACTACATGTTTGGCTAGCCAGTCATGTTATGTTAGTTACAGAGAACAAGTGTGCCATTGGCTTCTCTACATTCTCATTGATATGCCGGACAATGGTTATGTGAGTTTTAATGGATGGAGTTTTTTTTTTTTTACATATGCCATGACTTCTTGGGAGACATCCAGAGTCACAGAATATAAGATTAAGCTTATCCAACGAAAATAATTGACTTCTCAATTAGTATTATTATAAAGCCTGTAATTTACCAACTTTGACCATCTGGCCAGCTGTACTTTTCTCTTTTCAATGTCAGTTCCTCCTGTTTATCCTTGGCCAGTGAGCTCCTTTAGCCTAATACTTTTTCATCTCTATTATGGACTTGTAACCATGGCTTACAACTGAATGCACATCCTAACTACATTTACTACACAGGTAATGAAGAGCTTTGTGGGCAGAGCATTTGAAAATTGATTAGCCGGGATGAAAGTATTTGTTGTTCACAACAACTCAGCACAGCAGTTAATTCATGACCAACTCAGATTCTATTAGGAAGGCCTATTGAAAATGTTATTATTATTGTGAGTCCCAATTAATGAGTATAAATTATTTGTTTGCTGAAATAAGGGACGTAGGATTTTCAGAAGGTTTAATCTCTCTATTTCAGCAGAAAATGTGGTAAATCATATTACCAGAGAAGCACAGTTCCAACCCATGAGTGTTCTGGAAATAATCTGTAACCATGATGGACTATTTCAGTCTAGACGTAGGGAGATTCTTAGTAAGAAATAACTACCATAATTATTTTGGGTATTAGATACCAATTTTCTATTATTAAGACAGAAATTATATGTCTGTCAACATATCATTTCTGTATCAATTTTCAGATATAAAGGCATACAAGAGTCTTATAAAAGCAATGTATCTGTGACACAAAACTTCTCTGGAAACTGTTTCTAAGATCTGTTAGAGACTATATTATTCTGGCATTTTTCTTGAGCATTTAATCGCGTTTCATCTCTGGAGCAAAGACTTGTTTTCAGTCTATAGCAGTAAACCAGCCATTAAATAATGAAAAACAGAAAAGGAAGAAATGTTTTGATGAAGAAAGGGTTCTTGAAGGGTTAATTTGTTTTCAAATAAAATTTGCTGCTCTGTGCAAAGGGAAGGGAAGTTTTTTGTGCTTCTTTTATCAGATTCCTCCTACTGCTCTGACTGTGCTCTGTTTTTTCTGATTTTCTCTAGAAGGCAAATCTAAGTGTGGTGATCAAAGGTGCACAATTACTTATTATTCACCTGAGCTGTTCCACGCGCTTAATATTGATACTATTTAAAAATCTTCTTTTCCAAGTTTCTCTAACTTTCTGATGGACTTTTGGGTCCTAAGGCTGTCTCCACTGCTATTGTTGAGTATACAGGACCAGGCCTCAGATATTTAGCAAGCTGCATTCTAAAAATTAGTCCAGGTACACTTAGGAATAATGATACTCCAGTGTTCTTACTATAATGTTAAATGCGTATTAATCATGATCATTATCATTGCCATCTAAAACGGTTACCAAGTAGCATGGTAACAACCATTAACTAGCAGTATGCTTCAACCTTTCCCCAGTGACCAAATAATAAACTGTGATTTTACATTCACATCAATATTTGTTTCTATCTACATTCCTGTTATTTGAAACATTGCCTTGCACATTTTTCTATTACTCATCTTGCACATAGGTAAGTTAAAAAAACACCACCCATTTCGCTTTTTAAAGTACTCATCATTATTTTGACTGAAATATCATAAAAGCATTGAATTCTGACATTGGGGTGGTTAGCTACATGAACAATGAAAAAGCTGTTCCTAAGATAGAAAATAAATGATGAAACTTTATTTCAGTATTTGTGACAGACCATTGCATCTTACTGTAAAACAGACAAACTGTAAAAGCTAGTGGATCATATAATTATGGTTGAAATAGAGTAGGGGGAAAAAATGAACATATTTAAATGCCCCTTTTCAGATGAATAGCTCAGCAATGTACACTATGTAGGCAGTAACTGTGCTGAATGCAGCAAGTTCTGAGTTCCATGTCGTGCTAAAACAAATTATTCAAGTAACAATGGAGGTGAAAACTCTTTCAGGAGTAGCTTACACAATCAGCTAAATCCAGATATAATAGTCTTAAATACCAGACTTAAATTCTACATTATATTATGGAGAAAATAAGGCTAGAGTTGTACTTATTGTAGTATTTCATTCTAAAGTATTTGGCTTTGTAGTGAAGCTGGACACACATTTTTCAACAGAGTATTTCCTTTCTNTGTCTTTCTGTCTTTCTCAAATTAAAAAAAAATACCAAGCGGTCAAAAGAATTCATTCTTCCTGAGTTTTAGAAAGCTCAGACAAAAGACAAGACCCCCGTGACCAAGACCTACCTAGCATGAAAGCTATGGTGTTAGCAAGCAGTGACATAATTATTTTAATTTGATCCAGAATTTACTATAACCTGGTAAATCTTCTAGGACCCAGGTGACTTCTTTCAGCTCCTATTATAGCTGATAAATCAGAGTAAAAAGATTCCCACTGATTCCTTGCAAACTGGATCATGTCCTTACTGTGTTCCTGTAAATAACACTAGGTTTTCAGTCCTGTCAAGATGAGGAGGGGCACTTCAGTAATGTGTCTGATTTATTATTTTGTACTGGCCAGTATCCAGAGTATCAGAGGGAAGAAAAAAGAAAAAAAAAAGGAGTAATTTGCTAAATGCATATTTACGCTGCTACAGGAAAGGGCAAGTAAATTGGGAGTGGTATGCTGACATGTAATACAGAGAAGAAACGGGTTAATAATTAAGATAAGGAAGTATAAGTCACTAGAAATGGTGAGTAAATTATATGGTGTCTATACATTTAGAAGTCAAACCTAACAAATATCAGAAAAGATGGGAGTCTTTAAGAAACTTGCTTCTAATGGCTTCATTTTGCAGTCACATGGCCCTTACAAAATAATTAAAATATTTACATCAGTTTTTAGCTGCTGGAACTAAGTTGCAGTCAACATTCTGAATGTATGTTTTCCATAACCTGGTACTTTATATTTTAGAACTTTTAATTTATACTGGAGAACACAGGACAGAGCAAACTGAAGGAAAAGTTTATATACCAACTTGTGTATGTTACGTACTTGATGTGGAACAGACTTTCTGTTTTGCATATTTATCTTTGATGTTTATTCAGTGAAATGTTTATTCTGCTGAAGCACGAGGTCTGTCTTTGACTCTTGAAAATCTTTTAGAGCGTAAGTTGACAGAATACATTGCTTTCTAGTTTTTTAGCAGTCGTCATGACCTGTGTGATCAAATGGAAGTAGTTGAAAGTCAAGATATACAATGGAGTAAAGGTGAGACTAAAACTTAATGTAATCTGAATGTTTTTTTTGTAGAATCATAGAATGGTCCGTGTTGGATAGGACCTTAAACATCATCTTATTCCACCCCCGCCCTCCATGAGCAGGGACACCTTCCACTAGACCAGGTTGCTCAAAGCCCCATTCAGCCTGACCTTGAAAAATTCAAGACATCCACAACTTCTCTGGGCAACCTGTTCCAGTGTCTCACCACCCTCAGAGTAAAGAATTTCTTCCTAATATCAAATCTAAATTTACCCTCTTTCTGTTTTAAATGATTACCCCTCGTTCTATCACTACACTCCCCGATAAAGTGTCTCTCCCCATCTTTCCTGTGGACCCCTTTAGGTACTGGAAGGGGCTATAAGGTCTCCCCAGAGCCTTCTTTTCTCCAGGCTGAAGAATCCCTGCTCTTGCAGCCTGCCTTCACAGGAGAGGCACTCCAGCCCTCTGATCATTTTTGTGGTCCTCCTCTGGACCTGATCCAACAGGTCCATGTCCTTCTTATGTTGGGGGCCCCAGAGCTGGATGCAGTACTCCAGGTGGGGTCTCATGAGAGCAGACTAGAGGGGCAGAATCACCTCCCTTGACCTGCCGGCTGCACTTCTTTCATGCAGCCCAGGATGTGGTTGGCTTTCTAGGCTGCAAGCGCACATTGCCCAATCATGTTGACCCAACAGCCCCAAGTCCTTCTCCTCAGGGCTTGTCTTCAACCCATTTTCTACCCAGCCTGTATTTGTGTATGGGATTGTCTCAAACCACATGCAAGACCTTGCACTTGGCCTTGCTGAACTTCATGAGGTTCACAAGCCTGCCCACCTCTCAAGCCTGTCCAGATCCCTCTGGATGGCATCCCTTCCCTCCAGAGTGACGACCACACTACACAGCTTGGTGTCATCAGCAAACTTGCTGAAGATGCGCTCAATCTCACTGTCCATGTCACCAGCAAAGATGTTGAACAGTACCAGTCCCAATACTCCTGAGGAACACCACTTGTCACTGGTCTCCACTTGTACATGGAGCCGCTGACTGCAACTCTTTTGAGTGCGGCCATCCAGCCAATTCCTTATCCACCGAGTCATCCATCCGTCAAATCCATGTATCTACAATTTAGAGACAAGGATGTTGTATGGGACAGTGTCAAATCCTTTTCCAGTCAGTGGGAACTTCACTGGACTGCCATGACTTCTGAAATATGATGGATAGTAGCCTAGCAACTTCGTCTGCCAGTTCCCTCAGGACCCGCAGGTGGATTTCATCAGGTCCCATGGACTTGTGTACCTTCAGGTTCCTTAGAAGGTCTTGGACTTTATCTTCTCCTACAGTGGGTGGGTTTTCAGTCTCCCAGTCCCTGCCTTTGCCTTCTGTGACTTGGGTGGTGCGGCTAGAACACCTGCTGATGAAAACTGAGGCAAAAAAGTCATTGAGTACCTCAGCCTTCTNGGTCTTGGACTTTATCTTCTCCTACAGTGGGTGGGTTTTCAGTCTCCCAGTCCCTGCCTTTGCCTTCTGTGACTTGGGTGGTGCGGCTAGAACACCTGCTGATGAAAACTGAGGCAAAAAAGTCATTGAGTACCTCAGCCTTCTCTATATTCCAGGTAACCAGGTGTACTGTTTCCTTCTGGAGAGGGCCCACATTTTCTCTAGTCTTCCTTTTATCAGTGGCATACCTGTAGAAGCTTTTCTTGTTGCCCTTGATGACCCTGGCCAGATTTAATTCTATCAGGGCTTTAGCTTTCCTGACCTGATCCCTGGCTGTTTAGACAATTTCTTTGTATTCCTCCCAGGCTACCTGTCCTTGCTTTGACACTCTGTAAGCTTCTTTTTTGCGTCTGAGTTTGCCAAGAGCTCCTTGTTCATCCATGCGGGCCTTCTGGCATATTTGCCTGATTTCCTCTTTGTTGGGATGCATCACTCCTGAGCTTGGAGGACGTGATCCTTGAATCTTAACCAGCTTTCTTGGGCCCCTCTTCCGTCCAGGGCTTTATAACATGGTACTCTACCAAACAGATTCCTGAAGAGAACAAAGTCTGCTCTCCTGAAGTCCAGGGTAGCGATTTTGCTGTGTGCCCTCCTCACTGCTCTAAGGATCTTGAACTCCACAATCTCATGCTCACTGCAGCCAAGGCTGCCCTTAATCTTCACTTTTCCCACCTCTCCTTACTGGTGAGAACAAGGAAGAATATGTGTGAGTTATCAAGCTGTTGAAGCACAGAAAGTAAGAGTAACGTTTTCATCATGAACAGCCAGTCTTTCATTTGCAATTTTACTCTATGAAGCAGGTTTCCATTATTGACATTAAAGATATTAAATCGTTATTTCAAGGACCAGTTTAATTATACACTCAGAAAGAACTTGAGAAGATGTAATTCACATTTGTCTCTCTCTGTATGGTATGTTAATTTCTATACTTATATATTTTTCAGAAAGAGAACTTTTTTGGAGGGATGGTTATCTGAATAGAGAAAATTAACAAATAAAACCACTAATAAAAGAGTTGAACCTTGATAGGAAACCTATTTAAAATTAGAAAATATAAATAAAAATAAAATAGAAAACCTATTTAAGATTTATTACTGTGCCTCTTAACAGTGGTACCCTGGTACCCTGACACTTAGATGCAACACTGAATATGCTTCTCAAAAATATGTGTGACAGAGGCCAAATCCTGACTTCAGTGATATTGATGTAAGCCATGATAATCTTATGGCCAGAGAAATATGCACATGTCAGAATTCTACAATGTGTTTTTGTAAAATTCACTGGATGTGGAAATGAGCTGTATCTATTGACTATCTTACATTTCACTTGATACCTATTTCCTAAAAGATTCTTCTGCTTCAGGAAATTATCTTCAATGCACAGTATTTGATTACCTCATCTTAGTAGATCTGTTCTCATTATTGCTTGATAGCAGACTGATGGACAGCACCAGTGCTCATTCTTTGCTCATTTTTGACAAGCTCTCATGCTTGCATTTAACACCATTTTCTTTCAGAGAAACCCTGTAGCAATCATCAGGCAAGGTAGGCTTCTTATGTGCATCTTTCTGAACTTCAAGTAGCTACTTCAAGATGTGGTTAATGTGCTGTAAAAACTGCAGAGAGGTTATTTATTAAGTTATTTCTGATCAGTCTTGAAAGAGTTGCCATAAAAAGAAGTATATGGGAGCAGGTCACTGTCGTCGTATATACTGTGTATGACATTAGTCTCTGATCAGCATATGAAACCATATGGATATCCATTCATATTTATTTCATCACATAGAAGAAAGTGGACACTTCTGAAATTCTTTTGTGATCATTCTTTACTGAACACACTTAATGGCAGTGGCCTCCAGGATAAGAAAGTTCAATGACATGTAGCCAGATGAGGATCTCTGAAGCACCTTGAAATACACAGGTGTGTTCACCACACAGGACAAGCAGATTAAGGTATATGTCCTTAAACGTTAGTATTTATAATTTGTATGCAAGTACTGTTGTGCTTTTGTGTTATTTATAGAGTTACATTTTTCAGCCAACTTCATCTTGTAGATAAGAGAAACCATAAATTGACAGCAAACAGAATGTCACTGTGGTACCATTATTTGTGTCAAAGATAATATGTCTTCATTGGAAGGCTAGCAGGAAGAATCAGGAGAGTAAATAACATTGTGTATCAGTTCTAAAAATTTCTAATGTATTACCTTTTCACTTAAACCTGCATTGTAACTTACATTCACTTTCAACTCAGTAAACACAGGGTTTCCTTTTCCTTTTGAGTAGATATCACTAAAAGGCAAAAAAGAATTTCTAAGTCTGCTGTGCTCTGTTGTCCGAGCTTCTTGGAGTGTGGGAAGAAAAAATATTATTACTCTGATAGTTGTACTGGAAACATTTACAGTGTTTACTTTAGCTAAGGAAAGTTGACATGACTTAATGGAAATTAGTTAAGACAGAGTGCATTCTGTACAGATCCTCTGTAACATCTGTATTTTCTACCTCACCTTCTAGCCCGCATTTAACATATATGAAATTTAATCAAAGTTCTCCAGATTAAAAATTAAGCATGGATGAATCTGTTCCAAATATAAGATTTCAAAAGTTTTTCTCAACTGTGAATTAAGTTAATTTCTTTTCTCCTTTTCCCAACTCCTCTGAGATATTTTTTTTTTTTCATTCCTCATTACATTGTCTTAATCACTTTTAAATTATCTTGCCCACACCACAAGCCTCAAAAATCACTGGGTAAAATGCCGAAGTCTGTAAACGCTGGTCTGTCCTTAGTTTTTGTGACACCACTACCGCATGGTTTAGAAACCGGTCCCTTCCAACCCTGACTATTCTGTGATTCTGTGATTCTGTGATTCTGTGGTAAAGCTTCTAATGGATATAGTTCTGATGTCAAAAAGACGTTCAAGTCAATGCAACTCATTGAGATGAGTTCTAATTAAGACCTACTTTGAAGGTGAATTTAGAAAGGGGACTTGGCTTTTAACTGCATCTCTGCAGGTTTACTTCCACCTTTCAGTCATTTCTGATAGTTGTATAATCTCCATGAGGCTGCTGTCTGAGTTCAATATTCAGATCCTGTTTCAGTGCTTCAGTTTCTGTCAGTAGACTCCTACCTGCCTTCTACCAGCTGTGCACTACATCTGCCTGGAACCATTTAGCTTTAGATGCTGTTGGGAATGTAAGACTACATCAAATAAGAGTTTAGGAGCCCTGGTTTTTGGACCCGAGAGAGGAATCCAGAAGCCCGGTGCTAGGTTTGCCCAGATGGTCAGTCTGGCATTTTTTCCATCTGCCCTGAATTGCCCCAAATAGATTTCTGCTCAGGATTGGCAAGCTATTGGCAATGCAGTATGTTTCTAAACTAAGATGTGCTATCAGCAGACTACTCTGTGTGATCCCTAATGCAGATTCTCTTTGCAGTCCTCAGCAGTAAAATAAATGGGTGTGTTACAATGCTCATTTTCCTTCCCCCTTCCTTTTCCTTCCTTTTCCCCTTCTCACTCCTGGAGAGCTAGAGTACCCAGGCAAACTTGTTTAACGGTCTACAGTGAAACAGTTTGCAAAAGAGTAGTGAATTTCTTCTTATCTCAAAATATATGTATGGAAATGGAGCCATGAGGACACTAACTAGGAAACTTTGGTCACACCACTGTTCTAGAAAACAGACAGGACAGTATTGCAGCAGCAACTCTAGAGCAAGTTTTCTCACAAGGCAATTAAACACGTAAGGGAAGCAACTTTATGTTGAACCAAAGACACAATTAACAGTTTGCAGAAATATAACATACAGTAGAAAGTGGATTTACTGTTTTTCAGTTTCTTCTTTTGCAGTTTTCATTTGCTGTATTCCATCTGAAATACATTAGTTACTATGGAAACAGCAGTGTCATTGGCATGGGTCTAAGCATGCTGATGTCCACTACAACAGTAATAAGCCAATTTCATTAATGATTTAGAATATACAGTATGGTTTGGGAAACAGAATTGTAGATAGTAGAATACAATGAAAAGATGGCAAGGGTCATAATTTTCACCTTGCAAAGAGAAAAGTCATGATCATTCCGTATTATCGAAGTTTTGCCTGAAAATATACATCAGTTGGAAATAAACACTTGTGTGTTGTCCTATTTCCACAGAAATAGTGGCAATACCTTACCCTGAATTCTGATTTTCATAGTTTCCATAATTATATCTTAGAGCAAAAATTCCAATATGGATGTTTGCTCTGGGGAGAAGGCATTTTAATTTCATGATCCTGTGTCAAGATGCTTTGCTCTTTACAATCTCTCACTTGCACGTTTTTCCCAAAACCTTGATTCAGGGTTACAAAAGTACCTTAGCAGCCACCTCTATGTTGACCTGTTACTTTGAGTTGGAGGCAGCCTTGGTATATTCTTCATGCTGTGTGGAAATATAAATTGTAAAAAAGAAAAATGTTATTTCCCAAATCACCTGTACAAGGGTTCTACAAAGAATCTTTATTGAGTTTGTAATAAGACTGCATCATTTGTCAATATAAAAATTTTCTTTCATACATGATAAAATTTCTGTTGGTTGATAAATACATATAAATGCCACTGAAAGACAAAGAATCACTTACCAGAATGTCTTGGTGGGTCTCAAAATAACCCTACCAGATATATTGTGGCCCAGAATTTTTGAGATTATTCAACTACATTGTGTATGTATGTAAGCAGGGTGTCTCAGTTGTATCTTATGCATGTTTTTGCGTATAAGCCCTTCAGTTAAAAACTTTGGATGTTGTTCAGGTTTATTTCTGCACGTGGATATTGTCTACATTTTTTGTTGCTACCACCTTTTAATAATAAAAGGCTTAATTTCTGATGAATCCTGAGTTGTCTAATAGGTCATGTACAACAAAGATGGTTTAATTTCCAGCTAACTAAATGGTTAAGAATTTCCACAGAGAATAGCAATTTTTCACTACAAAAAATATACAGTTTTAAAATTTGTGGGCTAGTCGTTCAATATAAAGAGTCAAAGTAGAGCATAGTACAAATATCCATTGAAAGGTTAAGTTTTGGAGGAACTAATTGTGGATTCATCAGACATAAGATACCAGACTTAGAAACAGGATGAGTTTTCCATTCCTGGAGGAACATCCAGATGTAAACTCATTCGGTCTTGTTAAAGAAAAATTGCAGGACTTGTCATTTATATGATGAACTTTGGCTTCATAACTGTTTCCAGGATTTGAACTTTGGTCTTTGCTTCATTTATATAAAATACATTTGGAATAACAATTTATTTGCACATCATTTGAAAGGTTACCATTTGATGTCCTGGTAAGTGACACAGTTCTGTTTCCCAAACTGTTGATTTCTTTCAATACATTAGCTTCAGATGTTCATCTGTCTGTAGATTGTATTCAGATTATTTACATTTCCGTTTTTATGTGAGGCGGGGTAAGGATATATGCAGTGCAACTCCCTTGAGCTTTGGAATGCAGCTTTTAGTTGGGTTTATACTATGCTGTATGAATTAGAGAGAATGCTAAAATAAAAAAGGTTTTTAAAGAATTATTAAGTTTGATAACACAGTGGAACACTGAAAACAATATCAACTCATAGACTACATTTTAGACTACATATTTAATGCAACAAATATTCTGCATACTTTAATCTGAAGTCATGGCCAGCTATTGATTTTATTCAGTCCTCCTTCATTTAGTGTCCTGTAAGTCCTTTCTCTCTAAGCACAATTATTAAAAAATTGTTCTTCACTTTACTGGCAACACCTCTGTCAGTTTTTGCTGTCTTCATCTTAGCTACTAGTGTTTCCTCTCTCACCTCCCAACATCTCATCTCTTCCACTTACCTTAAATGGTATTTCCAATATCTTGTTTCTGTTGTGCCTTATTCTATTCTGTGTTGTTACAAATCAGTGAAGCCCAGGGCTGTTAATCCTTTCTCTGTGGAAGAATACATTTATGCAGAAAGCCCAATGTCAACTTTAAACTTCTGATGAGATTGCCTATAATTAATTACATTTTCTGTAGAATACCTAAGGCTCATTGAATAGTTGGAGGTCTCTGCTGGACTGCTGCATTATTTACAGAATAATTCTGTATTGGGAGTATATTGACAATTTTAGACTGGAAAATCTTTAGGCAGGAGTTAGGGCAGTTTTCATTTACATCTTCAGTGGCACTAAACAGGTGGTCATTTCAGTAAATAATAAGGATACATAAGAAAATAGCAAACTTGTGACCCAAGCTGAGTACAACTTCATACAAAGAGCAGCTACTGGAACTGCTATTAGGAAAACATAACAAGCCCTCCAGTGGTGAAAGATCAACTAGAAAAATCACTTCAAACCTTAGCATTGGAAATCCAGGTAAGCAAATTTCAAGAAGCAAAAAACTGTCCTTCCCAGCTTCCCCTGTGAGAATATTTTTTTTCTCTCCAGGCAGGGTAAATTGCTTTTTTAATCTTGTCCAGACAAGGATATTGTGTGACAAAACCTTGGGTTCAGACTGAATGGAAGGAAAAACCCAGTTTCTGTAACATGTTGAACCAGTCAATAGGCATTTGAGGTAATTAATTTTATATGCATACTTATTTGGAATATTAAATTTTTTTCTTTTCTACCCAGTTTTCCAAATCCCTTAGATTTATGCCATTTTATTAATGGATTCTGTAATGTTATTGAAAACTACTAGTCTTTTTCACAGTAACTAGTTTCATTGTTGAAAAATTCTGTTGATTACATTTTAGCTTTCAAAAAAATTACCCTTGTGACAGACATTAAAATCTTGTTATATTTTATTGGAACTTCAATTTTATTTTATTTTATTTTAATGTCCATGTAATAAAAAATCCAGAAGCAATCTAATAAAGTCCTTTTCTAAAAGGATAGCTCCTACAAGTGGAAATTTTGGGCTTTAACTTGGAATTCTTATCTAGAGGAAAAAATGGTTAAAGCCAATTCTAAAAAAAATGGATTCCTAATTGTAAGATCAGCAGTAACCATTTTGTATTTTTGCCACTTGCTGGACACAGAAAACACAGTGTTTTCTGCTGTACTGGAAGAGTGTCATCAATATAATTTTAGTGAAATTTGTTCTTTCACAGAATGCATGTGTACCTTGCTCACTTAATGAGGCAGTAACACACTATGACATTTTTGCTCTGCTTACGTACTACTGGATAGTAATTTGTATATCAAAAGTTGTTCTTGTTCTAGTATTTTCAGTATTTTGCACTTATATTTCATTGTGCTAGATATTCTGGTACTGTATTTATGAAGTGCTCAGATTTCAGCTCCTGAGAGAGATCTGCTAAGGGTTACAAAGCAATTAAAAATCTGAAAGTTGATCAGAACAGCTGGTAAAACCAACTATTCTGTTGTTTGCTGTGGTATACTGACAGCAATCAGAACTTGCTATTGTTAGACGAGGAAACTGTAAGGTAAAAAATTATTTGACTAATTTGTTGATACTGAAGTCTTCACATCTGCTACAGAATATTGCACTATTCATAGAACACATTCTTGGAACCATTAGCAGTAATAAACACTACTGTGTTCATTATGTGGCAGCTCTGTCACAGATAACATGACTGGTAATTCACTTTTATTGTGGCGCTCAGCAGTGCATTACTACAATCTCCTATGTTCTTCTGCAGAGCTTGAATTGTATTTTAAATTTCAAGCACAGGACAAATAAATGTATGGGTTTGGAAAACCCACGTCTTTGACTCCTGATTCCCAATTTGTAAACATTTCAGATTCTGTGAAAAGTACTGCAAGTGACTATTAACCATGGCATATTAATTCATAGCTGTCAATGTTTTTCCATGTAAATTCCTTAGCCTTGCTGCAGCAAGAGAACGCAAATTCTTCTTACCTGTAAAAACTGTACTCTACCAGTGACTCCATGTAGGATGCTTTTATGTGTAATGCATTGATAGAGAACAATCTGCTGCAAAGCTATGCTCATTAGTGACGATGTTTATAAAACAATGTCCCAAATAACACAGTTGATCAACACATCTAAGAGAAAGTTGCAGTCTACTAGCAACTCCACAACATTTAGGTTTCATGGCCTTTCTTTTCTAGATCACAATTTTCTACAGAGATTATGGGATCCATTCTCCAGGTAAGCTCTTAACTCCGTGTTTAATCATGTCAGTCTGTGGTCTGATATTTTAAGGCAACAGGCATTAGCAACTTTTATAGAAATAAGGAGTTGATCATACCTGATGGACAACTTCTTTGGTTCTTAGGTTATTCCTATTGTGTTTCCAGCTTCATCTGAAGAAAGAATCTTTCTGTTTCAAAGAGGTTAGCACGCTATTTTGAGGTCTTGATGTCTAGCCGTATTTTATATTAGATAAAGATATATCAAAACAGCCAGGGTCTATAAGCCCAGAACGGGAACTGGAGGTGATTATGGAGGGATGGACGAGCGCTAGCTCTCTCCCCAAAGATTTTCCCCACCTGGCCTGCAGATGTTCTGTTATTTCCAGACATTCATATCTGTAGTATGTTGGCTGAGCTCTGGCACTAGAATATCAGCCTTTTATAATAGTCATGGTCATGCTCTGTTTTGACTGCCTACTAATGCCTTCCTGACAAATCCAGATGTGAAAGAGAAAAGACAGCAAAAATGTGAACAAAATATAAATAAAGGTATAACGCTTTCTTAGTCTGAAAATTTTCCGTTTGCTTGGATTCAAAACCCTGCTCTGAAGAATGGTAATGTTATTCAGTTCCCCTCTCGAAATTTAAAAAAGAGAACACCATATATAATAAAAATTTTAAGCATGGTCAAAGAGTACTAGTAAGCCCTATAGTAATAGCCATAAGCTTATACCATAGTGCTGGAGTACCCAAGATCGGAAAGATCATTAATAGATTGTGAAAACAGGTCTTCATTCAAAAGATAAAAGTTAATTTTAGCAATGTATTAATGATCTTTTGAATAGAGTTTTTTTCTGTGTTTATATGTAAGCTGGCTTTAAATTTAAAAGAAACAGGGATTGTTACAGAAAAAAAACAATTTAGTGGCTCAGACTTGTATATTCCATTCAATTCTGAACTTTCAAAGATATTTGTACCTCAGAGATAGTTATCTCTTCCTGTTTCACCCTTTGCTTCTATCAAAAGTAATAAAAATGTTAATAAGTGTACAGTGTTATCAACTTTTTCAGTTAGGTGCTTTGTAAGTCAAGATAATCAACACTAGACTGCATAACTAGTTGAAATCTTTGAATATTTCTATATCCACCATAAGAAAAAAAACAGAAATATCGGGGTAATTCCAGTTTGTTTTTATAGTACTTATGACTTATTCCTCTGTAATATTAAACGAGAATGTAAAACAAAATGCATTCCTCCACTCAACATTTATTTGCTATATAAAGCTTCAGCAATAATGCGTTTTCCTCCTTCATTCTACCTGAGCTGATTGAAAAGTTTTACATATTTACCAAGCTCACAATTTGCCTGAGTTCATGAATTATGCAGTTAGCATGAATGCAATTTCCTGCATTTTACAGCAAAAGTTTTAATTGTGTAATGCAGTGCTATATAGGGAAATCTCATTCATAAACTATAGAACACATTAGAACAATTTCTTACATGGGTGAGTATTCTTGGGCAAACAGCTCAGGTGAATATGGTAATTTGTCTAATAAGCTATTTCCAGGCAGTTTTTATCCAGGGGCAATATTCCTTAGTTACAATGTTTTCAGGAGCACTTTCGGTAGGTCAGGTATGAGCAGGACACCAATGATACTTTTGTATGTATACTGAAAAGATTCTAGTAACTTCATTTTTCCTGTCTTACAGTGGGTTTATAAATACACACGAACATGAAGAACATGTGGTAGAATACAATATCAGTACGTGCTTAGTCCTACTAATTCTATTGTGGATCATTTAATGTAGTTATCCTCAATGAAGTCCAGATTATTATACCGGCACCACTTTATGCTGTGTGTTTTAAGCTATGAACTTAATGAGAAGGAAGTCAACTAATTGTTTATTTTGTTACTGAACTATTCTAATATAGTAATACAATTAGAAATCATGAGCATTTTGCTTCATATTACCTTTAGTTTGAAACAAATCTGTGATCTCTGAAAACTTAAGTGATCTCTGAAAACTTAATAGCTCTGAGCACACTGTGTGCACCAAGTAAACAGTAAGACTTGTAGAATTCAACAAAGCAGAGAGCCGGGCCACTATGCAGCACTGTGGAAAACCTTATCTTTCATCTTTCTTCTTTTCATTTGCAGCTTTTACAAGAAAATGTTCCTGTGTTACTTTTGGCCAGCCAACTTTATTTACTTTCACCTTGCTTCCATTTACTTAGAGTCAGCGTATAATTTGTATCTTAAACTTCAAGAGCTTACCTAATTTGCAAAGTTGCACTTGAGGCTATTATCTACAACAGGCTTCTCTTTATATCAAAGTGCTCATACACTCAGCTCTTAGATTGTATTTTGACTGATCCAGCAGGTCTTTGTATGTTTTTTATGATTAACAATATTTGATTAGGAGTGGTTAAAAGAAATTTAGAACCACGCACACACTTTTGCTGAGATTGGAACGGTCAAACAGCCATTTCAGGAGTGCTCCTGAGATCACCTGTAATATTGGGAACAGTCATCTTGAAGCAGTCCTGTTGTTTCTCATCACCTGGTGTCAGTACAGTTCAGCCTGCTCTTCAGCTACCTGGCTGGCTGATTCACTTTTGGGGTCTCTTGCCTCACTGAGGAACTGGGGGTCAGACACCCTGGGCAAGGTTCAAAGGTCTAAGCAGAGACATCTGGTATGATGGAGGATGCTCAGGACAGCTGAGAAATCTGCAAGTGCAGACAGGCAGAGGAACAGCAGACGCCTGTACCCATGCAGGTGCCTAGCAGAGCACACCCCAGCGCCTCACACGGCCCCGCTTACTTACCTGGGGATACCCGAATCCCATACGTTATCTTTTAGTGAAATGCACAGTGAGAGAATTCATGGCAAGGAAAGTAAAAGAGCAGCTGAAGGGACAAATGGGAAAGAGAGTCTGTAAGGTGGTGCTTAGCTTAAACCTAGCAACTGTGGGCCTCCATTTGTAGGCTGCCCGCTGTATTCTTTGGCCACACTGTCATCCCTTGCTTATTTAGAAAGCTGGTTCCAACTGAAATTTCTTTTCCTTAGACTACAAACCTCACTTTAGTACGGTCCATTAGGTTTTAGGTTATTTCTCCTTTGTAGCACATGGATTGAGTTGCAAGCACAAAATTTGCATTGGAAAGAAATCAGCTTTTGTTTATTTTATATGTGAAGTAATTTCTGAAAATTCCACTTTTTTTTTTTTAACCATATCCTGCTTTAATAATGAAGCAACAGTTCCCAAGGAATTTTCTGGTAATTATTGTTTTATTATTTAATGGCCTGAGGCAAGACTGAGAGTAGAGAACATTCTTCTAAAGCAAGGAGGAACTGCAGTAACGGTAAATCTCTCTGGTATTATCGCTGTTATGAACCATTTTGAAAAGTTTATGATGCAGGCATGCAGGCTTGAAAGCATTCAGATTCACATTAAAGTATTCAGATATTTTAGAATTAAAAGCCTTTTGTAAAGCCCTAATCCTTTCCAGCCTACCTTTCAAAATAGTTGCTGAACTACTTCATATTCTTTCTAACCTGAGGCAGCAAATGTTCTGTATGCCTGTTCTCTTTCCACCTATTATGAGAAAGTGGGAGCATTGTAGTAACTAGATAGAAGCTCCTTCACTCATTTTCCTAACATGTGTCTGTCTTGGCTTCGAAGCCTGTACTGGTTCCAAGGAGATGAATGTCAAGCAAAAATCACAATGCTGGGAAGTTTATGCTGGTGTATCTCTTGGTGGATGCTATGGCTCCTGATCATCTGTAGTGAATTCATGCTAGTAGTGTGCTTTCTGGGGTGAACTAAGTAGGTCACTAGCCAAGGGAAATCTGGGCATGGACTAAATGCTAAAGCATATGCTCTCGCTGCTGCTTACAGTATAAATAAGGCTTGAGCTATATCTGGCTTTTCTGGCCCACGTAGTCCATGCAGATGATATTTCACAGTCTCATGGCTTTGCATACTCTTTCCTGACCCAAAGCTCTGAATCCACTGTAAGTGGTATCACACTATGATATGTTGATATATGATACGTTTCATTTGCATGTGTCCTTATGGAATTAAAATACTTGCTCAGAGAAGTAAACTCTGCTTTGGTCAACACTTACAAGGACTATGTCTTAATGTAAATATACATACTGGTAGGGGTAGAAGGAAACTGAAACAGGAAAACAAGTTGGCTGTAGTGTATGTGAGCTCAAATGGTGGCCTGGAGTTAGGTGGGACACAGTGCCTTAAGACAGGGGAAACTTTCTTTATCACCCTACTCTTCCCCATTCCTTTCCCTTCCTTGTTTTTTCTTCCTATTTCCTTATTATTAATTACAATTATATTAACTGTGCCTGTACAGCAGTTGTATCTCAATTCATTTTCACATCTTATTTCAAGATGTGTTTTATTTTGGCTCAGCCTTAATGGTATTGCTTAGTCGTTCTGAACCCACCTTACTTTAGAATTGTCCTCTCTTTTTGACCCATGGCAAATACAAACTGTTTTGGATTAAAGTATCTATCTTCTCTTCCCTAAAATCTCTGGGAAATCTTTTAGCAGCATTTATTATAGTCAGTAACTAAGAATTTGTTCTGAGCTGAGGAATTCAGTAAGAGGGCTATATTTGACTGTAGAGTTGTGTCTTCATTCAGTTGTTTGTATCCCTATGTCTAATTCCTATGTCCAGCTGGTTCATTTAAGTTTGTGACTTCTATGCACGCCTGGCTGACTACACATTGATTTCTAAAATGTTCAGACTTTCAGAACACAAAATCTAAAAATATCACCCTGCAGTGTGAACATAGTTCGTAGGCATGCCCTTTTTTCTTGCTTGTCTTTGCAAATTCTCTCCTCTATGCTTATCTGATGTGGTTTTCAGAAACGTATCAGAAGTTATTAGAGAAAAAAACAGCACAGTTGAAACTGAAATTAATTGCTGAAGATTGTAATGCTTTTAACACAGCTCATATCAAGGTAAATCATATTTATTCCTCACTGGTTTGTGATATGACACAACCTCCGAATACTAGAAGGTCTGAGCCTTGAGTGTTCAGTCAATATGGGGCTATGCCTATCTTAGATTTAGATGACAGATTACCGAGGAAAATAGGCTGCTGCTGGAAATGATTTCAACATGGGGAGGAATTTAAGATAGAGTATTTGGCTGGTTAGCCCTCAGTGTTATTATCAGACTCTTGGTAGTCTAAACTTTCCCAGTAGTTACTAGACTCCCAACAAACTCCCCAAAAAGTACTGCAGGGAACAAGCCTACATTTGATGATACACCTTGATGCAACTGACTTTTATGATCACATATGACAGCTGAGATACTGTTCCCAGCACAGACACTGTCTTAGAAGTCATTAAAGTAATTTTTTTAACAGTTGATTAACAGCATGTTGGAGTTTAATATTTTCTGGATAGGAAAGAATGTAATGAATTAGTTTTATGTTAGTTACAATTCTTGTAGCAGTTATATTTACTACAAGTTGTAATATACTAAGGGTTATTTTTTCAGGTACGTTGTAAAGCATGTATTTTAACAAGCCCCCACATCTGCTGCAATGCATTCTTGATATTGGCTATCAACAGTAGTGAAATAAAACACTTGCTAAGGAGCAGATTCAATCAAAAGAGGGAGTCAAAGAAACAGTGAAACTTTTAACATGGGGAGAAAAATCAGTCAGGCCAGAATAAAGAGAACAGTTGGGGAAATGGTGGTGTTAAACAGATTCTACTCTCAACTATGTTATAATTTGTGACACATCTCTATAAGCAGGCTTCACTGGGGCTGGGTGACAGCACAGGGCAAAGGATATGTGAAGATCAGTGAGAACAATGAATGTGCCTGAGAACTGGATGTTCAAGAGTGGTTTGAGTTTTAAAACCTTGATAGCTGAGAAACCTTGTCCATTAGAAGGAAACATTGACATTTAGACTTGCATACTCTGGGCAAAAAATTCAGTATGCTCAAATGAACCAACCAGATATTAAACCAACTAATAGAAGCAGTGCTAGAAAGATCTTCAGAAAAACCTTACCAGAGTCTCCATTCTCAGGGTGAAGAGACAGAAGTGATCTGAAATGGAAGTAGTAAGAAATCAAGGGTTGTTAGGAGCAGGTCATTGAAAAGCACCGCTACACCTGTATTGTAGTCTGATCCGCACTTCAGTTTGGTGCATGGGATAGATCACGGCTACAGCATGTTAAAGGCTCAACAAAATGTCGTTGAAGGGCTTTACAACAGGTAATGGTGATATGAACACCAGCTATGAGACAGCTTGGCAGCTTAAAAGCATGTGAATGATTCACGTTGAATAAGATGTTTAGGAAATACATATGAATGCCACAAAACCGTGAACCTGGTTGGCAAAGGGGCCCAGCAGAAGTATGAGGAATGCTTGCTTGTTAGGAAAAAAGAAAGCAGCAAACAGGTTAGAATGTTTCTATCTCAGTGATATTACTGGTTAATAGAGTTCTTGGTAGGAATTAGTACGGGTATGCAGAGATTCGACTGCATGACAACTGGCTTGGGATTTAAGTGACAGACGGGAATTCAAGTCCTTGCTCTTTTTTATGTATCATGGAAAGCAATCCTGGGAATGAGATGGAGAAGAGATTTGACCTTTAGATTGCTGAGTCCTAAAGAAGGCTACTCAACCCTGCATTCCAGATCACTTTAATGGAAAAAATGAATTTCGGTTTTGATTTCATTGAAATTATTTAACGGGATTTGTTCCAAAACAAAATTAAACCAAATTTCGAACTTTCACAAGTTGTCAGGAAATAGAATAATCATCTTGATTATTTTTATTGCTGCATGCATACAGACAAGGAGTCAAAGCACCAGAACTTGCAGGCTGGGGCTGTTGTGGGTGTCCCATGTACAAGTCTCTGCAGTGCTTTGGATGCGAGCTGCAGCTGCTGAAACAGTTTTGTTTCATTCTAAAGCTATAATCACTGTGCCCTGGGGATAGGCTGCTCTCAGAAAGAGGAATATTAATTATGATGTACAGAAAAGAGGTGTCCAATTAGCTGCAGAGGTTAAAAAAAAAAAAAAGTGGACTCTAGGAGGAAGACTGAATTAAACAGCTACTTTCATATCCAGGATGGTAAAAAAAACTAAATTGCTAGAAACTGGTAAAGAAACAAGTGCTATAGGTCTGTGAAACAGACTGGTGTTAGGTGCTTTAGCACTGCAATACTTAACAGTGAGGAAAGCACTTCTAAATGAAAATCCATCCTAATGAACTGCTGGGAACTGTATAGTAAGTAGTAGGATGAAGGCAATAGTGCACAGTAGCACCATAATCGCTACATTGGCCTTTTATTAAAAGGGTCAGCAAAGTGTTAGTAGAATAGCAGTACTGCCATACTGAAATGGTAACACTTTAGCTGTGATTTCTCCATCAGACTAATTCTTAGAAATAGGCCATGCATCAAATAGTACCATTTCCTTAAGCTTATAATTTCAATATTTATGAGTCAATTTGAATCCCAAAAAGAGGTTCAGTTGTGCAGCTGTAGAAAACAACTTATCTGATGCATAACTAATTGCTTGGAAAGGTTCAGCTGATTTCCTTCCCTCTTCTTCCCCCTCCCCTTCATTCCATGTGCATACAAGTTGGTAGCAAAGTTTCTAAAAAATAAGCAGGCCTTATAAAAACTCCTAAGTACCTACAAACCAGTTTAATTTTTAGCAGACTTTGAGATACGGAAAAAAACAAAATCAATGTGGGATAAGTGCTTTAAAGTTCCTTTCTCACTCCAAGAACCATGACTTTCATTTCAGTTGTGCAGCAGGTCATCCTGGGCCTTGTTTTTTGATGAGTGCTTTTTTCATTCTTAGTTCAGGAGGGACAATGTTTGTTGTTGGCTCCATGTCATTTGTTTGCATTTTTGGTTTTGCTTTTGGTTTTGCTTATTCTGTAACATTAGCTGGCCCTTCTACCTTTAAAATTTTGCACTGTTTCTTGTGCTTTTTTCATGTCCCTATGTACATATCATAACTTTTTAAAAACATGTTTACATCCCTGTGCAAAACAAGTTCTGTTGTAAATGGAAACTTCTGTTGGAGATGTTGAGGGGGAAACAATGGCAGCTCTAGATCTCTCAAGATATTTTGATTTCAAAGAGTTTTGGATCAGGGCCCATAGCAGAACAATGTAAAGTTGGTAATACAACTGAAAATACATGATAGCAAAAGAACCCAGACACTGGAATAATGATTTTGATTTTGCATAGTTCTGTAGAAGTATGGTTTAGTATGAATGGATCTGAATCAGACTTTATTCTTGGATATATGGTTTTAATTTCTAAGGTGCTGTACTTCCAGCACACTGTAAATTTGTAACTAGGTAATTAAATAAGTTGATTGATAGATTAATTATTTGACCATCTGGTAAATACAGCCAAATTTTATTTCCCTTCTTTTATTGCCTTTTCCCCCCTCTCTTCCATTAGCTTGGAGTACATTACATTAACTGTCTGTTTAGCCTGCTTATTTCTAACTAGCAACAGTACCGTTCAAGTAGAATTTTTAATTCAGACAGTTTGAATATGAAGTTACAGATGACACAATTTCCCTCTCCCAGGTATTCTTACTAGTGATGCTTGAGAGAAGAAAAGTCAGTGCAGTGATCTTCCCTTGCCCAAGAACATTTTGTTCCACCAAGGAATGGGAGACAAGGAAAGGTTTTGTGGGGATGTTGACACTGATTCAGTGACAATTCCCTCCTCTTCCCCACTGATAAAAATCATTTCTTTATGAGAACTGAACTGACAGATGACTATATTTAATATTTCTCTGCATAAAATTTGTATAGACAAAATTTCTGAGGTATGTATTTTTTAAATTTTAAGGATTCAAATGCACTTAAATAAGTTCCACACATATTTGAGAGGGTGGGAATAAAGAAGTAACAGGGGAAATGAAAACATTTATAGTACATCTCACTTTCTACTTCTTAAAGACTTTGAATTTTGGAGGGAAATGATGTTGCTGACCTTGAGGGGGAAGAAGACAGGAAGGTTATGCCACAAGGTACCCATAGCTAATCCATCAAAATATCAAATGGGTGCCACCAAAGTAGGCACACTTGGTAGCCGTGCCAAAGAGTTATTAGGGGATATTGAAAATTTTGTGTAGGGTAGATCTGGCTATGGAAGAAAAATATGATGATTGCGTGAGAAATGCAGTTCTCTGGACTTTGGTGCCTCTGGGACCACCAGAGGCAGGTAGTTCACACTTTCTGCTGGAGCAATTTCAGTTTGTGCTTGCAGGCTCATGCCACCTGGAAGATTGTTGCTAGTTTTGTTTAGTACCTTAGTAATTTGTGTTCGGGCCTGTTTTATTTTACAAAACCAGACTTTTCAGGCATGACATTCTTTGCATATTAAAGGACCCCTGCTACCCGTCCAACTGGCTTACTGCACCATCCTGCAAGCTCTGGTGCATTTTTGCTGTGAAAGTTTTCATTTCTTAGACCCTGTTAAAACTTAAACTCCTGATAACTGTGTGAGAAAGATTCAGCTCCTTGATTTTTACCTTAACTCTTCAGTCAAAGCACAACTCCTAAAACACTAAGTCTTTTTGATTCACTCATCTAAGGTTAATTTTTTCTATTCATTCCTTTGATCCTTGGCAACTTTTAAAGTAATAGAATTATTTAAACTCTTAATAGGTATTTAACTCTGGAGGGAAATCTCTAGTATACTTGATTTTCTGACAGCATAATTATTTCCATGACATTAGACTCCAGTGCTGTAATACTTGCAGTTTTACCTAGGGCAAGTGAGCTGGGTAGCCTGGGGGTAAATTTGTGTTTGAGCTTTAGTAAGAAATTATTCTCTTGACAGAAGAACCTCATGTCCACATGTATTGTGAAGATGAAAAAAATTTGGTTTTAAACTGTTATTTAACATTACAATCTGGTTTCTAGCTAACATCTAGACCCAAACCAGCCACCTAGCAGGTTTTAGATGTGATAGCCTTCTTTGAGATTTGTTCACAGGAATTTTCTTGGAAGAAGAGAGATCTGTATTGCTATGGATGGCTCAATTTTTGAAGAATGTTGGGCAATACCGTATGTTAATAATGTTGGCCAAAATAGCCAAAAATTTTATTCCTTCTCTAATAGATGATCAATCACTTAATATTAGTTGTTTTTCAGATTGTTATCAGAAAGACTTTATTTAAAGGAACATGTCTTTCAAAATTGCATGTATTCCAGTTTTGTGAAAAGAATGGGGGTTCAGTTCCTTTTTTTTTTTTTTTAATAATGGGATTATTTTCACATTATTGATTTAAGAAATGAGAAATCCTTTCCTAAATGTTCATCATGTCAATAATCCTTCATGAATTTACATAATTGCTCATTAATGCCAAGAGATGGAAATTCCTCCACTTTACAAGTAGGGAGGCCTGTTTTCTTTGGAAAGAACATAAAGATATGAAAATCCAGGCCTCTTATTTTTAACAATACTGCTTTGCACTTTAGATTCCATTTGTTTTCTTATTTTTATACACCATTCTGAGGTGACAGAAATGTATGGGCACATAAATAGTCAAGGTTTTTCTATTGTTAGAAGTTTTCTGTTACATGATGTATTGGAATTCTTTGGAATGCTGTATTTCAAACAATCAGATTAACAAAGATCACACTCGTCATGCAGAATTGACATGTTTTAGATCAGTGGATTTGTGAACTAAAGCTACACCCTTAACTCTGAAAGGTCAGAAAAGAATTGCACTTTTTTGTGATTAATATTTAAATAGAAATATTAAATTTCAAAGTTGCATTTCTGTTAGCTTGGCAGTGAAAGGCAAAGGACTCTGGGACAGGCTTGGTGTGTCGCAGAGTCTACAAAGTGTTCCCAGCTTCTCTTTTCCAATAACATCTTCCTAACCTTTGTTTTGCCTTTATGCTCTTCCCAGATATCTTGCGTCAGCATGTAAAAATCCTTTTGTTTTAAGATCTTTGCCTCTCTGTAACTCAGGGGGTTCATTATTTCTGTCTGCAGTCTTTTGAAATTGATTTCTGTGTTTCAAAGGCATTGAAAACTATATTTCACTAGAGTTCCTCTTCTGGAAACATATGAACGTAAATGTTTGAACATAGTTCTAGGAACAAACGTTGTTTTTTCAAATGACTTCATTCTTCTCTGAATATAAAACAGCCCTCTAATGCTAGCTCTTTTGCATTTCTCTTGAGTAAACCTGATTTAATTTATGCTAAACATAATGGAACACCTGTGTGTGCTGGATAAAAACTAGAGTATACAATATTAGATGGAGAAATGTCACATCCTAAGTACAGAAAACAAGCAGCAAAGCTCTGACACGTCTTTTAACCTTTTTGTTGTCATTTTGGAATTAAGAAGTCTCTGAAAACAAAAGTCTGTATGACAGCTTTAGCAGGTAATGAACAACCAGTAAAAAAACAAAAAGTATAAATAAAGATTTTTCTGTGCTGTTTTGCCAAAGCATGAGACAAATTTTTAACCAGTTTCTCATCTGTACTGAAGTCCAATCCATGAAATTAGACTTAATGGATAGACTGGAAGATTAAGAATTAAAGTAATTGGTTTCTGATTACTTTGTGAATCTGAGAAGTCAGAAATTGGAAATGTTCTAACTGTTGCACTGCCAATGTACCCAAGAAAGATTATACCAGAACCATCTGATAGTTTCTGATTTTTTAACCAAGAAAATGATATAAAGCCTTTTTAAGAGTACAATATTTGCTATAAATCCATAATTCTATTTGGAAAATTCTTATTTCAGATGGAAGGGAAAGGGATAAGTGTAAGATCTACAGCTAAGGAACCAGCTGCAGGTTGTGCTACCACTGTAATTGTTTGAAGAAAAGCCTCAGTTTTAACTTTCCTTTCTGTTCTTTTGTTTGGGTTTGGAGGTTTTTTTTGGATGTTGTATACTGTATGTGATTATATTCTTATATTACCTATATGGGGGTATGAGAATATACTGTAGGAGAACTATGTGAAAAAGAATGTTGATGGGATACAATTTCACAGCTTATATATAAGATAAAGTATGAAAATTTAATGAGGAATTTGTTAATTCCTCATTAACAAGGAAAGATGTCTGACTTTTTAATGTAACTGTGAGTCAGCAATTTGATCTAGCCTAAGAAAAATCAAATACAACCCTAAGGCATACCACAGGTGAAGTATCTCCATTGAAGACTGGAGACTACTACACCTATTAAATATAGAATTAATAATTTCCCTGTACTATTCATTTCTTAAGAAGAAAGAAAGCAAAAAAAAAAAATCAGCCTGGATTATAGGGTGATATTGAAAGTAATAGACAGCTGAGTTTGCAGAAGTCTAAGGGAAGTATCATTGCTTCTGTAACTACTGCAAATGGCTATACGCAGTGGAGGGAAAAGAACTATACAAGGTAAGGAACAAAGACCACATCATAGCAAATAAGCATAACATGGGGGTAAATATGTATAGGCTGAAAATTGCAGAAGGTTTCTAACTGTCAGAGAGAGGGGCTATAGTTCCAAATATGAGAAGTGAAGGCCCAAAAGGCTATTTGTTGTTAAGGAGGGGTTAAGCAAATTTACGAAAGGCAATACGTGAAGTGGTTGCCGGTGACAGAAGTTGTCTGAGCCCAATGCAAGGGAAGTGTCTTCTGGTCCTGTTGCAATAGGTCTATGTAATCCTCCAGGCTGCTGTTAGTCCTCAAAAAGGGATGTTATAACTCTTATGCAGCAAATAGTGCAGTTACAGATACTTAACTGTGTCAGGAGAAGAAATGCAAGAAGTAAAAATACTTCTTGTGGATTGTTCTGAGCAGTGGGGAAAGATATTATTATGAGGAAAAGATGAAGCTTTTCCATGTATGTTGGTTACAATTTAAACTATTTGATGTCTCCATTTTTTTCTATTACTACTGCTTTTTGGAGTCCTACTTTTGGTGGAGTTGGCCAATGATGTGATTCGTATCTGCTGTTATGGTGAGTATGCTGATTGNAAAGTTTTATTGTCAACTTCAATGAGAAGCAGGTGGATACCAAGCTCATTAGAAGCAGGGCTGAATACAGCTGCTTTGGAAAGGAAATAGATCAAAGAAAACAGAACAGTGTTATAAACAAGCTGAAATATTGTTTGAGTGGGATCGATACAGGAGGTTGCTGGATTCTGCAATGCTAAGGAGAAATACTGAGATTTCACTTCATGAATCTTCGAAGTTCATCATTCATTTTTGCTTCCTAGTAGTAGTAACAGGCTGATCAATTGCACTTGGAAAGATGGAGAAAAATGCATTGGCTTGCCCCAACTACAGCTGTAGGTGGTTGCAGCAATGAGAATGGGAATCTACTCAAAGGTCTGGTCTCTCTCACCATCTGGCCCTTTGGCTCCCTAATGTGCTGACACTGCAGCATCTTTGTGAACCAGCTGGCAGACATTGCTTTGGCTTCCACCTTCCTCCCAGGAAAGGAGCCTGTCAGTTTGCAACAATGACAGGAAAATACAGAGCTATGCTCTAAAGTCATTAAGGTGTGTTAGGACAATTCAGGTCCTAACATACCTCCCAGAGCTCTTGAAATGGGACACACTTACTCGTACAGTTCAGCATATATTTTCAGTAGATATATGAAAACAGTCCTGCAATGCAAAGCTGAGGTATAAAGAAAGAGTAAGTTTTCCAGTTAAAACACATAGCTGAGGATGAACCTGGGGTGTGCGGGTTTTTGTTTGGTTGGTTTGTTGTGGGTGTTTTTTCATTTCTGCCAGTAACTCAATGTATGACTCAGAGACAGACACTAAGGCCAAAATCCTCATAGCCACTTCAGGCATCAAAAGAGATGATCTTATTTTCAAGGTTCAGAGCATCTACAGCTCCAGTTAACATTAAGATGAGTAGCACGCTTCCAGTTCCCCAGTAATAAATAAGAAATGTCTTATAGGAGTATTATAAAGCTTAATTAGTTAAAAGTCAGATTTCCTTCTGACCCCCACCGCCCACCCCCCGCCCCCCGCTTCTTCTAAGTAATTTTACAATCTGTCAAGAGATTCATAGATGGGAAATACATATAACTGATAAAAATATACCACCTGAAACATGAATCCGGATGACCTAGCTCAAAGCAGATTCTTGTTCCATCCTGTCTACGAACAGGATCATTAGACAACGATCGTGTTGTCTTTTATATTGGACTAGTCTTTGAGATGCAGACAGGCTTGCCTATAGCACACACAGCATTACACTCAAGAACTTCAAGCTCAGTGAGGACCTTGTGCAATACTCAATATTGTTGTCCTCCTTTTACCATTGGGAAAAAAATTGAATGAATTGTCCAAGTCAGACAAGTATTTTCTGTCAGGCTAAAGGACAATTCTTTTCAGCCTCATCTATGGTCCATGCAGAAATCATCACAATCAAGAGTAGTTCTGGTTTTAGAGGGTTCTTCAGGCCAAGACCAGTGTTTAAGTTTCACCAAGTCTCTTCTTTATTGTGGTTGGTTTAACTGACCATCATGAACAATATGTCATTCACTCTATATACTTTGAAGCTATAGTCTATCATTACAAAAGTTATTTTTCTGTTTGACATTAACTAAGTACACAATGTAAACTAAAAATGGTTTTAGCTGTTAAGCTAAATAATAAATCAAATTATTCTGTATTCTTGGAACATGCATTGAACCAAGCTGCCCAGGGAAGTGGTTGAGTCACCATGCCTGGAGGTATTTAAAAGACACTTAGATTTGGTGCTTAGGGATGTGGTTTCCTGGAAGCTTGGCAGTGTTATGTTAATGGTTGGGCTCATGGTCTTAAAGGTCTTTCCAACCCAAACAATTCTGTGCTAAAGGGGTTCCTCAAAAGCAATGATCACTTGAAGAGGCTGGCATCATTCAGTGGATTTTAATTCATTAGCATGCAGAAACAAGCACAGTATTAGAACTGATTAAAACTTGATTATGTCAAAATACCTATGTTTGTAATTCCCACATATTAGCAACTTAAGATTTCCGTTGGCCTTAGTGAAGAAACCCTCTATGCGGTCTTCATGTTTGTGATAACAAGGAATCTTACAGGCCCCACAACTTACATGCTCTAGTGGCTGATACACACTCAACACTTTGTGCCGTGTTAGACTGGGGAAATACCTTTCTGAAAAAAATCCCCCACATCCTGATGTTGTGTAAAATGACTGAAAGGACAAATGCAATGTACTAGTATGGTGTGTTGGTCCTAGAAAAAGGTGCTGTCTTAATTGATGTGTGTTATGTGAGGAGGATGTTAGGAAAAGAGTCCAAACAAATAGCAGTTCTCCATAATTCAGATACTCTGGGAGGCATAGCAGGAATATGAATGCATTTCATGGGGGATCAATATGACTTTCTGCACACCTCTTTAAATGGGCTGTGGCATATTTATCAGAGGCCCTTTCAAACGACTAAATGGGATTGATATGATTACATTAGAAGAAATTAAAAGTATTTAAAGGAAGAGAAGAGAGATTTCCCTGTGATTTTTGAATAGATGATCTATTTGTTATGTCACAACAATTAAATGCAGTGACATCAAAAATACGAAATATGCTAAATTTCATCTGCATCTGGATGTGGATAGCTACAAAACAATGCTCTGAAAGCACTGGTGAAAGCAACGCAGAATCACATGGGAAAAATAGCTGTCATTCATAATGTCTGCTCTCACTAATGACTAAGTAAATACAGGGGCAAGAACTGTAGAATATATAAGATGGAGGCAATAATCTCCAACCCTGGAGGTGTTTAAGACCAGGATGGGGCTTTGAGCAACCTGGTCTAGTGGGACGTGTCCCTGCCCATGGCAGGGGCGTTGGAACTAGGTGATCTTCAAGGTCCCTTCCAACCTAAACCATTCCATGATTCTATAATCCACATCAAAGTAGGACACACAGAGTTATTTATTATTGACCAAACCCACCCCCAAACAGAGCACTTACAAATAACTTTTTTTTTTTTCTTTAATTGATGAAGGCTGTTCTCCTCAAGACTACTATTCTCCACTATCTTTTTCTATGGAGTGGCAGCTCTGACTTCTTGTAGAATATTCTTACCATAAAGCCTTTAAAAATTTTCATCCACATTTTATAAAAATCAATTATTATAATATCTTCAGTTCACTTTTTTCTAGTTTATTCTTTTATTCCAGAGATAAATTTTCCTATCAGCTTCTATTTCTTGAGTTCTGTTTTCTGTCTTTACATGATAATTGAGGCAGTTGTGCTGGTGTTTCTGTAGGCAACACTTTTGGGGTTATCTCTCTCTCTCTCTCTCTCTCTGTATCTTATGTATTTATGCTTTTCATTGTTGCTGTTGAGCCTCTTAAATGGGGCTAATCACTATTTAGTGGATGTGTATATATTATATTAGGAAATTCAGACATTTTCAGAAGAATATGTTTTTAAGTCTTCTTCAGTCCACACTTCACTTATAACTTTCTGCAGCTTGTTTACACATTGTAATCCCTAAACCCATGAGATTCTCTAGATTTTTTTAAATATGAAACAGTTTTGAAGTCCTAGAAAATGAGGAAGTTTTTTACAAATGTATACTTAGAATTTTATGCAGTTGCCCAGCGAGGATGTTACTTGGATACCAAAAAAGAAAAAAAGTGGGGAGAGGAAGGGGGAAGTAAAATCCACAGTGCTTTCCCTAACTATTCATAAAAGAAAAAATGCATGGCAACACATCTCACCAGAATCAAATCTATCGCTCAGATTCTCCTATTGCCAGAGACTCTGTGAGGAATCTACATGGCTTGAGGGGCTCATGCTGATAAATTATAGATGGACTGAGAACAGAGTAAGAGCAGCAGATACCATGTTAAGAAACAGGTTTTGCCCACAGCGTCAAGGGGCTGGCAGTGGGGTGTTGTCTCGTACTTGCTTGGAGGGGACTAATTTGAACAGCCATGCACTTTTGATAAATTTCCATTAATGCACAACCCTTTTCACTTTTTCATCAGATGTAATTATCAGATCGAAGTATGAAAAGGTGAGCAGTGTTGTGTGTTACAGGAAATTTATAGAAAGTGTGTGTCTGTGGAGAGAGTGGAGGGTAGTTTCAGGGGAAAGAGAACAAGAAGCATATGCAAACAAATCATTTGAAAAGTGAAAGGCTAGGAAAGAGGTATAATCGGCCCTCAGCCTCCAGCATGCTCTGCATTCTGCACGGGACATGCTGAGAAATTTAACTGGAGGGAGCCAAAGGAGGGATATTTGTGCAGACTAAGTCCTTGCATTAAGACACAAGCCTCTGTAGGGTTCCTACATGGGCAGAGAGAGAAACACGAACAGAGAGAGAGAAACCAAGCAATCCTCCTACAAAGAACAATTTGGAGCAGGAGGATAATATATTCCCTGCTGCTGTGTAACTTGGGGTATAAACTAATCACAGAATAAGTAATGTGTTTATTTTAACTTGCTATTTTTGAAATGAGAATTGATCTAAGAGTTTTCAAGTGAGTTAAATCAATTATTTTCCTCTTGGAAAATGTTTCCTTCCCTTCACCTATATATTTAATCACCTGTGTATAATGATACATATGATTTGGTCACCTATATATTTACCATAATGTTTAGTCAATTTTAATACAAATAGATACAATTACAGCTAGTAAACATTTGTTTACTGACAAATAAATTTGTAAGAGTAAACATAATTATCATGTATCTCTTCTTTTATCTGAAGATAAAACTTCAGTACAGTAAAAACAGTCACAAAGTATGTAGAAAAGACAGAATTTGTTGTAAATCAGCACACATCTCTGGGGAAATGAGTTCTAGTGCTTAATTTCTTAATACAGGATTTCCATCAAATTCTGAGTACCTGCAGTTAAATGGCAGCATATCACCTTGCATGTTTTCACTTTGCTTAGATATTTACACCTCTCTGAAGCATCTGACCCTTCTCACTGCTTGGTCATCTTGAACTGATTTATACTGACTTCAATAGTAATTAACTTCACTGGAGAATGTATGAAACTTTTATCATTTCAAGAAAGTGAAGCAACTTCTTTGTTTACTAAGAAACTTTCTGTAATATCTTTTAAGTTACACCCCCATAAGTGTAAAGTTTGGTGCTACTAGACAAAGTAAGAGAGCAAGCCCACCTTTCAGACCTCCTCACTGATAAATTTTTTAGTGAAAGGCGGGTGTCCCTTTTAACTTCTCAAGATAGATATATTCTAAAAGTCAGCCCAGTTGTTCCAACAGCTTGCCGTTTTCAGATTTCAACAGATTTCAAATAATGCTTTACCTGAGATCACAAACTTGCTGAGCCAACACAATATAAAAGAAGTGTAATAAAGATACCAATTGCAAAGTTCCCTTCAAACTTTCTAGAGAAAGAGTTGCGTAATTTTTTTTTTTATTTATTTAGGATGTTATGCTATATATTAACACAGGGGAAATAATAAACATGGTGACATTAGGAAGATTAGGAATGACTACAGAGGTGATGTAGAATATCATTCCTCAAGTCTCCTTTTTTTTTTTTTTTCCCACATGCTGTATCTGTAATTTGTATCAGCAAAGACTCTACTGTTGGCTTGTAGTTTGTCAATCTCCTCTCTGCTTTCTTGGTACACATCTTTCTCACAGATGGAAATTTACCCAAAGCTTTCTAAGACCGTCTGAAGTTATAGTCTTAGAAAAAGAATGTGTAACAAGCTACAGTCATCAAATTAAATGCTCTAGAAATTCTTCAGATGTACTGAATTCTCCCTCTAGGTAGCAAGTTTATAACAGAATCATACTCTATTTGTTCTGAAGTAGCATTTTACAATAGTAGAATTATGTGTCTGTTCTCCAGGTCCTCATCCCCTGACTGGCAGGAAAACTGATGACCAAATCTTGAGAAAGGACACTGAAAAAATTTGTTGTGAGTCATGCAGCCTGCCAATCCCTCGCCATGGAGATACATGCAGACACCCCTCTGGTCCGAATAGTGAAAGTTTTTATATATCTTTTGTTACTTTTGCACCATAATTTTGTGTGACTTATGCAATGCCGGGTGTCTGACCTCTTTCTAGCTCATCCTTTAGCAATCTTCAGAAGGACCCAGCTTGCCTGTTGGATGAAGTTTGGAGTATCTGAATACGGATCGTCATGCTCTTCCACATGCAGTAAGTTACCAGTCATGAATGCTGAAAAATCACAGATATTTTATACTGCCTGCAATGAGTTTATGGGATTATTAGAACAGTGAGTTAAACATCATTTTCAAACTGATTTCAATATGTTTCCCACTCTAAACATAAAAGAAAATGGGCTTATGTTCTCCTAAGCATCTGGGAGAGATAAACGCATATGCTTAGTGTTCCTGAAAAAGCCATGCTGCCATAGCCATTAAAAGAAAAATAGGAAGAAGATGTCATATGCACACTTCCCTTGTGCAGTTACTGCCAAACTTATTTCTCTGTTCTTATTTAAGAGTCTCATTTAGCTGTGTAGTATATTCTTCTGTTCAAATTAATGCTTCTTCTTTATAAAGTGATTTTTCAGACCGCAATCTGAAGTACTGACTGGAAACCTCAATAAAAGTAATGGAAATATTTTGGCAATTACACACCATATTTTAATCTTTTTTTTTTTTTTTTTAAGTTGCCATTTACCAAGTAACATCTTAGCAGAGCAAATTAAAGACATATGGTAGCCCTGTCATATTTAACACTCATCTGTCATCACATTCTGCTGTCATTTTACCCATTATACATGTTTGTAAAGTTCATACAAATTTTCTATAAATATATATATGTATTTCTTTGTTAATGATATTTTTTTCAAGCCTCTTAACCAGCCAGAATACATTGCCCTTATATTATTGTTTCATTTTCTAAGTGTTGCATATTCTGTTACTAGTAAAGCCAGCATCTAATTATTGGAAGTTCATGATATATTTAATTTATGTTCCACTGGGACAAACAAAGCTTTAGAGGCAGAAATATTTGTTATACTTGTATGTTGTGACAAACAGCAGTAGCACTGAGTTTGTTAAAGTTAGCAATGTAAGCCTTATAAAATAAGCCTGTGCGGCAGCTGTATTTCTTAATGCATAGACCTTTTCCATCAGTGGAAAAACAAGTCTAAAAATATTATTTACATGAAAATTAAGGTAAATTTAATTCATATTTATGGACATATTGACTAAAAAAATTAAATTAAGTATATCAAACATTTCATTATACTAAGACCTATCTCAAATTTTTTACAGTAATAAATAAAAATTCAAGATTTTAAACTGTTATTTTCCAAAAACATGTTTCCATTTACTTCCTTTCTCTTCAAACTTTGCTTGAGTCCAGCCATTAAAACGTTTTAGTGCAAAAAAACTGAATAACTCTCATAGCAACAAAAAAAAATGTTAGTAACTGTTTACAAATGTAAAGGTCTAATGTTGCGCTCTCATTTGGTATATCTTACTGCAAACTTGTTACATTTATTTTTACAGAGTAAATAATGGTATTTCAGGTTTGGCTCTTCAGAAATTCTCTTTTTTTCAGAACAAACAGCAGACTCCTAATAAGATTTGCAGCTGCGGTTTACATTTTCCAGAAAAATTCTGTTATCACAGAGACAATTCAAACTTTAAACTTATTAGGGGATGGTCCAGCGATTCCTTGAATAGCAGGGAGCACATTATTGCAAAATTTTTATTGTGTTACTATTCTAAAACGTTATTAATCATTGATGCACCAGAATTTAACAGAAGTTAGAGAATGAATTATGGTGTACAGGATTTGTGGATCTGTCTGTGATATATTGATAATTGTGTATGTCACATTTATATCATGAAAGAGAGAGATTTGACAAGGCTATTATTACATACTGACATAAATTGTGATTATCGGTATTTAGTAGAGAGTTATGCCCCTTTCATAGAAACCATATTTTCATTACAATATAGACGTATTTTCAAAACTTCCTATCTCAGTTTTTCAAGTAAGTGGAATTAAAAGAGTACTTCAAGACAGTGAGTCCTTTTTGAGTTCTGATTTTAGATAAAGGGTTTATTGATAAAATAATAATTAAAAGAAATAATAATACGGATATGTTTAAAAATCAGCGCATTATTGTTCTTTAAAAAAAAAACAAAAAAACACAAACCAAAAAAAGCCTTTTGAACTTTTGTTGTTGGGCCAAGTTTCTAATACTGTCACTAGATTCCTTATCTACTTAGTTCTTATACTTTAGTTAGTACAATTCCATACGGCTATGTTTCTCAGAGTTCAAAAGTGCATTCTGGCAATAGAGCATATAATTAGAGCTAACACTGAAAACTGAATTCCTCTATTTATATTAAATTTCTCTATTTATTTTTCTCTCTATATTGTACACAATATATAGGCAATGCATTTTTTTTCCCATGTAAGAGTGGATAATTCCATTCCAATGCTGATTGAAGTCGGATTTTCAAGTGAGACTGACAAACAATGATACCTGTTGGCAAATGAAGCAATTGTTTTCTAATAATGAAAATCTCATAATGCAGCTGAGATCTAACTCACTTTACTTATCACTTCAAAGCATTAGGCAGGTGAACTATATAAGAAATATGAGCTTTCCAAGGAAATTAGAAGAGCACAGAGATTTATAATATGTCTCACTAGGGTCCCTGGGAAAGTTTATATTCTATATGTTTTAAATGTTCTTCCTCATCTCTATGGGATTCAGTACCAACAGTTTAAAATAAGTACAGAAAGAGAGGGAAGGAATTTACAATCACAGAGGATGTTGCAAAAGTACTTTCTCTGGTGCTCTTGCATTCCTAAGAGCACAAGAGTATCAGTTCTATGTTCCATTAATTCTAAATTATATTGAAGCACATTTTTAAACAATCCCAGATAATATTTGCCAAATATTTTTTCTCAGATAAAACCTCACTTTCCAGCATTACTTTTTATGCCACCCCGCCCAAACTTATTTTTAACTTGAGAGATAATATATCATGATATACATTTGAAAAGTTAAACAAAGACTCCATGACCCTCATTCCAAAAGATGAGATCTGATACCAAACATAATACTAAAGATCACTTTTTGTTTTTCAGGTGCTTTTCTTGCTAATGAGGTCCCTGATTACTAACCTGCAGTCTTAAGAAACAGTTTTAGCCTTGTCCTCAATTTGCTGTAAGACCATCATGTTGCTGGACAAAACCCACAGATCTTTCAGTCATATAGATGGAATCATAAAGACTTTATGTCTGTCAGCCATAAAGACTGACAAACTAATTCCTTAATTTTTCCATTTCCCATTCCTCTTCATTCTGGACTCACTCATGTAGGCGATATTTTCTATGAGAAAACAAAACAGATATGCTGCAACTCTACTGCTGTTCTTTGATTTCTCCCTTTGAATGGCACAGATAGAAGTACAGTCTAATTGATTCAGCACTGAAAGGCAAGAACAAAAATAAAATTACTTTTGTGTTTCTCGCTGAGAAATAGATGGAAGTCATTTTAGTCTTATCATGGCACAAAATCATTGTAAAAAATCTTATTAAATCTTCAGATTGAAAAGATTTAAAACTTCAGAGCAACAACAGTTCATGCTTATTGCTCTGTAGTTGTGTTTATCAGATGGTATGAATTACATGAGAATGATTGCCAACTTGTACATTTCTACCAACAGAGCAAAGATAAAAATTAGAAAGTGCTCACTGTATCTCATCAAGGGTGACCATGCTTTCGTAGTCCATAGGAGTCAGGCTGTTTCAGGCTGAGTCACAAGTTTACCCAATGCCAAACTTGGTTTGAAGCGCCTGTGACACAGTAATTAAATTAGCCATCATCTATAAGGAAAAAGAAATCATAAGAACTACACTAAGTTTTTCGTTCTGTATTCACTGCACAAGCTCCTTTAATACTGAATGTTCAGGTGTTTCTCTTGTACATAGTGATGCAACTTATTCCACTAGATGTAGTTCTGTTATCCAAATTCCTCTGTGAATTTGTCAGTGGAATTTTTCCCTAAAATCCTACCATTCGTTGTATTTTATTGTAAGCAACGGCTCAGCTAATTTTATATATTTAATATAAGCATATATGTACACACACTTATATATATGCATATATAATGTATACAACTGTGTATATAACTCATTTTAGAAACAAATTTATGACTAATTTCTGCTTTTCACCCATTATTATAATTTCTTCTTTATCCATTTTGCTGATCAGCAAGCTTCTCTGTTTCATTACTGCTCTTAGAGATAAATCTACAGCCATTTGATATGAAAAAGGAGAGTTCCAGATCTCTTCCCTCAGTTTCGTCCCCTGGGCTATTTCTGCCAGACAGCTGGACAGCAGCACAGGTATATCTGAGGCATCTGGTAGGGAAGAAGGAGTTCCTGTGAAGTCATGTGGAGTTATACAGGGGAGTCTGACCTGTATCATTTTATCTATTTCAGCATAAATCGCATTCTTCACTGAACAGCATTTAAATAATGTAGAATACACGCTCTCTTCCTGTACTTACCAGGAGAGCCTCCATTTCAAATCTAGTGTTTAAATCATAAGTAAGAATCTACACAAAAACCAGGATACTCTATGAACTTCTTTATATGGATTTTCTCCAAATTTTACAGAAAACACAGGTGGGAAGGGAAGCATGGTCACTGCCTTTTCCAACCCTTCCTTCCACCTTCAAGAGAGAGAAGAAAAAGCACCCATAACATCTTTTATTGACTGACTTTCTATCTTGAACACCACACCTTAGAAGAATTTATGCATGTATTTTTCATTCTCCAACAGAGTAGAGTGAATTGACGTTCAATATAAACATGAAAATAGACGTGCACTTAAATGGTCTGAATCCTGCAAACACTGCCATCTGTACTAATTTCAGCCCCAGGCTTCCACTCTACTTGGGGACTAAAGTGTCTCAGCATCATAGATGATGTGTGTAGAAAAGTAATTTTAACAAGTTTCCTTAGCAATTGGGATCTCTGCAATTCCCAGAGTAATTGGGATCTCCAGGCTGGGAGTGCATTTACAGATAGAAAATAAGTAGGGCATAACTGGAAAAGACTATGAAAATTAATACAGTGCAATAAAATGAAAACTTGTGCATACATCTCCTCCCCTTAACTCTGCTCGCTTTGAAGTTGTCAAAAGAATTTATTGCTTCTTCCTCTGATCTTGTCATTCCTTCCCTTTGAATTCCCTTTACTACAGCAAATGCCATCTTTTCTCATTGCCTTTCAATCTCAGTCCTCCCAATATTCACTAAGTTGCTAGCTAACAATATCATTCTCATTTTACTTGCCCACTAAATACTTTTATTCTTTCTCCCATGCTGTTCTTTGTAGCTGGGAGACCATCTTGATAATAAAATATAAAGCCACTTGCTTTCTTTCTGAAAAACTATTTTAAAATTCCTCTTAATTGTAATGCACCCAATAAGCGACTAATGACTAGATCGGTGGTGAGCAAAAGCATTTACCTTTATGAATTTAATGAAACAACAAGAGAATGTATTTCAGGGGAAAAAACACTTAATATAGTTATAAAGCTCCATACACTTCCACGTGAAAATCATCTCACGTTTTGTTACTTCATTTCCTCCATGTTGATAGAACGTTATTGAGATAATGTTCACTTTGTTCATTGATTCATTCAAAGAGAAGAAAACCAGCAGTAAATCCTCAGTTTTAAATAGCCATATTTGTCGTGCGTATTTTGCAGAAAGTACCATTCTCTTAGAAGCCTTGCGTGCATCTAACCCCGCGTGACCCTGCCCACCACAGGTTACGTGAGGACACATCTTTCTTCGGTTTCTGATAATGCAAAAGCAGCCTGTGGAGTCACTGCTGGGAATCACGGGCTGCTTGATGACTACCTATGTTATACAACAGACTTTCTCCTGACCTGCCTGCAAAACCAAACAGGCTGCTTTCTGATCAGGGAAGAAAAAAGGGCATCCTTCTTTTCCTGATTTGCCCATTTGCTTTTCTCTTTCTTTCCACCACAGGCAGACTACTTGCTTTTCTTGAAACATCCCACTAATGAGGACACAGAAAAAATATTCAAAGTGGATATCACTGGAAAAACATCAGTTCTTATATTTTTAACCACACAAACCTACGCCTGGTCCACTGCAGTGAGGTCTGTCTGCTCTCTAGAAGTTTGTTCTCTTTTCTTGTTAAAAAGTATAGCCACTCACTAAAGTCCAGTAAAGAAAAAGGCTTCTGGCAGAGCCATATATAAAGCCTATTATTTCTAAGTCTTTATTTTAATATTTGTAAGTTTTCACTTGTGATCCCAGATTTTTTAACAGAAAAGAAATACCCGAGAATACTGTTCTTAATAAGAATAGATGAATGATATTGTCTTAATATTTAAGAAGAGTTATTTAAGAAATAAAGAAAAATTACTTAATGATTAATCCAATCATGCCAATAAATGATTCTTATTGATAAATATACTGTGCTAATGATAAATATACAGAACAAGAAATGATTTTGAATTTATTGCTAAAATGTTTTTTCACTGTTAAGTTGTGACATTTTCATTTTAAAGTTGTAACATCTGTCTTGCAAAAGGAAGACCGGATAGTAGAGAAAGGTCAGTGTAGAATTACAAAAGAAAACTAGAGGTGGATATTAATGGGCTGGAAAAATACTGTTATAGTGGTTCTTATTTTTATTTTGTTTCCCATTAATCCCAGGGTAGTATTTTAAGATATAATTCACTTTCCACAAATATCAGTATAGGTTTTGCTATGATTTTAAATGGAAACAAATGTGCCATGTCCTATTGTAAAAATAATGGTTCAATGGCATTTTTTTCTGCTTTGTTAGATCAGGCACACCACAGGTCAAGCGAGGGCACCCTGAAGAGAGGCACAGGGGTTGGTAGGTACCACATAGAGGGCAGGCAGTAATGAAGATCTGTGCTGCCTGTCCCGAAAAAAGGCATAGGATCTTAGTTACTAGTGAGTGTCATCCTGGTGGGTTCTTGGGCAGATCTGGGTATTCGGTAGTTCGTTATTAGAAATGTCAGGCCAGCATCTTACTGCTCCAAAACTCAGGGAACTGATTTGCTGCCGTACGGCCTGCCAGCCAAGAGGTGAGTTGGCTTTTACTTTTTCCTTGTTTACCTAATTCCATATTTTCGCTTGTGTGGAATAAGGAAAGATTAGCTCCAGTTGCGCCCATTCATATCACGGTTCCTTACTAAGAATCTAAAATAAGATTTACCTGTTCTAGCCATTCTCCTTGGTGGCAGAAACTCTTTTTGTGTTAAAGTGGACACCTGAGTAATAAGAAGGGTTCCCTGATATTAATAAAGTCATGCACTAGGTGCAAAGACGGTGAATTACATTTTGTGTTCACTGGCTGGTGAAACCAGTGGGAAGTCAGCAGGACTGAGGTGTAGACTGCAGCTCATGGGTAGGGCAAAGTAATACCAAAGACTCGTTCCCTTGGCATTCCACATTAACTTCTCTTATGATGCTACAGGGTACGCTTGAAAGCTGCAGCAAAGTATGGCCACGGAGCTCGGGCCCCATGGTGCTGAAGGCGATGCTGTTGACTAGACACTGGACGTGACACCTGTGTGCCCTGGCCCTTTTCTGCCTGAGATGGCTTCCACAGGGACTTCAGGCAAGCTGCTCCTCAAGTTACTTGGCACTTGGATAAGGATCACAGAATTTAGCGTGAAGCAATAACTGGGCAAACAGTTTGCATTTGTTTAGGCAAAAGGGTTACTTATTTCAACAGGCCATAGCAAGATATAGATTTTTTTTTTTTCTCTTTACATAGTATTTTCATGCATATATTGATCACATCCATTATATAGCATTCATCAAGTTTATTCTAGGAAGTGAGAGCACGTCTTTATAATGTTCCTCACTTATGTACGGGAAATAGTCAAAATCACATCTCTGGAATGATTTTCTGGTAGTAAAATGATCTTTTCATGGAATCTTTTTTATTTCCACTGTAGGATAATTTCAGTTTTAAAAAGTCTCATTTTCTGCTGCAGTAGTCAAATTTCAGTCATGTTCTGAATTCTGGGAGAATATTTTCTCATATAAGAACAGGATTCAACTGAACAGTGCTTTCTAGAACAACAGTGGGAACCTTGGCTGAGCTCAGGGGTGAAGGACCACCCGCCCAGGCTGGCGTTAACAGACTTTGCAGATCGATTGCCTCCAGGCCTGCAGAAGCAAACTTCAGCCCTGCTGAAGAATGTGTGTTGGGTAAAGTCGTCTGATTTTGAAGTAGTTGGTGAATGAAACTCTCTGTTTCTGCAGACATTTCCAAGCCTGGCTGTGCGGCTAGCCAGGAATCAAGGAACCTGAGCATTCAGCTCACAACAGCCTCACCAGAAGTGAAGACTGTTGTTAGTTCATCTTTTTGCCAAAAAGGAAGGAACATTATGCTTGTCTCAAAAATAGCCTGTGAGTCAATATGTTTCAGCTCGGTATCCTTGAGAAAAAAAATTTCTGGGGATATGTGTTTGTTTTGCTATTGTACATTACTCTGTCAGGGAAAAAGGTATTTCAGAGAAGAACAGTTATTTTCTGATGATCCCTGCCTGATACACAACAATTATTTTACTCTGTTGTCTACTTTTAAATAGCTCTATAAGAGTTAATTATACATATCTTAAAGTCCATATATGATCATTTGAAAATGCAGTCTTTCTTGTGGCACTCATTCCACTAACAAGACATAAAATACTAACAGTCTGAGCAGTTTCCAATTGCTTTTTTGGCTTTAAAACCATAGTTTTAATTTCTGAGTAAGGGGAAGAAAACAAGTGCAAAGGAAGTTGAAGTTAAAGAAAAAAAAAGTCAAGCATATTAGGAGGATCCAAATATGATTATTCTGACATTTTCTGCCTCATAATCTATTATCACCTTCTACTGGATGTTCATTCACCTCTTGTAACTTGAAAGTGTCCTTGAGATCTGTGACTTTATCTAGGTGCCAGTCTGCCAATTCTGTGCTCTTTAAAGTGGAAAGTCTTAAACACTGTTTTTCATTTAAGCCAAGAGCTGAGCTGCATGGGGAGTAAAAGTCAGGAAAAAAACAGAACTTTAAAGCATATGAAGGAATAGAATTGTCTTTGATTTGACACTAAAAATTAGGGCTTGAGCTTTTTATGATCTGGGATCTGTGGTAGGGGTATGGGCCATGGGGTTCAGACCAGAAGAATAAAAGTATGCTTTTTATTCCTCAGAAAATTATGTAGCAGAAAAAGAAAACATATATTGGGATTGCTTTCAGCTTTCTGAGGATCTCCATCCAGAATAAACAGCAGTGGAAACTAAAGGGCTGGGAGCAGAGAGAGGTGCAAAACAGCAAGAGGTCTGGCAGTGGGGTCCCGCAGACCTCCTGCAGCCTGGGTGTGACAGGGAGTTCTGCGAAACTGGGAAGGGACTACAAAGGCTTTATTTGTTCTTGTTCTCTCCCTGTCAGTCCGGCCTTTGAAACAACCCTTTTCCTCACGTAGCCTGCCTTAGCTGAAAAATTGAATGGCCCCATATAGAGCTCAGACTGCTTACAGACAAATTACAAACTTAGGTTTATCAACCCAAACACAGCCTGATTAATAAAATTATATTACTGTTACAGATCCTGTTTCCGGAGCCTGAGCTGCATTAAAAATCAGAGGACGTGACTTGGGATTGCTATCAACAAAATAAATTGGAATACTTCTATAGAGGCTGTTTGCAGACTGAAATTTACAATATCATTCTGATTTTCTAGCCATCAGAAAGGTCAGTAATGACTTTGAAGTTACTGCTCTATACACTGAAATACAACTCCTCACCCTCCCCTATAAAGCTTATCTTAGTCTTGACAAGGGTGTGTTTAAGTTGTTTTCATTCTTACAGGCTTGTTGCAAAAGCCTGGTTATTGTCATCTGACATATACAGAAAGGTCAGACAATGTTTGTAATGAAGAAAGATAAGCATTTATCAAAGTAGATTACTTGCACCTTGTTTACAGTAAGGAAGTAAAAACAGTTTCCAGAAGGACAAAAAAAAGCCACCCCAAAACAACAAACCCAGCCCCTCCCCAAAAAAACTACCAAAAGTCTAGCCTGTAAAATATTTGTCTCACCTACAATTGTCATCTACCACTTATAATGAAAAGTGACACAGACATCTACTTATACTCAAGTAGTACCTGGAACAGAAGGCAGCTTTCTCAAGCATTACTGAGCTTCGAGCCTTGTACAGGGTTAAATAAATGAAAAGGGTCAAATCTTTCAGTAGGCTATATTTCACTTAAACAACCTTCCAAAATGGCTTTCTTTACCATATCTAAACTGCTGACTCAGTTTTCCTATTCATAAATGAAAACTTTAATGTAAAGTTTTACCCACTCAAACACCTGCATACACACAGTGTTCACGTGACTGAGAAATCAGCTGTTACCACAACTTAGTGTAGAGGAGTGTTTCACTGAAATACAGCATTACTTTGCACACATAAGTGGAAGAATCCATTACAAATACCAGTAAAGACAATTTCAAAATAGCTTATACTGGGGGCGGTTTATGTATACGTATACACAGTCATATAAAAATATATGTGCATGTCACTGTCGGCACTTGTTTTGTGGAGCTCTGAATGTGCGATTGCCTGCATTCACCCAGTTTTGAACTCCTCCCTTTTGCTGTGCCCTCTGATCCATCTCTGCTTTACTTCTAACATTATACTGCTTGGATGAGCCTCACAAAACTTGCTTGAAATGTAAAATAACACAAGTACATAGAAAACCAGAGAGGTTTTCCTCGTTCATTCTCCATATGCAGTTTGCTCAAATCTGGGGTGTGTAGAAAGCAATACTTGCTCCATAACCTCAGTGTCTAGAAAGCTAAGAAGTAAATAAAGCTTGATTGTACACCAGGACATAATCTTTCACTTTCATTCTGTTGCCAAAAAATGCCACAGTATCGTTCAGAACATTCAGGTTTGCTGAAACATTTTGCAATACCTAGCTGAACTACCATGATTAAAAAAAATAAGAATCTAGTGAAGACTCAAAACCTGCGTTTCATTTCCTTAATTTGAGATTTTACTTAATTTAAAATTTATTTCAGTTTTCAGTTTTAAAAATTTAACAAATGAAAACAAACCTCAGAACTGATAGGAAACATTTGAGTTTGGCTTGGCTGGAACACTTGGTGGAAAGTCTAATTTCTACTTCTCTTTCTGTGGTCTTTGTGAAATTTTTTATCTTGCTTTGTTTAACTTCCAGTTTCATAGATGATAAAAAGCATTTCATTGAGAAAGATATCTGACTTGCATAGGCACGGCATTACATATGAAAATCTGTAGATTGTATATGGTGGAATACAAAAGAGATAGTAGGGAAATAGCATTGGAATAAATGCAATAAGTTTTGTTGTGCTGGGTCACAAACTCTGCCAAATCAGCACTCTAGGGGGGGAAAGAAGGAAAAAGGAAAGGGAAAGAGAAGAAAAGCAAAAAGAGACAGCAGTGCTGTAACACCTGTTGACTGAACAGAGAGAGTAAACTGATTTGTTGTTATGTTATGTTCACAGGGAAGAGCTGAAAGGCAGAGCCAGCTTGGACACCCGGGCCAGCACTCTGAACATACACACGAGTTACGAGGTGGGAAGGGTGGCCAGCTTCCTTACTCCTGTGCCTGTACACCAAAAGTTTTTCTGAAATCAGGGGACATGCCAATAACCTTGACTGGTGCTGCCATGTCCCAGTGACCTAGATCTTTTCTGTTGTCTTTGATTCTTGCATCCTGCTGAGTTGCTTTACCCTTCTCAGAGCACTGCAAATCAATAAGCATTGGTTAAGCACTCAATCATTTTGTAAATACCATTTGTGACAAGAGAGAATCAGACCTTCAAGTCTGCCAGGGTAACAGGGAGCAATTCACTCAGAGTACCCAAAGGACTGGTGCTGTGACCATTTCTTCACACTTTCCTACTCTGGTTGCCAAAGTCCTTAATTTCTGATTGACCTCACTGAACCACCACAGTTATTTCCTGCTTTAATTAAGGCAGTTTTAAAAGGCCCTCTGTGGCCCATTGTAGATCAGATCTTCGCTAGCTGCGAGCTGATATTGCGACTTGCCTTGGTTCAGATGGAGCTTTATCATTTACATCAACTGAGGATGTGATGGCTTTTGAGTCAGACACTGTCATACTGCTTCTGTAAGTGCTACTAAGACAAGAGGACAATTTATGTAAGTAAAGGATGCGGGATATGCATCTTCGATTATAAGCCCCATGGTAGAGGTAACCTCTGTGGGTTTGTTGATGTTATTTTGTCTGAAAAGTATTATATGCTTGCTGCTGTGCAGATTAACCACATACACGTGACAACATAAAAGAATCTTATCTGTTGCTAATAATGCTTCCTTTCTCCCTCAAGTGAAACTGCAAACTTGTATAACCACATGAAAAGAAAAAAAAAAAAAAAAGAGATTCAATTGCTGGAACTTTTTATTAACCAAAAGTAAGGGATAGTTGATAGTTTACATTCCTGTCTCTAAATCAGATAAGACTTAAGATTATTTATAGGACCACAGAATAACTACAAGTTATTTTTAAGTCATACCAGATCATAGTATAAATATTTATACGCCCACAGTCTCATCTCCAATAAGAGTTTCCAGGAATCACTATTAAAAGCTAACAGGCAGGGTGACTGTAGGAAGCCCTTTGGCTTCTCTTCTAGTAGGTCTGGTGTGACCATCAGGGTGCAAAAAAGGTGAAACCTGAGCTAAGCCGATTAGGAAGCTTCTGAGCTTAGTGACCAAGTAAGTGCCCGGGCCAGCATGCTGCAGGGTCCTGCCCCATAAATTAATGAAGGCAGAGGAAGCCTGATAGGGGTGGTAGAAAGTCTACTGGGAGTGGAAGAGAAGGGTAAGACAGAATAGGGGTAACTTGCTGAAGAGGGGTGAGACCTGTCTCCGGTGAAAGAGGTCAGTCTCTACTCCTTGAGGCCTGGCAGATGGAGAAGTGCAGTCAATGTCAGCGGTCCATCATGAAAGGAGGCAGAAGCCAGGGAGAGGAGAAGGTCCATACTGGTACATTTTGGCAAGAGCCAGCTGAGACTCCAGGGCTGTGTCAGGCCAGGGAAACAGAAGGTAAAGGCCATAGAAGGTGTTGGTTTAATATAGCAAACATCACAGAGGTCTTGGGGAATGCAATTTCTCTTGCACTGTCTGTCCCTCTCCTAAGATGGGGTATCCAGGAGTTGAGAGAAAAAGGGTAGAAAAGCAGTTTAATAATCAACACTTATTAGTAACCTTAAACTTGTCCTTACCCACATACTATTTCTTTGATCATATTTTTGATTTCATTCCTTTTCTTGAATTAGTTTTACTCACTTTATCTTTTATGTCCTTGATATATAAAGGGCTAACAGTGATACAAGAAAGGAGTGAGTCTTCACAGAACAGTTCACCAGATATGCCAAGAACCGTAATACAAAAAATTGAACATGCCAGAAGGTGCTGCCTTAAAAGCACATCTATCCTTAGAAAGATCGCAGGTTGGAAACATGTCCAATATTTGGTGACGCTATAAGCAGGACCCATCATTGTCAGGAGAAATTATTGTTAACTCTTTTTCTCTCTGCTTTGCCCCATCTCTGTTGCTGTTTTTGATTTTCGTGACAGTTCTGTCTTCTAAACACTATGAGGGAAAAGGTATAATTTTCTCATAAGTCCACATCACCCTTCAGTTCAAAATCTAACTTAAAATCTTAACTTTCCATGCCCAATTTCAAACAATTCCATTATCAAAATTAGTGTACTTGTGAAGAACAGTTAAGGAGAGCTGATGAAAGCAAAACAAACAAACAAAAGGTACTCTTTCTAAGAGAGTGGGCTGGTATTCATTGATTTGTGCTACATGTTCAGTGTGGTCCTGTTTCTCTGTTTGCTTTTTTTCACTGTTCAAAAGTTTTGTATCTATGGTAAAACTAGGAAATTTGGAGCATAATGAGAGGCAAACAAGTGAGAATTGAGAGAGTAAGAGGGAAGGTGTTTGCAAACCGGTTCAGCACATTCACACCCTAAGCTAAGATGTAAAAATTCACAGGAAAATTATTTTGATTCCTTCCACAAATACTCAAGAGAACTTGGATTTTTTAAATACATACATAATGCTCAGGCTATATTTATGCATCAAAAGCAAAAACCAAAAAATTTAATACAATTTGCAGGTCAGCATTTGGGGTAGCAAACATTATATGCTTCTTCATATTCATCCCATAGTTTTGTCTGGTTTATTTAAGATACTAATGACTATAAGCACCAGAATTTGATATATGGTTACAATGGATAGTATAAGCATATTAGCATAATTAGAAGTATGTGTACACTGTAAGTTAAAGCTATAACGATTGTGCAGTACCAGCCTGAGCCTAAATCTTCTTTTATTATAGTCGGTCATTGACTGTGTAAAGAAGTTGGTTCATAAGTGCAATTATTCTGAAAATTATTTACATGAAAGATTGCAATATTTCTACATTATTTAACTGGCTAAATTTTCCCCAAGTGTTTCTGGAATTATGTCAGTGATATTTGATTCTTTTTTAATACACAAATAGTTATTTAACATAGTTCCCATTCCAATGTGATCTTTATAGTTACCAGTGATATCACATCTTTCCTACCATGCTGTCTTGTTTCTAGTGTAGAGAATGTACAGTAACACACATCAAGCAGGAAACAATAACTGTCAAAGTGTTAGGATCAAACTGTAGTTTTGGTTCTGTTTTTTTTTTTTTGTAATTCTTTTCCTCAGATTCTTCTAGAACATTGTCATCTGACATTTAAGCTTCATGAGCAATATTTTCTGTGCACCTTTGCTTACAATAGAAATGGCATGTGATGAGAACAGTGGAAAACCAGTTCAGTTATAAAATTTTATGTACTGATTAATATTAATATAGTACATAAAATCACCTAAGGCTAAACAGTCTTTATGACAAAGCTGGTTTTCAGTGCATGAGAAAGGCCAGGAAGGCAATGCCTTGTTGGGAAACTGAGCTGTCTTGTAACACAAGATGCAGTTCCATCAGCAAACATTGCACTGAATACTCTTTAGGTAAAAGTATAACACTATTCCTATCCCAACATGTAAGACTTACCGTTTCATCTACAAAACATTTATCTATATATAAGACTACCTGTTACATAGTCTCAAACAGGGTAAGAGAATTGGCCTTCAAGATTAGAGGGTTAAAATCACAGAAACCTCACAAAAGCCAATCTTTCTCTCACAAAGTTACAGAAAATGAAGTCGAAGTGTCATAAACATGTGGATCTTTTTTGGCACAAAATATAGAGAGAAAAATCTCAAATCTGCATTTTAAAAAATTGTTTTCTGAGAAGCAAGAATGCTGGAGAAAAATCTGGAAGGAGACTGAGGACAGGAAAAAAACAGTGAAAACAAAAACCACATCAGCCTGGGCAGTGGCAAGGAAAGTATTTTAATGAACAGGTTTGAATAATTTTTTTTCTGCCCATCTCACAGTTAGTTCAAGCCCGTCTTGTAAAAACTCTGAGAAAGTATCTACACAATCAGACCTCACAAAACAGAGGAATAAAGATGGCATTTTGAGAGAATTCATCTGGTCTAAAAGCACACATCCTCCTCTTCTAGCACAACAGACCTGAACCTATACTATCTTCATCCTATGGGAGTGCCTTTGCCCTTAATTCAGATATACTTGAGGTGCGAGTCTTAATTTTTTATACTTACATTGAATAAGTGCATACTCACTTAGTCAGAGTGACAGTTTGTCCCTCTCTAAAAGAGAGGATTTGGGCATTTGCTGTTCTCCTGTAAATTTCAGTACACATAGTATGGGGGTGCTTGGGGATAGTCCAACCAGAGAGACTGGTTCAAGCCTCAGAAATAGCAAGGATTGTGTCTTAAATAGTATCTCTGTTGAATTTCCTAACCATTTTGCTATTGAGTGGATAAGTGCAATTAATCCTTTTTTTGTTGTTGGTTTGGTTTTTTTTTTAAATGTAATGGAAAGTAGTCTTAGTTGAGATGCACAGCTTTGGAAAGTAGTAGGTTATGAGCTATGGTTGTGCTTATGAATCAGAATCAGAGCTAAACAGGTATTTTCTCAGATACCTCTTACAAAGGAGTCATAGGAAGCACTGACATCCTCAGCATTTCCTAAACATCCCATTTAGGCTGTTCTATACCTTTGCAGACCCCATACTTCAGTGCCTATATTTCGCTGTGCAGAGAAGTGGGTGTTTCATTTAGGCATAGTCTCTCCATGCCTGGAGGTAGTTTCTTCACTAAATAGGTTTGGAATGATAAATAAATATTTGATAATAAAAGGAGAAGTCATAGGAGAAAAAAAGAGCTTCTGTAGGACCTAGCAATAGATTAGGAAATCAGTTTGCCCCAGCTCAGGTATAATAGTCTACAGTACTTAGCTATCAAATCAGACTTTGATGTCAATTTCTTAATAGAGTTTTCTTTTCCTATACTTTGTTTAAAAGTAGATTTCAGCCTTTTACGAGCTTTCATTATGACAGAAAAATACTGGATCTGATAAATTGGACTAGAAAGGCGAGGGTTAATCTGTTTGATACTGTCTAAATCTGAGCCCAGCAGAAAAGAGACTTCCTTTAAGAGAGAATATTTTTTATTGCAGAGAAGCAAAGACACATCGAGATTTCTTTTGGAAATCCCTGCTTTTCTAAAGAAAGGCAAATAAGCTACAGAGACACTATCTGTGGGCAGAGGTGTCTTCTAAACATCCAGGAAAGGCAAGTCAAACTGGATTTTTCTAAAATTACTATGGCAATTGGGATTAAACAGAACAGTTAAAAAAGGTAAGAAATTCTGATTTTTGGTAGGAAAACATTGAAAATACTACACCCACACTGCTATGAACATTTTAAGCCACCCCGGGGGGGGGGGGGGGTTAAACTTATCTTGATTCCAGTGTTTTCCTGTGTCCAGGGCTTTGCTGCTGGGAATACTAATAGGGTGAAAAATACTTCAACTGTCTTTAAAAGATTCATTTGGACAAATCTTATCCTCTCCAAAATCAATTACTACATTCCCTATTGTTTACTGAATAATACATAAGTGCACCAAATGTAATTCCATTGATGTCTGGTGATTTCTTCATTCCTGCAAAGGAGATTTTATTTTTTACTTTAACAGCTCATGATTTATATTCACAAATAGATTGTTTCATAGTCCCCAAAGAGTCTTTATAAACAACTCTGGCCTCTCCGACCACACACTTCTATCCTTATCTATTGCTACAGCAGCACATTAACATGCTCAAACAATGGTTCATAGGCACAGTGTCGCAGCAGAAGTGCTTTTATGTGGTTTGGTTGAAAGCTTTTCTCTGAGGGATAATCATATTCCTAGCCATTAAGAAGAAAGAAAAAGAAATTAAATTCAATGCAGCTGTACTGAGATACAAACGAAAAAATTGAAGAGGATGGCTGTTCAATTATAGTAGGTGTTTGTCTCCAATAATATGTAAATTTTGCTTCACTAAAGCCCACGTTTTCCATAATTTACTTCTCTGTCCTATGGCAGAAAAAGATTCTTCAGGCTTTTTCTGGTTCCTGATTAACCTGTTCTGTCTCATGGGAATTTCTAACAATATCGAGTCTCTTTTCTTTTTTTTTTTTTTTTTTGATGAAGAGCAACCATGAATAACCACAATCTATGCACCCAACACCAAACAAAAGGTTAATGCCTAGCCAGTTTTCAGACCAATCCGTAAATGGGAATCAGCTGTCACAATGCTGGTGACATGGTGTTTGAGCCGGGTCCCGGAAGATTTCACAACATCCAAGTTAGACACCTCATTAACTATGCAGTAATACCAAAGGACATCAAAGTGACACTGAAAGCATCACACCAGTCAGGGAGGTAAGCTAGCTAAAGAAAAACAATGATGACAGGGGAGTGCCTGAAATCCCAGCCTGTTTCAGAATTTCAGCACCTACCTCTAGCCTGTGGGAGAGCTGTATTCACTTTCCTTCTGTCTAAGATGATCTGAATACACATCCTCTTCCCCAGAGATTGCCTTGGATTCACTTCTGTTAGCGGCATAGAGATGTGTGCCACCCACACACATCCGTTTCTTCAGCACACACTATCTCACCCACACTCCAGGCATCTGCTCCACGCACTGATTTTAGACAGCTGTGAGAGTTTCAGATATTCCCTCTATTCTTTCTTTTTAGGTGAGCAGTTGTTCAGATTTGGGTACTGTAGGGGTTTATCTATTCCAATCCACACCTTTTCTTTGAAAACTCGATTAAAAAGTTTGGAGCTTTCTCTGGTGTAAAAGAAGAAAAAAATTATGAAACTGTCATTCTAGCAATAAAAGTAATAATACATCTTTAGACAATCTTAAGAATGTGTACATACTGGAATTTCAGCAAGACTCAGTTAAAACATTAGTAGAGACTATGGAAGAGTACTTCTGATGGTGTGATTCAATTGAAAAAAGTAAAGAAATGATAGCTCTATTTGGTCCTATAGTTGGTCCACATTGGGTGGTTAAATTATTTTTGACAAATCATTTGCAAAAGTTCTCCTGTGTTCTGTGGAAAGTGTCCACAGCCCAATACCAGGATTCCATTGGGAATCATTTTACATCTATGTAGAAAGTGAGTTTTTAAAAAAATATCTGTTTTTGTAGAGTTTTACATCTATTTAGTATAAGTGTAAATAATGTAAAGAGTCAGGGAATGGAATTTTAGTTATGTATGCAATATAAAAGGGAGGAAGTAAGTTCATTTGGATGTTGTATGTTTCCCTTTCTAGCATAAACACCTACAAATATTTTGACTTTTAGAAGTCAGTGTTTTACAACTGGATTTAAAACTACAGTGGAAGACTTTTTTATTACATTATTTTATTATTATTATTTCAGTCTATAAATGTATACAGAAAAATATCTGGAAAAAAGTTCTGAGTCCATTTTAACATAGTTATATCCTGTGGATGCACTTGTCAAATCCAGGTAAGATTTACATTTTGACTTATAATTCACTTATAACTTTTGACTCATAATTCACTTTCGTTAGATCTTAAGGGTTTTTGTGAACATCATACCTGAATAATTTGACAGATGTCTGGTTAACAATAAAAGATTATACAGGCATGCATATGGACAATGAATACTTTCCATATTTTCTTCTTTTTGTTATGTAAAAGATTAATCCATAACTAGATGTTTAAATGGAAGTTTTCAGAGTCTGAAAAGCATACTAGGATTGACATTTTTAGATCACATTTCATTTCACTTTTTCTTTGTACAGCATTGAGGAAAAAAATGAACAAACTATGAGAAATGAATCGCTCCTTTCAAGAAAGCATTATTTAGTCTCCTTTACCCCCATTAATAAGCTTCCAGTCAAAACTGCTAAACACTATTGGCTATTGTTTCAGTGATGTGACAATATTTGTTCAACAAAATTTGTTTTGTAGTAAGATTTGAACTGCAACAGACCTGAAGGATAAAAGAACCATAAATGCAGATCGAAGGAGAATAGTTGGATGTCAATAGAAGCAGTAAGAAATATCTTTTAATAAGATTTTTAAAGTTATACTAGAACTTAGTGTTCTCTTAATTCACAGCCATTAGTACTTTTTCTTGTAATAGGTAATAGGCAAATCTTATAGATGCAATAAAATTTGATCAGGATTTTTAAAAAAGCACAAAAAGTCATGCATCTAAAAAAGTCAGCCAGAGTTGTTCATTATTGTAGAAAAGCAAGCAATTTGAAGGCAACCACTGCTTATTTTTGAAAGCACTGCATCACCAACAGTGTCATATCTTATTTTTTAAAACATCATCCAACTCTGTCAAATTCCCAAAGAAATGTTAACTCTAAGCTCTACATCACCAAAAACTTGCCTCACAGGTGGATCTCAGTTCTGTTTGACAAGTGCTACTTTGTCCCCGGGCTCCCTTTTGGACTGAAGCAACTGGTTTTCTCCAGGGAAAAATCCAGGTATTGGTCTAGTGGCAGTTCACCAGAGATCTTTCCCAGTATGGGGGATGGATATGACAAACAGCCTGTCGCAGGGGCTCTTTCCCTCTCACCTTTACAGGTCTTTAAAGATAGTCCAACAGGTCTTTAACTCGTACAAAAGTACCTTGTGTCTCACCCATGGCATGAAATGGAGTAAACCCTTGATTTCATGCTATATACAACACACAATTCTGTTCTGAATTAAACAGAAAAGAAAATGCAAAGAAAGAGAAAGACTTACAATTTCTGAGGGCCACAGCTACCCAGGAAAGGTCTGGTGCAGGCCTGGATTCACCCGTGGTCTTCAAAGCCTTTGGAAAGCAGACAGAAGCTAGTCTGTGCCGGCCGGGAGGAAGGCAGGAACGGTGCCCTGGGGAAGGTGCATTTCTCAGTGCGGACGTAACCACATCAATATGCAAGTGTCAGGCTGGCGTGGTGAAGCCCATTTGCATGTCTTACTAGCACAGGACAAAATTTGCTTTTGTTGATGAGGGGGAGAGGGGAGCTAAAGTAGTTGAATTTACCTTCATAGAGTTCTGATCCCAATTTATTATATGCCTGGAACATATACGTGTGTCCCAAGAGTTTATCTAGATGGAAGGTCCCCTGGCCTGCCCTTCCTTTCTGTTGATTTAAATGAGTTATACAATTCAAACAGGTAGGAGAATAGGTGAAGCTCTCATCCCATGCGTTCACCTAGTAATTATGTCCTGTCCTCTAGGCATTACTCACTTAAACAGCTAGCAAAGTGGGAAGCCCAGTGAGGAAATGGTCAGACTACAGCCTAAAGGTGCTTGGGTTGCAAACCAGCCACAGGAACTGCAACAACAAGAGCTCTAAATCTGATGTCTTCTCTTTTCACATGTATTACCAACGTAATCCTCTCATGGCCGCAGCAAGGCCCGTGGGGCTTTTCTCTCTTTGCATAATTTTTCTGTGTTAAGATTTACGATACTTATCAGATGTATTGAAATGGTAACTATTAAAAGCTTGTTAATAGTTCACCAGAGTGATGTTCTGTAAGAATTTAGTGGAATTATTATTTATTAAAGTGATGAAAAATCCTTGATAATGCGATTTATAAAATAGTCAAAGCACTGTCTCTGAGTGGTGGATAAAAAACAGTGCCAATAATTAAATCCGAAAGATGGCTATCGGAAAACTTAACAAGTTGGATAATTTGCAGCTCCTTGTTAAGTGAAACCCTTGATTAACATTTCCCAGTTAGCTGCCAAGAACATTTATAAGGTTCATTAATAGAGGCCGTTCAGAGTAAGAATACAGTGATGAGCAAATTGGAGAGAGGAGCACAGAATATTTTTATATATTTATTTATTTATTTACCTTGAAAACAGATGCTAGCAACAATGCAGTACATCTCTGAAAAGTTACAACAGATATGGCATAACTCCTCCCATCAATACATATGTATGAACATGCACGTAGGAGACTAACTGTCAGGTTTTGTCAAGCATCAGCAAGGTGCTGCTATAAAATATGCAAGTTTCAATAATGCTTCAGTGGAAAAAGATTATACCAACACAGTTATGGCCCCAGCAACATAAGAGAAGTCGTCGTCTAAATTCTTGTGATTAGATTGAGAAAGCCGATGTTCAACCTGGTATGCAATGTATGTGTTATGTCTGTAATTTATCTGTCAATGAATAAGACAACCGGTCTGTTTTTATAATAAACACTCATAAAATAGCTAAGGGTAAATTTCCACTACTTCATCTCTCCCATTACTGCTGCTAATAATTTCACCTCTAACCAGATGCGTACTGATTTCAGGATGAAAATCAACATTATATCCTTCCTCTGTATTTAGTTAAAAGAAAAGGATACAACTTCTTTTTCTTTGTATTCGAACTGCACAAAGAAACTCTGATATACTTAATCTTTAGATAAACTAAAGCAAATTTCTTAATGTCCTCTGTCAATTACACTGTCTCATTCACCTGTGCTAGTGATTTAATTTTAATGAAACTCTCTTCATTGACTACAACAAACATGCTAGTAGTTTTATTATTTTTTCTTTGAAAACGAAAAGCGATAACCTTTTTGCAGTATCAATGAATGCACAGTCATGTAGTAACTTGCTTATATGGTAAGGAAATGGTTTTAGTCCAGAGCCTGTCCGAAACAACACTCAACCAAACAATTTTTTATTCCAAAGCAAAATTAATGAAAGCTTATAAAGGCATTCTTTAATGCATAGAAATAATTACTATAGAAAATATAAATACCATAAAAAAGCTTTTTGAGAGGCTGTTTTACCATTCATCACTGTGCCTGTTGAAGGAGTTGAACACAGCATTTCCACCACATGCAACTGTTTTATCAATGGATTTTCTGAATGAGTGCAGGGGTTTGCTCATATGAAACACCTGGGCTGGGCCTAACTGAACAGAATGACACTGATGCTGTCATGTTACAAATTTTATTTAACTGGCCCAAGTATGAGAGAGAGCTAAATATGAAGCCTGCACTTTTTTTTGTGTGATGTTTTCAAGTCAAATTAAATGAATGGAAAGCAAACTTACAGTTGAATTCAAAAGTTAAGCAAAAATTAAGGAAGCTAACAAGCGATTTTGTGATATTAACAGACAATTATGTTTCTTCTGAAAACATGTAATTAGCTACAGCCTACAACAAGATTTCAACACACCACCCATCTGCAAGGAAAACACGTTTGCAGATTGAGGCTGAAGTTAAGCCTCAGAGAACAGTGTGCATCTGACGCAGATCAGGGATTTGCACTGTAACCACCATGTGCTTTATGTGCTCAACTGATATGTGTGTCTGACTACGCAAAGTTTTTGCTCTGTTTCAGGGCAACGTTAAACCGACCAGCTGAACAGACTGCTGAAGGTGCTGTGCTCTGCAGGCTTCAAATGGACTAGCAGTCATTGCAGTTGAGAGGTGGTTCAAGAAGCTGCTGCTTTCTGAATTGCTGGTTATGAACTTTCACCTGGTTGACCAGAGTAGCTGGGATTAGCACACGCTGATAGTCAAATGTGGATTCATGCCATGGAAAAATCTGGGAGCTACAGCAACCTGTCCCAGCCACTGAGACAGGCTTTCAGGCTCTAAGAAAGCCGTTGCAAGACAAACGCTAGTAATGACTGCTACAAAGAGGTGTGGTTTTCCCAACAGTTATACACAAAGAGGTCAGCTGTGGAAATGGAAAAAATGTAGAGTTATAAAATCCAGATGTAAAAACCCGCATTTGAGAACACAGGAGTGACGCAACACATTAAAAATTGGGTTTTGAGGTGAACAGGGGAACTGAAGACAATATGGCTTTTGTGTAACGCACACTCCCTATCTCCGAGGACGTAATTAAGAAGTTGTATAACAAAACTGGAAGTCTTGTAAAACACAGCCGGAGATCCAATTTGTGGATAATTGCCATCGTTGTGGAGGATGTATGAGGCAACATGATTTGCTTCATAACAGAGCTTTTACAAGGCTTGTTGGGAGCAGAAATTTCTCCCAACCCTATTGGAACAAGGAGCAAACGCATGTCTTTCTTATACTCAAAGCCATAAAGTACTGGTAAACAGCTCTGCAATTATTTATACGAGGGTTGAATCTTGACTGAAGACCCTGTACACCTTGGGGGAGAGGAAGAAAATATTCCCAGTTTCAAGCCTATAAATCTTTCACGCTTCTAAATGTGATGTTTTGTGAGGCAGTCTGAAAGAGGCAGCATCTTGAAGCTGATGAAGTGCAGTGGTAAAGGATTTACTTTCTATGTATCTAAGAGCTAAATCTGAGCAATAATTACTTCAAAGGCTTGAAAGTATCTGGTGTGTAACTCTGCCAAGAAGAATATGATGAAATTTAAAAAGTTAAAAAATTCTTTTTTCATTTCACTGTAAGGGAGGAATCACTGTCATATCAAATAGAACAAAACTCAATGAGTACATATGGGAACTGACTGAAATCTGGGAAGAGTATTGTGAGAAAATAGCAAACATGCAAGGATTTGAATCATCTAGCTGGATGCTGGTAAAAAAATAACCTGTTGAGAGTCATTAAATGCTATTTTTGCATGCTTTAATTTGTGGAGCTGAAATGATATTTTTAAGTATATATAAAAATATAAATGCATAAATAAATAGAAGAACTTAGGTTTAAAAAGTAATTTTTACCAATACATTATTTTATTTAGTTAATATTTCACTTTAATTTAAAAATAAGTTCCAATATAAAAATAACATTTCCTGAAGAACTACTATTTTATTTAAAGCAACTTCTTTATAAACTAGGACCTTCAATAAAAATGGATGGATTATTTGAAGAATGCATTATAGTTAGAGAAGTATGCTGAATAATATCCTAACATCAGGTTGTCTTCAATGTGTTTAGATAGTTTGATTCTACTACTGAGATTTTATGTGTTTTCTAAGCTTATTTTTGGTGTGAAAACATACAGGCAAATTCCTACTTAGCTTTCCAGTTTTGTATTCATTAGAATGGAGTTTGTAAAAATTACTTAGAGAACAGTATATCTTTTCCTGGGACTTAAAACAAAAGGAACTTGGTGCTAATCTGGGTTGTTATATTTTCTCATCTATGTATTTCCTCTCCGTACGGTTTGGGTTTTTTTTAAAGCTTTCAGGAATCTTGCTTTCCGTCAACTCTGATGGACTATTGCATCTCCCAGAACCTTTTTGTAGGTCTTGGCAATACAGAATGAAAGACTGGTACTTGTATTACTTTACATATTTGTAAAAGAAGTGTTTGAAATCTAAAACCACCGAGGCTGTTGAGATTATAAAAACCAATGTACTTTTTGCTTTCAATTAATAGCAGCTATTTTTTTACTGGTTGATACAGCTTTCAGGGAATGGGTGAACAGATCATTGTCTATGTTTATGAACCCTTGTGTGGAGCTTATATAGAGTCAGTTTTACTTTTAGATGTGAACATGAAGATATGAATAATGTTCAGTGAGAATACTTGCAGGATGAAGAACTGCTTAGTGCTAGCGAGGATAGCAAAATTAAACCATAAAGTTGAAGTGAAAATCTTTACTCACACTGAGAACCACTTTTATTTATCAAGGAATTAAAGTGTGTTCGATATAAACTTATTGACTAGTAAGAAAAACTAGTAAGAACTCATTAAATAGTTGCTTATTTGCAACAGTTAAGCTGTGGATGTTCTAAGGTGGTTTTTGTTATGTTAGTCAGACTTGAAACCTGGCATAAAGGAATAAACATCTTTTTAAAAGACAGTCATATATTATTTATCATGAACTGATATTAACTATGAAATCAAGTTCACTTCATAGGCATAAATGAAAGTCTTTATATTATTGCATCGCTACATTAGGAAATGAAGGGTTTGATCTTTAGTATATATTAGAAGAGACCTAAAGGTACCAAGATACTATAACAGGAGTTAAGTGGAATTTAGTCTGAGTGGTATCTGAGCTTCGATAACATGTTAGAGAGAAGTATTTAAATCTCTGTTTCAAGAGGTGAATAACATGGGTTTCAACTTCACCATCCAGAAAACAGACCTAAATGCCAGTCTCCCACGTGCTGTTTGAAAACTCTAACAGATGGAGAAAAGGTAGGCAAGCAGCATTCCTCTGAGGCTTCTGACTTTTGTGCATAAACTGGGTACTCTGACGCTCAACACCCGAGACCAGCACCCAGAGTGTCTTGGTATGTGACAATCTGAAGTGGCAAAATCTACTTTACCATAGAAAATTTAATGCCTGAAGGCTTTGAGATTCAGTTTTTAATTTGGGTCTCCAAGGTCCAGGTTAAATGGGACCTGAAAATCTTTTAAGAGGACAGAAAGGGGGAAATTTCCCCAAACTATGCAGAATTACAGATTCTGGAAGTAATAATGTACATGGGTAAATATATTTATTGTCTTTAGAGAACAACAGAATTATGCTTGTGCACAGATGCTTTATGGCTACGACTTCTTGTATGCTCATGATTTTACATGGCCTTTAGATGAAGGCCTGACTTGGAAAAAGGAAAATTAATGCATGTTTTCACCCAAGAGCTATCACATTCCTGGCTCCGAAATTCGGTGTCAGGTCAGATTCCATACTCCAGATAATTCACGTGTTACAGTTACTTTTATCACAAAATTTACTTTTTTTTGCTTAAAATGCTGTGTTCTATTGCTTTCCAGACTAGAAAAGTTTTAAAATTAACTGTGTAGCATTGTTCTGCTTTCTTTATTCAATTATGTCGTCATTATATTTTGGCACTCAAGATGAAAAGGATTGGCATCTGTTATGTAATACTTGATCTTTTATTTTGCCAGGTGCTGTGAAATCAAATCTCTGAGAGCTCTGGGTTTAGGAGTTAATTCAGTAGTGATATTGCTGTCACTGTAACAATGTTATAATACAACCCATGACAAAAGTTTACAGTAAAGAAACCAATATTTCATTATTTTTGATATAGATAAGAATATTCATGTACTTCTGTGCTGACAGGTTACTGTAATTGATGAGCTTCTCAAATGTCCATCTTTCTAGTCAATTTCATTTTTATTCCAATTACACCAGTGTTCATGTTTTAAAAAAAAACTGAAAAAAAACATTCTTTACTATATGTGTTTGTGATAAATCTGTTTGTCAGATTAAGCATCTTTATATGTACATCCTATTTTTCAAGAAGGTATTTTCGTCTTGAATTAGCTCACCTACTTAAAGAGCAATTGTGTATATTTTTTTTCATTTCATGTATGTGATGATATTTAGCATCCAGAATTATGTCCTCTAAATGGACTGTGCACATTGGCATACTTTGAATTACAAATAGCAGAAATACAATTTCTTCATCTTTTCTGGCAGAGAAGGTTTTGCACACTTTTTTTTCCACTCTGCTGGTATACCTCTCTCTGGTCAGATGTTCTGTGGGAAGGTAGTTTTGGTTGTTACGCTAGATGTGATGTCAGTAAATTATGAAATTGCAGTGATTTTATATACAAAGAGGAAGGACACCAGCATGTCTTCTTCCTGGCAAATTTTCTCCTGCAGAGCAAGAAGGCACATATGTAATCTTAAAGTTGTGACCTGCTGATGCAGGAAAGCTTTGTGGGAAAGGGAGAATGTAATGTTTCTTTTAAATAGCAAAAATGTGGCTTTTCGATTTTTGTGTTTTGAAAAAATATTTTAGGACTCTCTAACATAAAAAAAATGTGCTGCCATTCAAATAAGTATGGAGGTTTTTCCTGTCAGACAGTAAAAAAGTGAAGCAAATAATTGTAAATGAAAAGATCCTTCACCACAAATACATATAACCTGTTTTTATCTGTATCCATTGTTATCTTTTCCATCAACAGTCTCTAAATATTACATCCTCCTTTTCTTAATGTAAATCCTTATCTTGGATTTATCACATTCCCAGTGGTTGACATTTTACAAAGGCATGCCCTGCAGCTAAACACATCTCTGAAAATCATGAAATCTTTGCCAGATTTTTTTTCCCCAGCCAGTTCTGAAGGCAAAACTGCAAAATGAAGGCTCTTTACATAGTTTAGGTAATTTTAAGTTAGGAACCTGTTTCTTTTCTTAAACTCATATGAACTCAAATGGCCATGTGCATTATAGATGCTGATTGTTAAATAGAAGCACATGTTCCAATGTCAGAAAAACTTCATCTAATGTCACATTCAAACTTCCTGAAACTCAATTATGTTTTCATTTGACTTTCATTATAACCAATTTTTTATTATCTGTTTCTTTACGTGTTCAGTTTTTACTTTTGTCATTACTTTAATACGTTGAACTACTTTCCATTATGTTAATATCCATTCTCATTGCTATGCTTAGGAAATAATTGTAATTTTAATCAAATAAATGTGGTCTTAACTCTAACTAAAAGATCGTGAATTAATTTCTCTGTCTTTACAGGAGATGCAGTAAAAGGGAAGGCTTCACTTGAATCACATACAGCTCTGACTTAAACTACCTAAGAGCATCAACACTATCCCGCTGTGACCCCCATCTTGTTGTTGGGTGGTTCATGGCCATGGCAGCCTAAGGGAAAGAAGGAGAGCCTGACAATGCTACTGAACCCAGAAGCAGTATGCCTGATGTGTCCCATGTTTTGTACTCTGGAAGTGGTGTGAAAATGGGCTGAAAACCACAGGCAGTGGACATTCGCACAGAATTTGCAACATCAGGCTTTTCTGACAGTGGACAACTATAACACCGTGGTTATGTCAGAACAGGTCAAAGAATAAGAGTTTAATAAGGTGATGACACCTCTATATTTTCAGGTGGGATATGGCCATCTGACTCTCAGCGTTAACGGAATTATATGTGTCTCCAAGATTATAACAGAGAACGCCAATATTATTTCTAGTTAAAGAAAGGCACAGCGACTGCCACAAAATCATACTGTTGTCTCTGGGTTTTAGGTCACAAAATATGTTTTCTATGCTGGAAAGCTTGTGTTTCATTAACATTTAGAATACTGACTTTTTTAAAGCCAGCCAGATGAATATCAAAGAAAATGTATGTATGTATGTATTTAAAAATTTATGCGACTATGTTCTGTCTCCATGTTGGTGGTATAGTTTGGTGGTGCCTTCTGCCAGCCAGGACCAGAACTGACTGCCAGTCACACCGGCACGGTCTTTTGTTCACCGCAAGTGAAGAACACAACAAAGAGGTTTTCTTCCCTCCCTGCCCTCCTTCACATCAGCACAAATGCCCTTGCAAAACTGCTAAAGGAACGGTCCCCTTTATTTATGCCCCCTCACAGTGACTGTCTATTCATGGAGTTTTAAGGTGGTAGGTAAGCAATTCCCATCCCTCTTATTTCTGGGCTGGAAGCCTGTCTAAATCAGCCCGCTATGAATCAAACCTCTGATCTCAGCCTCTAAACCTACTTGTCTTACCAGAACAGATCCAGCTGCAGCTTCTTTCTCTGTAAGAATCTATACAGTGTATTACACAGATACCTTGAAAGCTGGAAGGTTTTTAGTGAGGTAGACATAACTTAGTTTTACCTTTGAAAGTACGATTGAAATAACAAAAGGCTCAAAGCCTCAGGAAAAGGTTTTAACAGCTGGAGGGAAATGAGGGAAAGCATCTCTGAAAAGATTTAAAACTTGTAAGATTTGCTTGATCAACATCAGTACCATGAACTGGTGATAGGAACCTTTCAAGAAGAGAAGTGACATTGCCTCTCTTCATACTCAGTATCTTGGGCCTTTTCAAAATTGCACCACCTAAAGCAAACCTGAACTAAAATGAAAGTGCTCTTTGTAGAGGCAGTTTTTGGAGGATAGTTTGATGTATGCTAGTTTACAAAATATACTAAATATTTTGAGCAGATCATCACTAAGATTAAGCAACACCACTCTCATAACAGAAGAAATATTATTCTTTTATATCTCCTTTTTCAGGAGATTTATATTTCTTTTTTCAGTCTTAAGTATCAAGAAAAGTGTTCATGGCACTGGAGTATAGCTGTAATGATCATGTGAGATTCTTAAATGCTGCAGCTGCGCGCTAACATTTAATCACCTACAAAAGCCAGTTATTGTTCCTCATAGTCCTGCGATAAAGCCATAAAGGTTATTTTTAACTATTCTGCTATTTTCATGTACTAACATTGATTGTTCTCTTGATGTTCATACAAGTGAGAGTTAAACCATGCAAAAGTCTGTCCAGTGATAGCTCAGGGAGGGTTTTGTGGGGTGTTCTTTCTTTCTATTTGCTTTATAACTCTCATCTCTGTGGTTTCAAGAGACAATTAGATGTTATCTGGGCAGACTGGCCTTGCACTGAGAAGCTGGATAAATATTCTCACTTGGGAAACGCAACATTAATGAAATTAAAATTTTGCTATTGCTTTTAACAAAGCCAGGAATTTGTGAGCCAGTGCAAATTTGTAATAGCAGCTGCTATTGCTGTCTGCTTTTCATGCCTCTGCCACTTGCAGGCTTTTAGAGGCAGATTATTTTATATTTTTCTACATGTAGTTAAAATGAAATCTCCAATAATTTAGGCATTTTTGTAATAATATTCCATCTTAACACAGTAGTAGCTTTTTCATAAATAAATTAAGCCTTCTTCTCTAATAACATACCTCTGGTTTTAATCTGAAGTCTGCATGAGAGAAAGTGAGAGAAAAGAACAGTTACCCCTGATACCTCCACTCTCACCAGTATGACATTAGAATAAATGGAGGCCTTTAAGATTTGCCTTCTCTATCAGAGGTCTTTACGGTTTCCTGTTATCTTTAATTTTAACTCTCTGGTCTTAGGACTATTCCTCAGTAAAACCTCAGTCCTTTTATCCTTCTACTTTATTGGCAAGCATGTCCCCTTTTCTTTCTCTTTGTCAGCCCAGCTCCCTGCTTTTCCATCGTGCTCTCCCGTGAGCTTCACCTAAATGCTTTTGATAACACCAAGCACTTCTTCCTTTGTAATTGTGTTTCATCCTTGTGTGGCTATTGATGACATTGACTATGTCTCTATCTGACAGCATTTTGAAAGCTGTCATCATCACACACTCTGAGAAATATATTAGATAGCTATCATGCGGCTGCTTCTTCCTCTAGTATTCTCCAAAATCCTGAGAGGACTTTTGCCCTCAGAAACACATTCACAATTTCATACTTTTTCCCTGGAGAAATTAACATCAATTCAGTACACCTGGGACAGTGTGCTTAAAAAAGCACTCTGTCACTCCACAAAGAAATATTTAACCATGAGGAACAGTACAACTACGTTAGTGTGGGCTAGTAGGGCTGCCCTGGGAAAGCAGACTTAGAATTGTTTCTGGCATAAGATAAGGCATAAGTGGCACTGAATAATGTCATATAAAATGTTAGAGCAAAGGCTGTTCAGATTTGTGACTAATTTTCTACCTTGTCTCATGACCAAGGTGACAGGACTTTTCCCCTTCTGGTATGATCCTGCGCCAGCTGAAATGAATAATAAAGCTCACAGAGCTCAGGGAAGGAACAATTCATGCTTCCCCCCTGCCCCATGCTTTTTTTCCCCCAAGTCATCATGGCTTTTTCAACATTCTTGTTTATTCCTTCAGCTGATTTCAAAGACTAGGGCCCACAAAAGTTCTTCAGAACAATATTAGTTTTAATAGACTGCACTTGACTGGAACATTGTAGAACAAATAATGACTTGTACAACACTGTGTTAATAACAATAAAAGCATTGCCTTCATTTTGCAGCTTCTGCCTTTTTACTAATGTTTCTAATGGCATTAGCTATCAAGAAAGATATGTATAAGCAATTTTAGGAAGCAATTAAATTTTTTCTTTAGAAATCTGACAGTTAAAAGTTGAAACTTTGGTCTTATAATTTGAAACATATATTTTTTGTGATTTCATTTAGTTTCTGTTCTTTTTGAAGAGATACAAAGGGATTACAGCCACAGAACATTTATTCCCTGGACTCTCAGACTGAAAACTGCCACATACACTCACAAGCATTCAATTTATAAACATGGGGGGGGGGGAAATCAGCTACGCATTCAGTCCAACAGTAGACATCTCAAGTGGCCAGCTAGCCTGCCAGCAAATGGATCATCCTGCAGCGGATAAACCATCAGCTCCATCAGCTGCAGCATGTTTACAGATTGAAGTCAGCTAAGGTGAGCTGCATGGCATATGGTACTACCATACACCAGTACTATCAACAAACACCAAACACGCTGAAATCAAAGATGAAGAAGTCTAACAGTAAGAGTGGGCTGGTTTATCATTCAGACAAAGCCTTGCATGTTTTTTTGTTGTTGTTTGCCTAGTGCTTTGCTAGATTTTTCTGGTTGCAGTTTGTTATACTTTTCATTGAAGAGCCTGTCAGGTTCTGACAGAGTCTCTGTCAAACTCAGTGTAGTTCATGTGACACTAAACAGAATTCCTAGCTTTGTTCATAGACTGGTGAGATCTGATAGTCAATAGCCTAAATGAAAGGAAAAGCTTGTCTTGAGGGGGAAAAAAAACCCTTTAAAAAAATAGCATTTTGGTACCTTGTCCTGGGTGTGGATGGAAGTTCATTTTTCCTGTAGTGAAGTGATGGTCTGTAGGATGGCAGAGCTTGGCTGGGGTTTGTAGAGTCTGTATTTTGTGATGGGGCAGAAGATTTGCTGCTGACAGAAATCTCTGATCATGGTTGATGATAGTTAATTGTTCCTGTTGCTCAAAAAGGAAAAAAGCCTGACCTAAAGAGAAAGTTTCACAGCCATGTCGTCCAGCATAAGGAGTGTATTAATGAAGAGAGTCTTCAGGATTTTCTTTTTTTCTTCTAGGCTAGGTACATAAAATAGAAGACAGTGTCAAGTACTGAGGCAGCAACAACAGAAATGAAAGGGAAGAGAAAGATCAGAAGATGCTGGCATATACAATGTGCTGAAGGTGCGTTATCCTTCCATGACATCTAAGAGAAGTTCTGCATTAAGTCATGCATTAAGAGTTCCCTGATAGATGTCATGGAAGAATGGGTCTTAAGATTACAGATACTGATTGTGTGAATGTATGTAAGAGTAAAAATATTGCTCAAGTAATTCAGGACTGGCAGATATTCTTGGTACAAGTGGGACAGACATTATCATGGCACAAAGAAATCTGTATCCCCAGAGCCAAGGCAAAAAGTTTGCTAGTGATAGATACAATAGAGAAATGAGCTTACTATACTGAAGGATGTGGAGGGTAAGTACAGAAATAGAATATGGACTCACAAGGAAACAGAGAAGGGCAGGTGATCCCATGGGAAAGAGAAAAGAGGCAAAAAGGTAAAAATCTGGAGAGAAATAAAGCTGATAAATGCAGAGAAAAATTTGATTACTCCTTCAATCCAAGTGGGCTTAGACTAGCTGATGGTCTTTGTAGCATCTTTCTGCATCTCTATTTTTGAATGTAACAGCTGCTAACAGGGCTCTTATTTTCTCATCTTTTCCTTTATGGTAGTCTAGACTTCATTGGAGATCATGAGAAAGAGGGCTAAAGGTGCACAGGAATGCTGTCTAGATTTAGGCCTATGCCTATGTTAAGAAAAAATGACAGGATTGCCAGTAAATCAGATGCAGAAAATTAATTGCCAGGAACAGGTAGAACTGGGGGACTGGGAACTGAAAATTATATTGATGGGAAATGGACTATAACCTATTTGTATGATATTTCAGGTGCTGTAAGAATAGACAGCAAAATCAGGCTAAGGAAAATGCTGGTAACCACAGCAAGTGGAAATACATTTTTAAAAGAAGAAGAGAAGAAATTAAAATATATAAGACAAGACAAGGTGTTTTGTGGAATATTTGACTACTGGGATAAATACATGGAATATGAGATTTGGACTGCATGTGGACGGTGAGTTCAATTATGGAAATAACCTTACCTGAGTCGACAGGAAAAATGATGTGAAAAACTTTAAGAAATGAGGGAAGAATCTCAGAAAAAGTTGTAATATCCAGAAATGGTATAATTAATTGTAATATAAAATAATTAACATTTTCCCTATTTGCAAAAGACAAGTGGTGAGATATAATTTTACTGATGCAATTATTTCTTAGTATACGGTAATACTAAACTAATTTTACTGTATAGTATTATAAATAATATAAATTCATGTAAGTTTATTGCAGTGGAGAAAGACTGAATATTTTAAGCCGTATTCTCAGAATTCTCTTCAAATTATATTCAAATAAACCGTCCTCAGTAGTTGCATAGTTGAATGTTAAAAACGTTCATCATTCCAACATAGATCATGACTTAAGAGTAGATTAAGAGGGGCTTCATCACACTCAGCTGTTGGAACACAAAGGTGATTAATTCCAAAACCCTGTTGTTGATGCCATTCAGTGCATGGGGAGGGTTAGGTGCTTTACACTGACTGTGGGGATACCTAAACTAGAACACTTTGGATTTTTTTAGTGTTTCAGCTTGTCAGTAAGAACTGCTAATGACAAGAACATGACTTTAAATTGCTGCTTTCTAGGGTCGAGGCATGATTTCAAGACTGCAGTGAGATTTTCCTAAAACTCCACTAATTCAAGGAGGCAAGAGTTACCTTTACTTTTGAACCTGAAATGGAAGAGAAATAGGCAAACTCCTTTGGCTCCTTAGTGAAGTATTTATTTCTGTGAGGTACTCTGTTTCAGCTGCCCTTTTACAAAAATTTTAACCCCATTGTTTTTCTCCTTGGAGTTCTACTGGTTATTCTGAAGCTTGTTCTGAAAGATGAGTTGGTAGTGTAAGAAATTGCAAAGAAATTAATGGCAAGATTTACAAGGGCAGAAACAGAGTAAGAATTAATGTGGTTCTATAGCCAAGCAGCTAAAGGTGGGAACCATATTCAATCCATTAAACTTTTGCAGCTTGTCCAGTGATTCTTGATTACACCTGAATTTATGTTACCCACACTGAGAAAAATATTTTAGTGTGTTTATATTTAAGAAAGTTGCAAATTTAAAATAGAGAATAGCATTATAATTCTGTATTTCTTCACAGTTGTAGCCCATGGTGTAAATCTGTGCTACAAACTCAGCCAATCTGTTGTACAGAAGACAGATGGACTTTGTTGGCTTTGGACTCAACTGTGGCTTTGCCCCAAGCAAAGAACTGCTGCTTTGCTGTCTCAGACAAAGACTGCAGCACAAAAGATTAAGAATTCACAGTCTGCGTTCCTTGCTGTGCCCCATTCTAAGGAAAGTGCTCATCACCAGGCCAATATCTCTCTGGCTATTTTCACCCCTTACATATGGGCCAGAGCTAAGGACTCACTCTCATGTTGCTTTTCTCATTGTCTTGGTTTTTTTGGTAGTCAGGCAGAGGAGAGAGAAGATGAGTGAGAATATTCTTGCTCTTCCTATAATCTGACTCACGGCCAAACCAAACTACTTTTTAACCAATTTCTTGATGATGTTTGAATAAATTCAGTATGAAGTGCATTTCATTTACTGCAAATAACGTATTAACATTTTTAAGGTTTCAAAAGATTTCCGTTCGAAAGCTCTCAAACACTATTTTAGTCACATTGAATAAGACATGGCGGACCATCAGCTATTAAAGCCCAGAATCTTGACGTAAAATCTTGACTACTTTTCTGGAGTTGCTGTAGATTTTTTATTTGTCCTTGGGCAAAATATCTGTTCTTGGTGTGTAGGAAAAATATTAGTGGATTTTTTCCTCTCTAAAATGCACAACTTTCTTCTTCTGGTGTTAATCACCTGATCAGATATCTGAACATTGCTGTTACAACCTGGAGGTCTTCAGCTTTATGGCCTTATATTTCAGAGAGAACCTACTTTCCCCTCCCTGAAGATTTCTGTAGAGATCTCTTTAAATCAAACAGAAAAGTGCATCTTGGCATCTTACAGCCAAGCTACAGTCACTCTATTCACAGTCCAAGCCAGCAGGGAGCCATGCAAATGCAGATATTTTAGCATTGATCCTGTGCCAATATATCCTCCTTCTCAGTAGGCTTTTGGTCTTCTCGTAGCGTACCAAACAGAGCTTGCATCTGTTCAGATCATGGGTAGATCAGGTTCCTGCCTACCCACAAAATACACATGCCCCAGAGCCTTGGTGGACGAAATGTAGGGGCATTTTTTTTTGAAAGCAAGAAATGCCATATCTTCAAGCACAACAGTAGGGTTAAGATACTCTTTAGCACAGTTCACCAGCAACAGTCAAGTGGTTATGAACTGGCAAGGTGTCATAGGGAAGATTCATGAATGCATACTACTTCTTACCCTGTTTTTCTGAACATCTGTTATGGCCACTGCTGGAGACAGCGTATTTCATTAAACAGACCTTTGGTGTGACCTAGGATGTCGACTATCTTACAGTTGTGAGTAACTAAGACAAATTATATACCTCTTGGTATACTTTTAACTGCCCCCCCAGTTCCTTGCTGATGCCAGTATTTTTTGCTTGAATGAATTTACATGATGAAGACATAAAATTCTCTAGAAAGGTTTTTAGTCTAGAAGCTGTTTTCAGAGTGTTTAAGAAAGGACCTTCAAAAGATTGGGCCAAGTAATTTCTAAATATCTCTTTTAAAAGGAAAAAGAGGAGTTGTGTTATCCCTCCCTTGATGTGGACAATTAACTCTGAAAGGCAGGTGAGTGGGAGGAAAAAGAGTGAGAATTTTTAAAGTTTGCCAATAGAAGACAGACCATGCTTAGATTTGCAGTTCAGAATGTAAATGAGGCAAATATATGTAATATAGAATTAGTATTTATCTTTCCAATCAAGTAAATAATTTTCACCCATAGAGTATGAGAGTGACTGCAAGAAGTCCCGAGATGTCCCTAGCTGAAATGTAGCCTTGGATCCCACAGTAAACAGCACAGTTAATTAATACTGTCTATATAATTACACAATCCTTTCAACTGTAGATGCATTACTACACCAGAATATCACTCAAAGTCATCCTATAGATACATGTGAAGTATTAATCACTCAAGAAATATAAATAAATCTCTTTACACTAGTTAGTACTATCTCAAGCTAATGTTTTATATTTTTAACCAACAACAAAATGAAGCAAAATGAAGCTAATTAGTTTATGCTTGATGCTTTCAGTCAAAAGCAGTTTTTTTATACCTGAGAACAGATATAATAAGCCTGTTGCCTGAAAAATGATATAGGACTATTACCCCAAAGAAAAAATAAGCTTTAAAATGTATTTGAAGTTACAAATGGCACATTTATGAATAAACTATTTGCTTTATTAAATAGGTAGTTTCTGAAGTTCTACAGCTCCTCAAGAGTTTCTCTGTAATTTTATATTTCTCTTTGGTGCCATTTCAGAAAGTAATTAAATACCTCTCTAATCAGGCAAGCTATATAAGCCCATACTTGACATAAGGAGACGTGCTTTGCAATAGAAGATCAAGACTGAGCGAAATATTCGTATCCTTCATACATGGCAGCTGTATTTTCAGTGTTTGAATTTTCAAGCATATGCCCATAATTTAGTAATCCCCAGGTTGTTGGTCCATGCGGGTATGTCTCAGTTCACAAATGGTAACTTATTTCCTTAGCACTATAGTCTGCTTTCCTTAGAGCCCTTTTAAAGACTGTCATACCCCATTGGCAGGTATATATAACCCTAGGATGTAAATTGTCACAACTCGTGCAGTATCACATCCAGTGGTAAGTTCTCATAATCACTACCTAAAAATTGAGCTTATTTCTTCATTCAGTTCATTATGATACTCTCAAACATAGAGATGGAAGGAAGAAAAAAAAAAAAAGAATGCCAAGTTAATAGAGTTTGCTTCAGATTTGTTCTTTTAAACTGAATTGCAGAAACTGCACAGTGTGAAAGCATTTTTCTTAAGAGTTCATTATTTCCAGCAGCAGGTTTTGCCTTTCCTATATGAGTACAGTAAGGCAATTCTGAAATGTACATCTGTATCTATATATACACCTGCTAGTGCATATTGTAAATATGGTGTGAGGAGGCTTTCCTTTCATTGAATTTCTATTCTTTTTTTCCTTTGAAAACTCCCTCATAATTCTAATGTGTCTGGTACATTGCAGATAAATCACTTCTCTTCTGCTTTCTGAACTGTTATATTGATGCAAATAATAGTTCCATTCTCTGACAAGGGATCAAAAGTTTCAGCTCTATCAGAAACTATATTTTATATATCCATGGGAAGTAGTGAGATATAATAACTAGTATGCTAATGGTAGTAGCTAAGTAAATAATAGGGGCTTTTCTTTTGTGTACCTCCAGTTCAGTTTAAAATACTGAGGATTTATCAGAATATACTAAAAATAATTTACCCAACTGAAGGGGAAAAAATATTCCTTAGGACTTTTAAAAATTTTCATATATTTGCAAATTCCAATGTCATAAAGATTAAAAATCAAAGGAAATTTCAATACAGGAAGTTCTTCAAGAATATGGAATGAAAAATTTCGAATAGCAGCATTATTGTTGAATCTCTGATGTCACATCCCTAAAACAAAAGAACTCAGAGTTGGACTGCTTTTTTCTTTATGGTGCCTGGGCCTACTTCCCCTAATAGTCCTGGTCAGAGCAAAAATATTTCTCGGGTGTAATAGTGTCCTACAACATCTGGTCCTGATGAAACTGTCCTGGCTGACCTCAGAGAAAGTCAGCAGCTCCTGGGTTTCCAGGGAGTTCAATAGGTCATGATGCTGAGGATACTGCTGGGATGATGGCCTGTCATTCAGGAGCACAAAATGCCATCCTGTAGCCAGGCACGACAATAAATTCCTGTACTTGAAGAGAGTTCATAGTCTGACTGAAGTGGCCATGCAGCTGTCCAGGCAACACCGTGAAGGACCTGCAATTGGACCACAAGTCTGTGGTCTGAGCCTGCAATATGAGAGAAAAAAACATTTCTGCATACAACCAGGTGCCCATATGGTGGATATTGGATAGATATGAGAATCTGACACCTGAACACATGTGGGATTTGGAATACCTGCCTGTTACAGCAGGCAGATGACAGATGGCTCTTTACATGTCTCCCATGCCTCATATTTCAACGCTCATGCTTCAAAGGGTGGATAGAACATGTGGGGCCCAGAACAGATTGAAGGATGTAGGATGCTACTACCTGTAGAGGCAAAATAATGCCTGTCTTAGGGCACCAGAGATTGGTTTCTTACCCTGGAGGGTTTCATCAGGAAACAGAGAGAGCAGCTCTGCAAGGCAGGGCAAGCCAGGAGGGTGACAGCCAGGCTGGCAGGGCAGTGCCCTCACCCTCAGGGTGCAGTCCCTGAATAGTAATGTGGAGCTTCCAGGAGACCATAGGTCTCTTTCTCCATTCAAGGGAGGGAGATCCTCCTTTGTCCTGTGAACAGGACAGACAATGCCATTTGAGAGAACTGTAGCTTTGCTTGACTCCTTGCTTCTTGATTGTGGATGGTGGCAATGGGGGCCCTTTTCTTACCTTACCTGACTCAGCAGGCAATGCATCTGTCAGCAGTGTTGGAGTTGTTACCGCAGGTCTGCAGTAAAAGCAAAAAAAAAGTAAAATGGAGTGTACAAGTTAAGTCACAGGGGCAGGGTTTGTGCGGTGGGAGCTGATGTGCGAACTAAGAGGGCCTATGTGAGGTGTAAATGAGTTTACAATACCCAGGGCAAGAGCACCCTTCTGTTCATGTGTGCGAAGGATGCAGTAACTGAACTTCCAATGGACATGGAGCCTTCTCCAATTTGATCACAAGCATCTGTACTGGATGGCTTTGGGTCGCAAGGATGTGCCCAGGCACAGGTATAGAAAGCAACACAAAAATCGCTTCTCTCACTAGTTGTAACTTGGATCCTGCCTGTTAATGTAGAGTTGGTGTGCCGACTGAACTAAGCATCCAAACAGAAGTGCATCACTTGCACTTAGCCAGGAGCAGAGGGCGCATCATTCCCACACGAAGGCATAGAGCTTCAAGGAGGAGGAAGAAGCCCTCTTGGGGAAAATCTTTCAATTTTTAGCTTAGGAGGTTGTTTTGGGATAACAAGGCACTGAACTGGTGTAAGTACAGGCATGCCTCAGGGTTTTATTTTCTTAGAGTTAAATCACAGAGGCAGATGAACGCAAACTGGTCCCCAAAAGGGGGGTGACAGGTTAGCTGTGGAGGGCAGAGCTTTTGATGAAGACCTTGTTTTATGCTGCTTTTTGTTATGGAAAGACAGAGCTGGTGTTTTCCAGGGTCTGGAGAAAGATGGGAGTTTTTTTCGAAGTAAATAATGTACGTAGTCATTGTTACTTTCCAAAAGAAGCTAAAACAAGGATGGTATGAAACAAAGAATGTACGGAAAGAAAACACTGAGTGGGAAAAAAAGCAGATAAAAATAACAGATGATGGGGAAACTGAGAGAGGAATGAAAGATGGAAATTGAGAGGACATAAAAATAAGCAAAGATGCAAAAAAGTAAACTGAAAATCAAAGATGTTTAAAGGCTACCTTTCTAGTCAACATTTAAAAGGTTTTTGAATTAATGAATGTTTGAAATGTTTTGCCGCAGAGAGCTATCTAGAGGAACATTGTTGGTAGAACATTTACTGGTGTTTATAATTTTGTAGGACAGCCATTTGACTTCTTTCATAATGGATTAATTAAATTACTGCACACATTAGTGCCACAGTACATTGTGAAATCGGGAGCATCTCCTAGTCCTGGCCTGTTATCTCGACATGGTTAGCATTTTGGAAAGTAATATTAAAGGCCAATTGAAATGTTCTCCGAGGAGATCATAGGAAGAAATCACAGGAGAGAAAACCTCTTAATACCTTCAATATTTTTCAATACCTTTCCCAAAAGCACACTGGTGTGTCTCTCCATATTTTTTACAGAGCTAAGAAATTTGGAGTTCACAAATTTTGTTGGAGAGTTAATTGTCACATTTTTAATTGGTTTGAAAGAATAATTATTATTTAACTAATAAAATGAACAGAAGATAGCTCCCTTTTTGGCACTGGAGCTAGCTAGTTTGTCAGTAGAAAATGATTCATACTGAAGTATTACAGTATGTATTAAAACTATGAATCAAAACACCCATCTAATGTTGCAGACCTACGGCCAGTTCTTTGAAACAATCGTGTATTTAACTTCGTGTATGCAAATAGACCAGTGGACTGATCCATTAGTAGCATTAGGCATGTGTATAAGTCTTTGCAGATTTGGAGTTTAATCATTTCCCAGTATTTGTCTTTGAATTTAAGCTTGTTGTCTAGACAACACTAGTTCCGACAGCTCTAAACTGCTATAATCTTCTTACATTTATTCGACAAATGTCTGAAGCAAACCTTTCGAGAAAAATTTTAAAAAGCTCTGTCTTGAGACTTTGTACTTCAAAGAAAATCATTACTCTTTTAACACAAAACCAAGAAAAAATTATGTATCTCATATCTTCTATTTTAAAAGCTCTGCAAAATAAGCTGTAACAATTTGCAAATGCTAGGTTTGGGTCCTTCAACTGCTTTATGCTTATGTTGACCTCATGCATGTGAGTATTTGTATAAATAAGTGCAGAGTAGGGTCATTGGTAGGAATTTAAAAGTATTTGGCACTCTGCTGTCTAGGTAGCTGTCTCCTTAAAACAACTACATGTTGTATGACCTTTTGCGTAATGCCAGTACTGAAACAGTTGTTTGCTTTGTTTTGAATGCTAAAATAATGTAGAAGTTTTCAAAACACCTTGTTGACTGACAAGGAAAAATTGGATTCTATAAATGAGTAGAGCTGCCTGGATCAGGCCAGTAGCTACTTAAATCTGTGTTTATTTCTAAAAAACGAAATGAATTAAAAAAAAATCAAAACCAAACACACATCAAAAACCAGTTAAATGTCTGGGTGAAATACCATAAATATTTTAGGTAGTATTACAAAATATCATTTTTGATAAACTGAGAACTACTTTTCACCATACATGGCACTATTGCTTTAGGAGTCTAGATGCTAAAGGTACCACTTTTTAAAATGTCAGGTGAATTAGAAGCACAGTTTTGAAGCTACTATGTGAAAGTCCCACTTTGCTTCATACATTAAACTATTCTCTTGACAACTAAATCAACAAAATCACGTAGGACAAACAAATATGTGAGCTTCAGATTGTTTTCAAAATAAAGATGTATCCACGAGTTATTGGACAGATAATTTTACATATTTTCAATTAAGTAAGCTGGATAGCCAAAGCCTTTTTAGTCCATTTATGAATCAAGCAGAAGTGCACACACAGAAGCAATTAATTTTGACAACAAACCCTAAGCTTTTTATCTCAGTATTCTATAATGCGTTCCAAGTACTAAACAGCTCGCATACAAAAATGTCAAGTAGTGGGTCTAGTTTGAAATACAAATATGAAGTCTGACTTGCCTTAAGCAGTTGGCACTGGATAACATGATGTGCAAACAGTTTCTCAGTAAGAAATGCATGCAAATGCGTTTTTTCATCATATGCATGATACATTTTCATAGCAGTACATTCTGAAGGTATGCTCTGACTCTGCATGCCGTGTGCCTGACACATGGGCACCTTCTCCCTGTTCTTCAGTTAAATGTTTGTAGATCTTTAACTCCTGCTCCCACAATGTCATTCTTGAAGAAAAAGTTTTATGGTTGAAATGGGCACTGCTTTCCTGCCCCTCCCTTCATCTCGCTTTTGAGGAAGGAATACATTAACTGTGAATTGCTGTCTGCAGTTCCAAATGAAGAAACCTTTGGGTTTTTTTCATTATTTATAATTCTTTTGACATTTTCCCTTTAGCAACACTCACAGAATTATTTGGTGGGCTTAACTGTTATACATTCAAAGCTATTATAGTGGCATTTTTAATCTCGTGTGAAGTCTGCGTGTTTCCTTGCTAAATGCTTTCTCTTGAACTTAGTGCAATCTTTAAAGCATAACTGTGGACCATTGTGGTTAACAATGACTCGAGAGTACTCCATGATGTAAATTAAGACTTAAATAGAGAAAATGTTTATCTGCAGCAAACTATTCCTTTAGTAGACTGATCTTAACACAAGCTTCTTTAGCTTGCTATGTAGATGATGGCACAGTTTCTCCAAATTAACTTGTTAAAGCAGCAGAGATCCAAGGCTAATTAGATACAAACGTTGAGCTCACTTGCAAATCTAATCACTTCACCGTTTATTTTTTTGCCTGTAATTGATGCGACAATCACATAACACTATTATAAAGGGTTTTGTGCATCTGTTGGCCTTTCACAGCCTTTCAAATAATGAGAGTCCTTTATTTTAATCAGTTAGGTTCCCTCCTTATAGTCACTTTTAAAAACTTGACCCTGGTGTAACTATTCTTCTTCCCTCATAAATTCACTCATGCCTTGGGAGATGAAGAATGTGTTTCCACAGAAGTTTTTTTCCAAAATGGAGTGAAAGAGCAGTTCTCTGGGTAAAGAAAAGGTAGCAAAGAGGTACCAATTCAACATCATGATGCTTTCCATAGCTGTCCAGGAGTTTCCTCAGTCCTTACTTTTGTTTTATGATCCTGCACAGATGCAGAAGTTACAAAATCCCCATTTTTGGCAAAAGAAGCTTTTTTGCCTAAAGTTCTGATGATGCTGAAGAATCCCCAAGCTGCCACTGTCTCCCCAGTCTCTCTACCTTGGAAGTCCTTTGTTGCATGTTCAGGGACACAAAAACTTGCTGGTGTTATTTTTCTCATTTGTAAAATACCCGTCAATATCCATGAGGAGTATTTCAGTCTTCACCAGAAAGCACTACCAGGTAAGAAAGTGACTTTCAGCATGAAAAGTGTGGTATACATCTCTAGGAATAGTTCAGCAGTGAAGCTACTGAACTCTTCAGATCTATTCAGCAAACAACCAAGATTATGTCTTCATACAGGCTGCTTGCTTTCTTGATTGTCCTGTTTCTTGATTGCTTCACATTGAAAACGAGTCACGACCTTGCTAGTCATTTACATCCTTGATATTTTCTCGTGATTTACTGACTTCAAATTAGAGCTGAAGGCTTTCAGTGTACATGACAAAGCTGTAGCCTTCAGCAAAAAGTTTCAACTCTGAATTTGTCAAGTAAGAGAAAACATCTTTGACACATTTAGACCCCTGACCCTTTATGGATGAAAATGAGCAAACACTCAAAAGTCTGATGTAAAAGAGGGGAGTACTTGATAGGTCTCAGTTGTCACTTTAGCCAATACACCTCTGAAATGAACAAGGGAAATGACAAAGCCATTTGCAGACATCTGCAATTCCAGTTTCCAATTTAAGGACACATAGAAATTCTACAGATCATCTTGTGATGGTGGAAGGAAACAGGAATTTGTGCAGGAACCTACCAAATAGTAAAAGAGCAAACAGCCTGGCCAGGCACACAGGGCTGTAACAATCCATTCAGGATGTTTACTATCAAAATAAAAATGAATTATCTGCATAAATGAAAGAAATACTGACCCTATCAAGCCTTTACCTGCTTGATACCAAAAAGTAGTTTTCACAATTTTGTTAGAACTAAAGGAAAAAAATTGTAAATTCACAAAATTTTAGTTGCTTTTATTCTTTTTTAGGCTTTAGGCACAAGCCTGGTATTCATATTAGTAGGCTTAAATTCATTATACGGTAATCTAAATGTGAAATTTATGACAGAATTCGCAGCTGGCACAAATGAATTTTAAGGAGACCACAACTTGGAAAGCCTCTAGTCCTGTAAATGGAGATCGCCAAGGCATTTTACCCTCAGGCCCCAAGTCTGGGGACCAATAACCTGGGATGCTCTGGTATATATCCACCCAGTTCAGACACATCTAAACCACACCAAATAAATACATCATAACACCTGACTGTGCTAACTCAACTCACTTAAAAATAGCTTAAATAACAGGACTGGAGGAAAAGTTTGCCATGGTTACCATGTTCAAATAGGGAATACTGTGCAAAATGGTCACTATGTTTGACAGTGGCTTCACAGCAGAGGAAGACATTCATGTTTACAGCAAAGCTACCTCCCAGGCAAAGCATGTGGCATTAGGATTCAATAAAAAAACAAAGGAAGGTACCAGTCGATTCATTTAGGCACAGTGTAAGAAGTAGAGAGGGGCACAGATCAAAAGAGAAAAGTGATACAGGTGTGTGATATATTGAAAGTGAGGACTTACTGTACATTTGCAGCTCCTATTGTGCCAAGTGCTTCTATTATTGCTAGCGAATATAGTGTCATGATGAGGAGGAAATCTACGCAAATGTGCGAGAAGGGCATCTGTTCAGAATTTTGGCTCCTAAAATGACAGTCTGGGAGAGGCTGAGAGACCTCCCAGGAGCATTTGGGCCACACAAAGCTGATGTTTTGTATTTACATCACAGGCTGTTTTGCCCTGAGAGTTTTCTGTGTTGTTTTTAATGAAGAGAACAGACAAAAGAAGCACTGTAAGTCAAATTCCCCTGAAGACAATGTAACTAGGCCAGCTGACGCGCTGAGGCTTTGCTGAATAGAGACAAGCACTGCTTGTTCCCCTTGCCACGCTAAAAGCTGTGTCAAATACCTAAAAGCTTTGTAATGCCCATGCAGCCTTAATTTAGCTCAATTCTTTGTATATATATATATATATTTGTGTTTGAGAAAGAAAGTTCAGAAGTTCCAGCTGCTGGAAGACAACATCTACTTCATCTGCAAACTCTGGTTAGTTTTCCCTCAAAGGTCAAAACTTCATGAAATTTGGTGTAATTTCAAATAAATAACTAGAACCACTTTCCTCATACAAACTTCTCCTGACCCTGCCTGCAAAATGCACAGTCCACAGTCCTAACCCTGAAGTTGCTAGACCCCTTCCAAGGAAAGTGGGAGCAAATGGGGAGAAACGTTTGAGAACTTGAATGGCAGACAGGCTGCGAAGGCTCTCCTGTGTGTATGCATGTGTGCATATGTGCATTTCTATCTCAGCTGTTCAGAACCAATTAATGAGTTTTTCCAGCTACCAGACAGAATTTTTATTCAGAACTAAAGTTTCTGGTTCTCTAGGGAACAGAGTGTGTTGCTGGGACTAACCAGAGTGAATGCAGCAGACTAGAGCAAGGAGTGCACCCCACTGAGTTCACTCTAGGCATTTGCTAAAAAGCATGTATTGTAGAAATAGAAATGTACTTTCAGGCCTCCTGAGTTCTGGTTAAGTTCCTAAGGGGGAGAATTGTGTTCCCATTGTGTTTTCTGTCAGCCTGTTCCAAGAACATACAATCAATTCAGAGCAGGAATTCTGAAGCTAACTCCTTAATTCCAAGTGTGCAGCTCTCAGAGGTGACGTGGCAGCACCTTGCATAGCCTAAGTTGTTCAGTAGGTATGGACGTGAGCAAGAGGCTGATTTACAATTGTGTCATGTTTGGTATTAAATATACTGTAATCCTGAATGCTGTCCTCAAGTTTTCATGGCCTGCCTTGTGCCAAGCCATGTGATCTGAAGTCCTTGGCTGACCCCAGAAGTTTTGCTGACAGCTGCAGAATCTGGTGTAAAAGCCGTGGTTAGAGCATAAGCGATGAAAGACAGAGTATAACCAATGAAACTGGAAAAAGTGATTTGGTTCTGTGGCAGTGAACTAACAGTGTGGTACAGAAAAGAATCAATACTAAAATTCCCTATATCTGTTTACATACATACTATTGCACAGAGGACATGCTTTACTAACATTCCTGGAAGCAAGGAGCAAGGGATTTAGGCTGCAAAAGGGAACTTTACATTCAAAATGCATATTGAAAAGATGGGAAAGTTTCTCCTGAAGGACTTGTGACAGAGCTATAAATACAAATAACTGCAGCAGGTCAGATGCATTTTAGAGTCTAGAGTTTCGCTCTGCTGTGCCTTAACAAAGGCAACTTTAAACACTGTTCTTCTTTTTTTCTTCTTTGCACAGATTTTAAGTCTGGAGTTTTTACTATTATTAAGAATTGTATTTTTTAGATAATGTAGATTTTTTTTTAGTATATTTTTTGTTGTACACAAATGCTCTATCAAGTTTACTAGTTTTCACAACATACCTTAACGTTCCACTTTTTTGTGTAATCTACTATTTATTTCTTTTTTCATCAAGGTCTATTTTACAATCTCTCAGAATAGTCCTATAATATTCTTCACCACCAGACTCTATTTGACATCATAGAGCTTGTGTTCAGGTAAAGCAATTTAGCAGAGAAAAACAGCATTATTAACCTCTGACCATTGTGTAACACTAGAGTAGCAAAGATATTTGTAGTTGTATTAGTCTAATTCATTTTTACAGTAATGGAATTCTTAAATTTTCTCACTGGCAGAGGGTAAGACCTATGTCAACATTTAGTCTGAGATTTTTTAAAAACTAAAGGATAAATTTAGGCTCTGACATATCTTAGGACATTCCAATTCATATACAATACTCACAGCAGTCAAAAATAGCTCCCTTGGAGTACAACAGGAGGAGCTCCACAGCAGCTGTCAGTATTACTCAGCCTACACGGGCTCCGACAAGGTGACTGTTCATCACCTCCAGCCCCTGAGCATATTAAGACTCCTGCCATTGAGGCACATTCAGTTTCAATAGGTGACAGCACACCTCTGGTATGTCAACAGAAAGACATAAGTATTATGTAGAATTCTTTCTGGGATTGGCATGGATTATATTTTGTACTAATAAGTATCTATTATTTTTAAAGAAAGAAATTGCTGGGAATGACTCTTAGCAAAAAACAAAAACCAAAACAAAACAAAACAAAAAGTATCAGGACAATAATTTGATCAGAACAAGAAAATGACTGAGAATTGGACATTTCCCTTTGACAGAATAATCACTGGCAGTGTGGGGATTAGAATAATGAGGCACAGCAGTGTGAACTAGCCTGGCTTCCAACAAGGTTGCAACACTTTCCTCCATGACAGTAGAAAAGCACAGGCATAAAATCACTACATTCTTGAGCGACAATACTGAAAGATCAGTTATCAAGGGCACCCTGACAAAGCAGGGTGATACCTCAAGGGCAATGCCCCAGGGGTACACAGAGGCTCAGATTCTATTCAGAATACTGATAAGCAGCTCTGCTTAACACAGAGTATATAGCTATTTTAGCAGTTAGGAAGCTTGTGGTGAAAACCTTGGCCTGGACCTCAGAACAAGATGAAATACAGGAAGATTTGCAAAATTAAATGCTTAGATTAAGTAACTGACCCTCAGAAAGACAAGCTAGCGAAGCAGTAGTACCACAGGGGAAAAATATGTTGATGTTTGCATATAAATAATTAACATCATCCAACAGTGCAATATTTTTGCACAGAAAGCAGATTTTATTCTAAGGCGTGCTAATTGAGCTGTCATATGAAAGATACATCTGAAAATGTCAGAGATTATGAAAATATCATCTTTTTATAACAACTCTGGTTTTATTCAGTATCGCAGTGGATGAAGAGAGTCTTCTGTCCTGTGAAAATATTTTTTTCTGAAAATTTATGGAAAAATGTACAGTCAAAATAATCTGACCTTCTCCTAATGGGGAAATGATTACTTCAGTAGGATTCGACCACAGGAGGTGCACCTTATTTGCAAGAACTGAACAATATTTCTTATTCAAGCAACAGCACTATTTTCGTGGGAGAAGTCACTCTGTGTAACAAGGACTGTACTATAGTTCACAACAGTCACTTTCCCAGAGGGGTACACAACAGTGATGTTTTTAATACCATATACATCATCATCACAATGCATTAAATAGCTAGTGACAGACTGTTTTGTCAATAGAGAGATTGTTTATAAATAGGACAGCTGGAAGCTGACTGTTATTGAGTCAGAAGTCACAGAAAACTTCATAATGAAAGGAAGAATTAGTCCTTGGCTCTTAATTTAGCCCTTATTCATGAATTTCATCCTAAATTGTCTTAAAAATGGAATTTAAAAATCAAATGTAGTTGTTAGTAGGCATCTCGTTTCAAGCTGCAAATAAACTATATCAGACTAAAACAACAACATTGCAGTTTAGGTGCAGTGTGAAAAATAGGCCATGATACAGAAAGCCTGGTTATCTTTAAATACTTTCAGATGACACAGAATGTTAATTGAATGAGCGTTTTGCTGCACATAATTGACAGGGCTCTTTCAGCATAATAAAAAAAAAGCATTGGCGAGCCTCATGGAATGACCCCCTCTGGAGAACTGACCCAGCTTTTAAGAAATCTCTTTGGGAGCTCTTGATAATCAGTGGAAAGGGGGTTTTAGAGAATCATTTCTCTCCTTTTAGCCACTGACAGCCCAAATGTCACAGATGTTTCAACAAAGTGTACAGAGAGTTATGCTAATATCTACCAGGCTTTCCGAATAGGAGTTAAACACCTGAATGAGGATGGCTTCACTTTCTCAGTCCTAACGAGAGTTACACTGCTCGCTTGCTGGTCAGAACATAATCTTAAATCTTCTCTCTTGCAAGTGATGACAACATAGCCGTTATAACTAGTATCTCCATAAATTACGGTCAGGCAAGCCTACTTTTGCATGAGGTCAGTTGTCTTTCAATAGGCAGTCCATCACTCGTGGGATATCTGACATGTCGTTATGTGCACAAATGTGCATGAACATTATTAAGTATACAGCTAAACTGAAGATAGTAGCTAGGGTAAGGGGCAGTGATAAACAAATTGAGCCTGAGGGCTGTCTCCCCTCACCAGCTGCAAAACAGGAAACGAAATAAAGAAAATTACTCTTATCCTTCATCAGGAGTAGAGGACAAAGTTTTCATTGTTTTGCTCATTTGCACTCTGTTGGAAAGGAGAAGGTGACTTCCTAAACAAGAGATTAGATGGAGATGGAGTTTCTGACATGCTGTTTGCTGTCTGCATTTAACAGGATTAGGAATCCCAGTGCCTTAGTGCACCTCCTCCATTCTGTGTGTGGTTGCAGTAAACAGTGATGTGAGAAAAGGCTCAGAAATCCTTGTAGGACTTAAGGTATGTGTCAAAAAACAGTTCAAGATTCCTGTCTGATATCCTCATAGCCATGTCCACAAAACACAGGTACCATTTTAACGGTTGTGCTTATTTCCTATATCCAGATATAATTCTGCTTCTCCTGTAGTGTAGTTCCCTCATCTGCAAGGATGCCCTGCAATTTTAAGGGCAGTTAGTCCCTTAGAAGTATTAACTCATTATTGCTACAGAGATTATGCCAGAGCTATGTATATTCCTTTTATTAAACTAATAGTTTCTTTAGTGATTGTAAGGACCTAGTACAGCTGGAACAAGTACCTAATTGAAAACTACCTAAAAAACCCACTTCCTGATTAGGGGTGCTCATCAGTACACAGGAGTCTTAAGTGTAATGTATGTTGAAGCCAAGCAAGGTTGTTGTGTTTTGTGGTTTGTATTTTTTTTTTAAGATGTGTCTTTTAAGTATCTCAGCTGTCACAGGGTCTAGTTTCTCTAAGGATTATGAACTGCATTCCTACAGCTCATTTGTCACAACAGTGCCCATGCTCATGCCAAACAGATCCGAAGTAATCTATGCTGTATGTAACAGACTGCACAGTTGAGACTATCCCCATGGCAGTAGTCAGTCTACTGCATACAGGTATCACAAATTACTTTGCACTTCCTTCACAGTCTTCTGTCAAAACACTTGTAATATTGGATATTCTTTTTAAAGCCCCACTTCATTAAGTGGTTAATAATCTTGTAAAAACAAAACTGCTGTCTTCATAGCTGTAAAGACTGCAAATGTAGTACTACTAAGGAACTGCTGCAGGAACTAGTAGAAAGAACCCTAAAGTATAATGCAATATATTTATTATTCATAGATGTGTACTGATGACACCTTTAAATGGAACATTCACACTCTCTAAAGCCAAGTACACTATTTGCATATATTACTAATTCCCAATAGATGTCTGCAAGTTTGATAGAATGAAATAATAAAGTGTGTTTTTATTTTGCAGTAAATGTAAAAGGATTGTACATCCATCTATACTTCAAAGAGAAAGGTGAGGTTCTTTTGCTATTTTGAAACAACCAGTTACTAATGTTTGTAGATTTTCCAATGCCTTATTTAGTTGTCTCATGAAAGAGGCCTTCTACGTTTGCAAACGATATTTACCTCTGTGCCTGAGCACATGAAAAGGAGAGTGAAAGAGGGAGGGAGGGAAANAGGATTAGCAGTGGTATGATGGCAGTGCATGCTGGTTACCAAAAGGGAGAGTATCAGAAAGGTTGTGTCAGCACAGGAGCACAGGGATATAAACCTTACTATGTTTACAATACACTGATAACTTCAAGAAAGCTGAAGTGACAACTGGAGAAGGAAGCACCACTAAATGCGATGGCTTGTCAACAGCTTATCCATAAACTAGCAGCTGGTATGACCATCTAATAAGATACTTAGCATATGCTCTCTTCCTCACACATTTATATTAAGCATATACAATCAGTTGTTTAAAAATTACACTCTGTCCTTAGTAAAATGCATTGCACGGCTCTGCTGCTCAGGAAGGGGACCTGGGTAGCTGCTTTCTCTCCTCTAGATCTTCACTGATACAATTCTACAGTCATGGGGAAAAGGGAGGCTGCCCTCTCCCCATTAGGTCTGCCTGCAGTGGTGAACATTCTTGTCAAGCTCCTGTGAATCCCTTTCCCCAACCAGACTGTGGCTCTGTTCAGCCTTGCAACTTTTTCATGCTCCACAGAATGCGACATCAAGGCCATGGCATCAGTGTAAAGGATGTAAGTCTTCTAGTGAAAAAATGTAGTCTTGATTTAACATCTAAGAGTGATCATTAGTCTACCTTGTATGTCATTCCATTGATTAACTGTCTTTGCTGTTGACTGCTTGTTTATATTTTATTTCTAGCCTAAATTTACCAGCTTCAACTTCCTTCTGTTTTATCCCTTTATGCCTTTATTACTATTCTGTGTAATAGTAATTACAGACTAGACTTCCATCAGCTACCTTCCCTTGTGTGCTCTGGTTCATTGTGACCGAGTTATCTCCTAAATGTTTTATGGTAAATTAAATAAATGAAAATCAATTAGTGTTTATTGGACATATCACCCAGCAGACCTCAACTTATTCTTCTGAATCCTTTTAAAGTTACCAACATCATCTGAAATTGGAGAACTGGATGCACTAATTCTTTCAGTGGCTTTTGAAACCTTTCAAAAGTGTAACATCATGGCTTCCTGGTTAGACCTTTAATGATGAAGGTTGTTCCCATAGCTTGTATGCATGTAGTTTCTTAGTTTATAGTCTAAGTCCTGTTGATTTAGAGAAACAGGCTGCATCTATACTTTGATGTGGCAATATACACACAGTACATGCAGGGATAACCAAGCTAGTCTTAGCCTAGGCTGGGTAACAGTGAAACCGTAAAAAGAGTTGCTTCTGCATAGCCATTATTTGCCTTCTGAAACCATGATATGGCAACTTCACAGCTTTTACTAACTGAGCTGGATAGATCATATTTGGCACTTGCAATCTTACTTTATTTTGTACTCTACATTAGAGAACTGCACCAGCTGTTAGAAATAATACTGCCATCATCCAGTCTTCATCCTCAACCAGTGAGGTGCAGTAATACAATGTCTCTAATTACTGTGACTCTGTAATTTAAGGGCAGGCAGCTGAAGAATTGTAGAGATATTTTACCTACAATTTAAAATGAGGCAAACATGACCATAAAACCCTAACTCTAACTGTAAAAATCTCATTTCACAATCACAAAGTTTTAGTATGCACAAATGAACTTCCCAGAAAGAACTGAATCTTTCACCAAAGCTTTGACAAAATCAGTTGCTAAAATCAATCAAATAATTCAATCACCATATGAATTGTGTAATTACAATAGAAGGATGTTGCAGGAACTTGAGGAACTGCAAATAAAGTTCCTTGTTTTCACGTTGTCTCCAGTGGATTCTTTGTCTTAGTATCTCTTTGCAATGCACAATTCTATTGTGTTTAGTATGAGAGATTTACAGCAACTATATATAAGAGAGCAAAACAAAAGCCACATAATAAAGCACATTGTTAGGAGAAATTTGGATTTGGATTTCAAAACTAAATCATCAGTGCAGAGATACTCATTAAGATCAATTATCTGATTCTATGTTGATTTTTTTATTAAGTAGTTGGCTCTGGCCATATCACTTCTCAGACTCCTTCATCACAAATTCCAATTCGTGAAACATTTAAGAGCCTTATGAGAACGAGAATAAGATTTGGGGATGAAGCTATTAAGGGACATATGCAAGACTTACCTGTTTAACACAATTCATGATTTCCATATTGAAATGCTCTCTTCTCCCTTACCATCCTTGTCCTTGGAAATCTGATGAAGATCTCTACCCTTGACTGAGCTGAATAACTTAGTGACTATTTCCTGATTAAGTCCTTTCAGGCTCTTTAAAGTTTTGCATATATTTATATTATCATTTATTGTAAATGTTTTGCTTTAAAACACCAAAACTGGTCTGCTGAGTTGATGTGTGGGACACACCTGTAAGATGTGGACTCAAACTGGAGCAAGAACTGGGTACAAGTTTTATATATCTCAGTGGAATTTAAATCCCAGGCTCAGCTGTTAATGAAATTAGATGTTCTCGCTGTGTTTTAAAAGACACAACTGAAATGTCTCAGTTGTTTTATTTTTTTTAAATAACTTAGGTCTCCAACATCTGGATATGGGATGTTAGACATGGGGAGATATGCCTCCCCCACATCCCATGGTAAGGCTTTATGGTAAACCACTATGCTTATAATTTCCTAATTGCTTCTGTCCAGTTATAAATCCGTTCCATGGGGACCTCATTTTGAGCCATACAGGAATCTAGGGAATGTAATTTAGTTTGAGAAACTGGACTGTGATTGACAGTATGTCATATATGCCGAAGTATGTAATAATGTGAATTTTGAGCCCTGACACCTTGCTTGACTCCAAGTTTCATTTCCTCTCTTTGAATGACCATTTAATTATTGACATACAGCTCAGCAGAATACCATAGGATAGCTTTTGTCCTCCATGGACCCACAGAAATTTAGTACTTTTCTGTTCTATAAAATATTGGTTTCTGGAGCAGGAGAATTTTGTTCCTATTGCTACTATAAATCTTCTTGTAAACTGATGATTCTGAAACAGCGGTGTGGCTGAAAAATATTCTAGGGAGTATTTTTACTATATAGTACACTATTCAAAGTTGACACAAAATGAAATTAAAATCTCGTGTTTACTATTGCGGTAAAAGTAGATAAATAAACTCTATTATGAATTTTATAGCAATAAATACACATGGTTTTCCTAAAAAAAAAGAAAAAAAGGCAGCTAATTAACTTCTTGGAAACTTGGAATAATTCTCATAAATTTTACCATTTTTCTCTCCACTTTCTATATTTCTAAAACAAAGCTGAAACTTTGAATTTGACAAAAGTAAGAAAGTCTCTTGAAATATTCTCCTTTTCTAATATACAGTGACCCTCAATGACTTCATGAATACAATATTACTACCACTTAATAATCCTGCTAAGTATGTTTTTCATGTTATACCTTAAAAAATGGAACTGCATAGAACAGTATTAGTGCCACACACTTCAGCTGAAATCACTGCAAATTATACTGACATTTAATTAATTATAAGTTATTCTTAGAATATGAAATAATTATGTAGTTCAAAATACTTAATTTATATAGTACTTGAATAAAACAACTTCTTCTCCAACCTTTTCAAATGGAGAGTGCTGCAAATAACAAGCATCTGTAAGAAAGATTTAGACATTAAAAAATGTTGTATTTTGAGATCAAAAGTTTAAAAAAAACCCTTAAAAGGAATTAGTTTGTTATCAGGGAACTATAGTTAACTGTACATTTAACTTATTGTATCCATTTACAGGAATAAGTCAAAAATTGAGTGTTACACATCAAGAAATGTTAGTGTGTCAGTTCTTAGAGATGAAAAAGGTCTTACCTATCTAACTGACTCTACCAGCTTTTGGAATTTAATGACCAAAAGTTGGGGTTTTTTACAAAGTAAAACTTTCAAATCTCATATAAGTAAACTTCAGCAAATAAAATTTAATTTCTGATTTTCTGTTTTCCCTCCCCATTTTTGTATATGGTACATAAATACCTTGTGTGTGTGTGTATATATATGTCTGAGGCCAAATGCAAGGTCCTGCACATGAGTCGGTGCAGCCCCCGTTATCAATACAGGCCAGGGGATGAATGGATTAAGAGCAACCCTGAGGAGGACTCACGGGTGCTGGTGGATGAAAAGCTGTAGCTGGGCACGAGCCAACAATGTGCGCTCGCAGCCCAGAAAGCCAACCACATCCCAGGTTGTATCAAAAGAAGCATGGCCAGCAGGTCAAGGGAGGTGATTCTACCCCTCTACTCTGCTCTCATGAGACCCCACCTGGAGTACTGCATCCAGCTCTGGGGCCCTCAACACAAGAAGGAGATGGAACTGTTAGCGTAAGCCCAGAAGAGGGCCACAAAAATGATCACAGGGCTGGAGCACCTCTGCTATAAAGACAGGTTGCAAGAGTTGGGTTTGTTCAGCCTGGAGAAGAGAAGGCTGTGGGGAGACCTTATACTGGCCTTTCAGTACTCAAGAGGGGCATGTAAAAAAGATGGGGACAAACATTTTAGCAGGGCCTGTTGCCACAGGACAAGGGCTAATGGTTTTAAACTAAAAGAAGGTAGATTCAGACTAGATATAAGGAAGAAGTGTTTTACAATGAGGGCAGTGAAACACTGGAACAGGTTGCTCAGAGAGGTGGTAGATGCCCCATCCCTGAAAACATTCAAGGTCAGGTTGGACGGCTCTTTGAACAAACTGATTTAGTTGAAATTGTCCCTGCTTATTGCAGGGGAGGCTGGACTACATGACCTTTAAAGGTCCCTTTCCAGCCCAAACTATTCTGTTTCTGTAATTCTATACCTAAAATGAAAAACACTTGGTAAAACCATCGTTTGTTGTGGGACTGCAGCAGATAGGTAAGATCAAAGATTAATAGATTTCTTCAGCACCACTGTCCATAGTTTACCAGATCACCCGAAGACAGTGACAAACTTCAAATTTTTAGGTTATACTATGCTCAGAAGATAAAGGAGTAACGATTTTTAAAAGATAGCTTAGGATCAAAGTATTAACTACGTTGGCCAACTGGTGTATCAGCTTCGCAGACCTGTACAGTTCACTCAGCTTTCCCCCTGTTTGGTCTTATGTTGCTCACAATTAGAAGCTGGCTAATAGTTTAGTGCAGATTATGCAGGCTGTGCTGCCCTGACAAGGACAATGGAAGGGTTCCTCAGTAAGGAAAAATTACAGAATAGCCATCACCTGTACTCAGCATGGACCCCTTAGCTCACATCAAACTAACATGCAGATACTATGTTTAAAATCCAACTATTGAGCACAGTAGATTTAATGTGTGTTCTTTGAACGTCCTTCAGTATCTGCATCAGATACTCATCGGTAAACAAACTATGAGACTTGTAAGACCTGAAAGCCTGTAATGGCTCTATGTATATAGGTCAAAGAAACTACTGAGCAAGTCATGGAAATTTTAATTAATAGGTTTCCTTCATAGAAAAACACAAATGTTTGCATTCTTTGCTAAGGGTGTTTTACATACTGCTATATGCTTGTTTGTGATAGCTTGCTTACTTCAAAAGATGTTGAAGGGAAAAGAGCTGATCTAAGTAAAGATCATCTCAACAAGTAGCCAAACAGAGCAGCCACACTTTTGACCATGGTGTTTCTGATTGCACAGAGACTTTGCACGTGAAGGCGGTGCTGTGTTTCTGTCCCACAGGACAGAAGGAAACTAGGGGAGAGATACTCAGTGACATGGAATGGACTGCCCGGGAGCCCAGGGCGGGTGACCAGCGGAAGAAAAGCCATCAAATGAGGTCTGATTAGCAGCTTAAGGGACCCGGCAACCACAGGTAGGAGTATTTGCATGTCCATATCTGTTTCTCTGAATCAACATACCAAAGAATTAAGTATGCTTTGGCCAAATAAATCAGATGTTACATTTGGCTTATTGCAGACTGGTTTTGCCAGCTGATATTTAAAAGGAAGTACTAGCAGTTGGCTAGCTCATGAAGCCTGTGGTGTCATGGCTGTTACTCAGGGCAAAGGCAGCTGAAATGTAACTGGGGATCAGTGTGATCCCTCAGCTGCATCTCCAGAGGCTCACTACACAACCTGTGAAATGCACAAGCAGGATGTTACAGCAGCAAATCCTATAAACCTACTGTACACACAAAACTGGCTGTCACCACCTCTCTAGCTGCTGCGCGGGGATAGGATTTGAGCACTCATTTCTACCTGTAGCTCAGGAACCTGCCTGTGATTGCACTGCATAATTTATTGGTATTTGAATCATCCATTTGCAGTTCCCAAAACATCCTTGGAAGTAGTTAAGAATAACTCTAAATACGGCACATAAAAAGCACTCTGAAATGACTGATCCTTTTTTGTGAACCCCAATATATGCTACAGATTAAGGGGACATTTGGGAGAAAAGACAGCACAAAGGAAGTTCGATAACGCTGTGTAACCCTGTTCTCTGAAGTTGTGTAGAATTTTCTTTAGACTTACGGTAACTAATAGTAATTAGTTAGCCCAGTAAGGCCAAACATTGCAAAACACTTGGAAAATTAATGGATTTGGGATTGACCATAAGAGATACATGTGACTTTTTTTTCTTTTTTTTCTGTGGGTACAAAGGCATTTTGGAAAAATTCAATTTTTATTTCCAAAATTATGATGAGCCATTTTGCAAGTACAGGATAATATAACAATTACAGACAATGTAAGCAATTCTTATATGCTACTTTTCATTTTCTTTAGTGAAAGTCTAAGCTATTTCATACTTGTTTCTTATTTTAGCAGCAAACATCAAAAGAAAGGCTGGTTATTTTTAAGATGAAATACGAAGTCTTCTCTACTTGAAATTAAAAGAATTTAATATTTTAGTGTTTAATTTTTGTCTACTAATAAAAATAAAACACATATTACATTTTAATGAAACTGCTTTCAATTTATTAGCAATGTTTCTGCATGCAATTAGTATTGCTGCAACTAGTTGATCACTATAATATATAGGAATTGTATTATATTATATACTATTATAGGCAGGTTGTATTTCTCTTCCAGAGGATGTAATATAGTCACTTTTTTTATAACCCAGTCATCCTTTTATGTTTATGTCAGTTAGAATTTATTTTACATGTTTCTACCTTCTTGCTGTCAAAGGTTAAAGGTCAACAGAGGAAACAGAAACCCCACGAATGCAATTCTCTCAGGCAGCCTGAACTTAAGCTTACAAAAGAAGCTCTGCTTCTACCCATTTTATGTATTATGCTTGGAATAAGCCTCATTGTTTGGAGTAACGTAGTCTGAATCGAAGAGAAAGTCAGAGCGTTCCAAATTGGCTTGTTTTAACCGCATATCAATTAACACCTTAGCTATGCAAACATCTAATGGATATCTTATTAATTTTAATAATTGAAGACTGAAATACAAGAATTTATTTCATTCTTTTTAAGAGTTTCATTGTTTTAAATTTGAAACAGTAAAAAAAGCACAAAATGCTCTTATTGCATGAATTTGCCAGGGAAAACCTGTAGAAGTAAGCTTAGTGAAATTATTTGGCTTCTGCTTTAGCCTGAAAGAAACAATGCAGCATTAGTTTTCATAATGCTTGTCCTCTTCTGAATTCATCTGTGTTTAAATGTGCCTCTGGGGCTTCGGAGAATGGGCCAATACTGTATTTACTGAAGTAACTGGTGTCTGCACCTAGGATGAAATTTACCTCTAGGCAGAGTCAGCCAAAGGTCTTTCTACTGTTTAAATGGAATTAAGGGTTTATTCTGACCTTCTCCACTGTATTAATCTTGCCTTGGAGAAAAACCTTGGTGCTGTCTTCACATTTCAGAAGTGGAATATACATTTTACTAAAAAAGCCTCAGATGAACTCTTTTAAGATTGTATTTCGGGATTTTGACTTCATTTTCAAATTAAAATAATTGATCAAGCTAAATGAAATTAAAACAATCAGAAAACTCTTTTCTATCTTGCAAAATGTGCATTCAGTTAAGTTAAAACACATCAAAATAGTCATGTGAGTCATGTTTGTCAATATCTAGTAACAGCTGCTCCATTGAATGAGTGGCCAGTGCTAACTGTACATAAGAATAAATAAATTAACATTGGATAGCAGCTTATTTTCTCTATTGAATGCCCCTGTATTCGTATGTTATGCTCAGAAAAAGCTTCCTTCATGGATATATTTATGCCTATCAGATGTCCTTTAAACTGCGTGGTAAGGAAAAAACAACAACGAAGTCACTTTCCCAGTCTGTAATAGAGGATTTCAAGCGATGGCTCCCTTCCACGCTGCTGAGACCTGCCAAATGGACAACTGATAAAGAACGGCAATGGATATTAATTGCATTTGCATTTGTTTGGTTTGTCTCAGTTTTCTAATTCGTGAGGGCCTTTGCTTATTGTGCTTAACAATCCACCAAAAGCCGTGCCATGGTACAGCTGTTTCAAAGTGCTGCTCTGTGCAGCAGAGCTTTTCTTCTGTGGCCAAATGAACGGGTCAGCCTGGCTGTGGCCAACAACATGTTTGGCTGCTTGCTTGGCCCCTGGCTGAGGCATACATTTTCCATTAAATTCCACTGACAGAACAGAAGGCGTAAAACCCTCTCATTTCCCCTTCCTCCACAGCAGCCTAGCTGAGGGCATGATGCTGCTCACTCAGCCATGCACACTCCAGCCTAGCGTGGAATTGTCTCAGCTTGATGCCATTTCTTTGCACTCGTAAATAAAAAGCCATACTGAGTCTGTAGCTTGAAAAACATAGTTGCGTATCTAGAAATACTTTCAAATCTGATATAAACTATATATTTTATTAAAACAGGCTTATAAAGAGTTCCTATAGCTGACAGAAGAGATAATCAGTCCAGGCAAAATATTGCATACTCATCTAAAGAAAATTTTAATGACTTTCAACAGTATTTACAGTGCCACAGAGTAAAACTAGGAGTTACTTTAGTGGCTTGGTCCAAAACCAGCCTCTGAATAATGGACTGCGAAAGCCATGAGCCATTATATTATGTTTCATGTAGCCATAAGGAAACAGGGACGACATATTGGAGATTAGGGGGTGGAAAGAAAGGAGAATCTGGAAGAAAATTATTTCACCATGAATGAGAGTAAAAGAGTCCTTTGCAAAGCAGACAACGTTCCTGTTGAGATAATCAGCACACTTCCATTCATTACTTATATTTAAGAAAGTTCCTTGAGATAGGCATCCATAGAGGTAAAGTAATACACAAAAAAGTGAACAAAAGGAATAAGTTTTCTTTGTGTCATCACTGTACTAACATTAAGAACATTGCAACTCTTTAGCCATTGGAGTAAATTTATTTACCAAAATGGAGAGCAAGCAAAAGTGTGCATGGCAAAAGCGTGGCTTAAAGATTTGTTACTCTTAGACATGTTGTAACTTGAAATGTACGTACATGAGCATGAAAAACAAGATGATAAGGGGAACTTTAAAGTGAACTGCAGTAAGCAAACATGGCTATCATGAAAAGTTCTTTGGTGATTTTAAAGATAAGTATCAGAAAATCATGCACCCTGTCTTTTATGTACTGAAACATTTTGCCATGTAACAAATATAGTGGACAGCTTCTGTAACAAAATGTTTGATAGCTGAAAACAAGCTGACACTCGAACTAAAAGCCAAAATAATCAGCTTATCTTGCTACTTGAGCTTGTACAAACATTTTTATTGTGTTATGGACAGAAAATTCTTTTTTGCTTGTTTGTTTGTTTTCTTAATGAGAAATAGAGTGTGAAAAAGTAGGGTAGAAGCAATGCCAAGTGCACAGGCTGTTCAGACCTTGTAGTCACATCTCACATGGTTTCCAGGATTAGCTATAGTTGCAGAGTATGAAAGGCCACTAAGTGCTATTAGATCATAGCACAGCTCAGGCTGCCGGTTACCATAATATTGTATAATAAAATAGTACTACTAACTTGTCACACTGTTTTTGAAATTATTTCTCTGGAATCAGTAGAAAAACAGTGCCTTTAACAGGAGCAGTATCAAATCTTACTGCAGTAGTTTTCATGACTGGCCCCTGCATTTTGTATTGGAGATGATAGGTGACATCGGGAAGCTTGTGAAATGCTGAGACCATTTGGGTAGACAAGTATCATGCCTCAGACCTGTCTATTAAGTCATTTCCAGGAAGTGCTCCCCCATTGAATTTCTCTAAGAATGAAACCCAGAGTAACCGTTTTAGCCCATTTTTCTGTTTAGCTTGAGGACAGAGCCAGTATCATTAGAACAGGGTATAAACTGAGTTTCTCTGCATCCAACGGCGGAGACAAAACAGGTCTGATTTTCCTTTTTTACGTGAACATAAACTGAAAAACTAGACAGAAATAAAAGGAATCATGGAAATATAAAATGTATGTAAGGAAGAGGAGAATGAAAGCATTTAACCTTGATAAGACACAGTTGCTTCTGCACCTCCCCAGTCTACAAATTGAATGCACCTGCTGTATTACCAATTAAATAGACACGCTATGTTCTCCCATTCTTTTGCTAGATGCCTCCTGGATATGTCTTCCTGAAGTTTTGCCATGCCACCTGTTACCCGAATGTTCAAGTGCACCACTTTTCTCATCCATGACAGCAGCTTGCATTCAGCTAAGGAGGAGTATGCAGTCTCAGTTTTCAAGGTGGTACAAGTATTTCACTTAGTTCAGTCTCTAGAAAAGGTATGACAAAAACATCTTTGCCCCTCTCTTCTTTTTCTATTCAAGAAATGGGAATCATCAAACCACTAGACGTTTTCTCTGTTCTGTAAATATTCCAAATTCCAAAACATATATAAAAATAAAATATAGTTATAAATTCTGGGTATTTTTTTTGGGGGGGGGAAACATGTTTATTTATTCTTCATTTGTATTTTAATACCAATCAAATTATTTAAGTACCTAGTTTCATAATGTAGTTTCATTTGCTATATATTGTGTTCATGTGCTTATTGCACAGCCTGTCCTGTAGAAAGCACTATATAGACAGCATCTATAATGTTCTTTTACTTCTGTTATTTTGTGAGATTTTCATTCTGTTAATATAAGAGGGAGACTTTATTTAAAAAAGAAAATAATTGTTGGATATTTTTTACTCTTTATGAACAACACTGGGTAGTATCTTACAAATCATTGCTAAGAATAATAAAAATCCACAGGGAATTTTCTTCCCCCGAGCTCTGCCAAACTCTAAACAGATTTTGTTTATAATGAATGGAATATTTGTCTTTGTTAAACTGGTAGAACCCCACAGATTTTTTGGAAGAGTTGCGTCAGTGTAACAAACTGGAGGACTGGTGGGTTGTTTTTATGTTACTCCAACAAAGATTTCTCTTGTCTTTTTCTTTTTTAGTTAGCTCTGCTGTTGTATAAACGAACTATATTTGTGTAAGAGCCTGGCTGTGTCTTTCAATCAATTTTTTCACAATCATTCCTCTGCTACTGCAGAGAAAAACACTCAGGTTGCCCCATATGAAAATGCTTATTCACATCTTAAATTGAACAACACATACACAGAGGTATGTATCAAAAATTGTTCAATATTAGCAAAACCATTTTATAGAAACTGCTTCCTTTTATGGAAAACTAGGAATATTTTAATGTTGAAAAATAAAAAAAATCATACAATCTCTTTATAATAACAGTATGTGAAATTAAATAGGTATCATTTATAACTGTGGTGAGGAATGCATATATGAAAAGAGATTAAAATTTTCTACTAGTTACATTATTATTAACTAGTTACATTATTAATTACTCCCTCTCCTTTATCACAGCACTTTCTGGCATTCAGTCACCTAAAGATATGATATATTTGTTGTTTACTGTTCAGTGTAAGAATAATACATCAATGACATTTGTGTTCTGAGCAGACTGTTCTGGTTATCCAAATCTTCTATCAAAATGTATAGAGAACCAATATATTTCAGTTTCCTACAGAAACATTTCCCTGCATATGAAGGTTGTTTATTTGGTACAGACTGAGAAATTGCATGTTCATTTTTGTACCACATCTCTTGATCTCAAAAAAAAAAAAAGCTCAGACCATGCTTCACTCAGTTGCATTTTCTAAACTGTTGCCAGTCATCTTCAGTGTGTTTTCTTTCCCCCAAAAAACCACTCCATCCAGATGTCTTGTTTTTTGGGGAGGTGAGGGTGGGGTTTGACTGCCTTCATGTGAATGTGGATCTGTCTCCCAGGAGCAGTGTGTGAGGGAAAGTCTGTTCAGTGGTACATTAAGCTGTGTGTCATCCACCCACGATGAACGGGCGTGTTTGCTGGATGCATACTGCTTGGTCATTTAGCAGCTATGGACTTAACTGTGCTGGCATTTAAACTGGGTATCATCAAATGAACCTCAACTTCTTAAGAAAAAAATGCATTTGTTTGAGCACACCTCACTCCATTAAATGCCAAACTGCAAATGAATACTGTTCCCACTTCAGTTACATAATTTCTCCCTGGCATGGGTGCATAGTGTCCATGCAAAATACTTGCGCCATTATGCAGCTTTAGAAAAATATTTGATGTATTTCCTTCTGCTTTTTAATCTGATTTAATATCAGTAAGAATAGAGGAATGGTAGTATAGTCTTAGCAGCCATATATCTATGATCCGTGATTGGCAAAGAGGCCACAAACTGATAAACGCCGCCCTGGGTTACTGTAATGCATTTTCAAGGTGAATTGCAATATGCTGTGATTATCCTTTGATAATGCATTTGAGAGAAAATGGCAGTCCTTAGTCCAGCTGGCCGGGGCTCATGTTTGTCAGGGAGAGCAGCCTGGAGTCAGGTAGACTTCATAATTCTTGGGCTAGGACTTCTCTGGGGCCTTTCTGGCTCTTGGACGCTGCGTTTTCTCCAAGTGGAATTTTTTCTTTTTCAGTTAAAAGTTCACCAGATGATGAGAAAGTTGTGTCACAGCCCTCACCAGGGTGCTTTTATAGCCTGAGCGTGCAAGTGTGTGCTTCACTGTTGCATGTGAGCGTGTAGTAGTAGGGGAGGCTGTGGTGATGTGTTAATATGGAGGTTCGTTGAGCTTACTGCTGGAAGGCTATCCCAGCCAGAAGGACCGTCAACAACTTTATGCTGTGCTTATCCATGCTGTTTCTCTGGAGCAGATCCCAGTGAGAAATCTTGGAGAAGGCAGAAGGAAGCCATGAACATAATGCAGGTGATCAGGAGACTGAGGTCCTGTTACAAAACAGGAATCAAACCAAACAGTTACTGTAAACGCATAAGGGTAGGGATTAAATTAACAAAAGTTTTAATGTTTTCCTTGATTTCCATAAAAATCTGTGATATGCATTTCTTTCTGGACAATTCTCTTTAAACTATATGGGCATATTTTATTTAACATAAGAGAGGATAAGTTTCTTGGGAGTACATTTCAATCTGTAAGGTGATCAAGAATACGTACCCCACCATTTAACTAGCTGTTACTGCTATAGGAGATCTATCGTTTCTGAAAGGTCATTATGCACACCTCTAAGAACTAAGATTTGTATCCTTTCAGGGGAGATTAATACCAATTCCCTATGAAAAATGGTCCAGGAAAAAGGAAATTAGAAGTTAGCCAAATGTAGGCAGTTTTAGTACTGCTTGAAGTGAAGTTCTCAGCCAGAATCACAAGGGTGAATTCACAACTCTCATTATTCACTACGATTTTCACCACCTCTCACAAAAAATAACCAAGCACCCAAAAATAGTTACAGAAAGAATAATTGCCAAAAATCACAGAACACTGTATGAAATTTGCCTATGGAGATGAGAGAGAATTTTCCCAGAGTATCTGCTGAATATTTTCTAAATAATATCTTCTAAATAATAAATAAGAATAGAAAACTTCACTTGTTTAAGCAAACGTGAAGTAAAAATGATGGGGAATTACTGCAGCCCTGTTTGCTTTGACAGTTAACTATGTAATAAGGGCACCTTAAAATATATCCAGCAAATCCAGACGAAGCCTTATTTGCCAAGGCAGCAGGACTTAGGTCTTAAAAACACAACAATCCAGATCCCTTTGGTTAGCAGCAGTAAAAACTATTCATATGCATGGCTACTATATGCAAATATTTACTGCATATTCCTCTCTCAGGTACTCCTGCTTTTCATCTCTCATGGATGACTCAAACTCCCCAAAGTTTTCTCATAGATTATCCTAATTTCTTAATGCAATTCTTGCACTGCCTGTCTGAAGTTATTTGCAGTCATGATTGTACTATTAAAATTCAATAAATGTATGGCAGAAAATTCAGCCAAAAAATAAACATTCACAAAAGAATTGTAGCATTTAGCATTAATTTTCACTGACTAATGAATTTTACCTTTTGCAGTTACCTACAACCCACACACTAGAATCACATTCAATAACCATCCCAGATAACTGTGGGCCTTAAGTGGAACAGATAGCAATGACAACTTCCTAGAAAAGCTTCTGAAGCTTCTGAGAAATCATTGTAAAAATCTTCTGCCAGTAGTTTAGTCTTGCAAATATATGAGGCAAGAGCTACAAACACCAATCCATGTCACGTTTCATTTTAAGATATATACCAAAACTGTTAAAATCTATAAAATAAGGAAGTTTGAAACTAGATCAAAAGCGCAGCCTCATGAAGTTCTGGTTCCAGATATGTTAAAAATAATTCAAAGTTAGCTTTCTTCATTGTATCTCGGCTCATTCACAGGCATAAACAGATATAAAAACTTCTTAAGTTTGCTATTAAAAATCTGCAAATATCATAATGCAAAGCTAGGACACAAAGTTACTATTTTTATCTTATATCAGTCACTTTACCCATTTCTGACATGACGGTTTTGGAAAAATTTCTAAGAGGCTCTTAAATGGTAGTTTCAGTGACATTATTAAATGTGCAAATGGATTTACTCTGTTTCTGAAAAATAGAAAATCATCCTATGAACTGAGAAAGAGTGTTTTCCTGAGCAAAACATAATTCTTCATAGTAAAAGACAAGTTACTTAAATTATGGCATCAGTAGTCAATACAGTGAAAAACTGACAGAATGAATGTAAACAACTATGCTTTGTTTCTTTTTATCAAAGAAGATGATAAAACATGTTATCCACATATTATTTCCATGGTTCAGATACAAAATGTTAAGGAATTTATGGGGCAGAAAATTATGCAGTAAAATATTCTTAGAATTGCTGCTTTCTGCTTCCTGTGCTCAATTCTAGTGCCAAGTTTTAGCTTTTAAAAATCAATTAGCCTTGGAAACAGGTGTTATTCATATTGCTTCCATTGCCCTGTAGTTGATTTCTACAAGTTTCTTTCCAGATTAGTAGTGTTTTTCTTTTGTTCTGTTTAATGTTTTCGTTATGCTGTATTGTCATGATTCCAGGGGTACCTGGCACCTTGATCATACTCCCAGGCTCTCTTAAGTTTTGTTTCCAGGTTGTAAGCCCAAAGTGATCTCCTTCAACAGCAGAAATAATTTTTCATTCTCCCTTTACTCCAGGTTGCCAGAAACACAGTTTTTATCAATTATTTTCCTTCCAGTGTTTCCATTTGAGTCTGGCCCTTTGTCTGCAATGATCTTCTGAGAGTAAGGAGGATTATCTGAATGCCATCCATTCCGAGATCGCAGAAATGGGCCTTAATTATACAAGCATGCCCTTTTCTCCCAGGGTGACAATTTTGGGTCAGCTGGATATAACAGTCTCATGTATGGATAGTTAGTGAAACAGCATTTCCCTCATGATGTCTTTAAGCAACAGATGAACTGTATCAAATACGTACAGTTGAAAGGCTGAGGGACTTGGGCCTTTTTAGTCTAGAGAAAAGAAGACTGAGGGGGGATCTTATCAATACTTATAAATACTTAAAGGGAGGGTGTGAGGTAGACGGGAGCAGGCTTTTTTCAGTGGTGCCCAGTGACAGGACAAGAATTAACAGGCACAAACTTGAACATAGGAAGTTCCCTCTAAACATGAGGAGGAACTTCTTTCCTTTGAGGGTGGCAGAGCACTGGAACAGGCTGCCCAGAGAGGTGGTGGAGTCTCCCACACTGGAGATATTCAAAACCCACCTGGACGCTGTCCTGTGCAACCTGCTGTAGGTGACCCTGCTCTGGAAGTGGGGTTTGGACTAGATGATCTCCAGAGGTCCCTTCCAACCCTGACCATTCTGTGATTCTGTCAAATATGCCTAGAGACCAAGCTGTAGACCCAACATGCCTATACTAGAAAGACCTATATGCCTATACTGGAAAGCATTTCACAGAGAGCCAACAGTATTATAAGAGAATATAGTAATATCAGAACAATTTTTGTATTTCTTTGCCAGGGTTTAGGTTAATGATTCTCTCTATAGCATACAAAAATAGCTTCTCATAGAATTTATAAGATTGAAAAGTTGAGCTGATTTGCTTATGGTCTCTTTCTGCGGCTCACAAAGACCTGGAGTCACTAGGAGTTGGGTTAGAGGGTGGAGCAGAAGAGCTAGAAGGACGACAACATTATGGCAGCATTAACAACATTTTCTCCTACCTATGGGACTTGCTGGTGGCTGGTATCACTTTGAAATGTACAGAGGAAAATGCTGATGTTAGAATTCAAGACAAGTGGCAAGGAAGTTTCCATCTCCCAAGAGCTGCTATGATTACCCTCTGGACTATGCAGCAAGGGTTGCAGTGCTGTTTTAAGAGAAAAAAAACAGCAATTAAGTTAAGTCCTAAAAGCCTGTAAGTAACACTGTGCAGCTAAGGATGCAACTGCAGTCCCCAAACAATGCAGAAACAGCAATTTTTATTTTGACCTGTTCCCCCACAATGTTCAGGAGAAAACTGGAGGCCCAAGGGGACCAGAAGTTTTTTATGCATTTTATGCTATTCTGTCCCCAACTTTATTATGGTTCAAATGAGACAGCTGTGATTGTGGCAATGTCATATCAGAAATACCTTATTGGTCAGCCATGAGTGTAGGAATCCAATCTGTCCGTTGCAGATTGCACTCTCCACTTATTGCAAGTAAATAATTGCTTCCTCTTCTGCACTCTGATTCTCTAACATCCGCTGAGACTCAGCCCTTTCTTGTAATTCTTCATTTCCTTCACTAAATGACATTCAAATGTAGTGCAGTACAGCAGGCGTACATGTGGAAGAAGTTGTTGTCAAATTGCTATATTTGCTAAGGGAAAATGTCCACCATAAAATTGCTCTGCGGGTTACTTTATTTGCAATATTTCTCCCTGGAAACATAGTGCCCCAAGACACTGAGGCAGCAGGAAGTAATGAAATGTATTTTTCATACTCTCACTTTTCATTTCAATGTATCAAGCAGCTCTTTAAACTGCTAGTCTAAACCATTATGTCTTATTTTAGAAAGCCTTTATAATAATTGTGAATAATTAGAACCCAAAGTGCTTGCTATTTGTAAATGAAAATAAATGCTTAGCCCTTCTTGCAGAAACCATTTAAAACATTCTTTTTAAAAAGCCATCAATTTTACATTGTACTACCAGTTTCTTTTATTTTTCTAGAAATAAAGATGTTACCATAATTCCAATGGCTTGAAACTACTACTGTAGTAGAGGTGGTGTTACGCAAAAAGGTTGTATGTCTGAAAGAATGGGAATATAATTTTTCAACTTCACATTTTTTTCTTTCTTGTTAATGGCTGAGAAGAAAAATGAAGGCTCTGGTATGATAATTCCATTCAACCCTTAGCACCTACTATCCATATGCTTACGGGCATTTGTAATGTCTTAGGATGCGAGAAGTGCTGAAGCTCATTTCCAAAGTATTTAAAAAAAAAAAAAAAAGGCAATAAAATGCTGAAGTGAAAATAGTCTTTAACAGGAAGAGAACAGGAGACAATTTATCCATTGCTAATTAAATAAATGTATGGAGATGTTAAATAATAGGTTTAAGTGTGCTGTAGTCGTAGCTTACCAAATAAGCATCTAGTGGAAAGGGACTAGACTCTGATCTACCACACTTAGCCATACACCAGCAAGCAATGCTATCAAGCTTCCAGCAACATCCGCTGGACCCTGTTGAAGTCCTAGCACTTGCTCTCCATTCAGTGCTGTGAATTCTGGAACAGGCTTCCCTGCACAGAGAACCTCAAGGGCTTTTCCAACTTTTCAGTTCCCATTTATTATGGGGCAGTTAAACAACCGACATCATGACCAAACACATTGCTTTTATGAAGTAAAATTTTGAATGTTTAGATTTGTCCAGATGATTCTAGCGTCCTTTACTAGCACAGCACTAACAATTCAGAGCTTCTAGGAAAAAGAAAAGCATCACTTCACAGTAGTGAGACACTGTCACACACCAAACCATGTGTCTGCGCGTGCCCCTCGCGTACAGGTATGTTGCTTAAGAAAGAAATGCTGAATGCCTCTTTAATTTCTGAGATCCAATCTCAGTTAGAGTCTCCATGTTGCTGTCTGAGGTATCTGTCATTCAGATTGGGCTACACCCACTCCTAGAAACTACTGCCACTGTACGAGGTTACCTTTAGCAGTATTTTTAAAGAAAAATGATACTACTCGCATTCCAGGGTACAATTTGCTTCTCACCATCCATACCAGGTGAATCAGTGCACGAAAATGAGACAGGCCTCACTTCTGCTTTTTTCAATGTCTGACTGTAAGCAATTTGGGGTTATTTTGCTCTTCATTCCTTTTAAGGTGTGCGTTTTAGCATCATTTCTGTAATCATAATTTCTGCAAGAAAACACAGACCATATGTACAGTACTAGGAAGCAGTGTCCAAGTGCGTGGTGTTGCCAGGGCACGACGGGTATAAAAAATGAAGAGAACGCTGTTCAGATACACCTTATGTATCTGAAGAATGAAAATGTATCCTAGGACATATAGATAAAATCCTTATCCATCGCTAGAGCATTTTGGAATGTTTTTCATTGGTTTTTAATAGGCTTTTTTCCTCACTTGTTTTTCTGTTATTCCCAGTTCAAATGTTCCATTTGAAAGCATGCTCACAATACTTTGAACTGTCAGGTGAGGATTTTACTTCATTCATTTGTTTTAAATTAAGGAGCTTAAAAACACAGATGTTCTAGCAGCTCCAAATTTATTTGCTCTGGCCATAACAATTAAAAATAATTGCAGCACCTTATGTCATTTAATATTATGTTCATACTTTTAAAAAAAACAACTTTCATTAGTTTGTTAAGTCTCTACTTTAACATAATGAAAAAAAAGTCAGATACATTTCTTTTTATAGTAATATAAAAGTATTTATTTTGAAAGGAATGGTTTTCTGAGGCATAAAGAAATACGATATAAAGCTATGGAAATATTTTTAAGCTTTAATTCTAAACTCTTTTTATTATGATAAGACTAAAATTGCTTACTATATGCTCAAATTCAAGTCATGTTTTAGGAAGCTTCTGGTTTTCAGGGATCCAACTGTTCATTACATCTCAGTTTAGCCAATTTTACATGAGCAGGGTAATTGATGCCGACTACCAGATACTAGTGAGACAGAGTGAATATTTGCCAAACTGTCAGGGACCTTTAGGTTTTTGCGTCTTAAATTCATTAACCTGATAACAACTGCTCATTCTTTATGATTAAGGCTCAAATGTCCACAAAGTTTTAAGTGATCAATTATCAAAATTTCTTTTCAGTAAAACAATTCTGCAGTATATCTTGCAATTTTTATTAAAATAGGGTGCCTGGGTGCTGAACTAGTACTTTTTTTAGCTACTCATCAGTGCAGATTTTACAGCCAAATATTCTACATAGCTATGTGAAACCTATACACACCCAGGTATCAGCACAGTCCTGAAAGCTGTATGGGAACTAAATTAAATCATAGGTTATTCATTGATAAGGAAAAAACCCAAAATTCCCTAAAATAAAATAGCATTTAATTAAGTATAAAACAACAAAAATAGAATGATAATCAGAGATAGCTATGTGATATTCAGAGAAATGTACAAAAATTATTTTTTTTAGCCTCAAAAACAGTTAATGTTGTAAAATCAGGACTCAAAAACATGTGAAAGCTAAAAATCTATATTTGACCTCGCTCATGTATTCCTCTTGTACAGAACTGGTATCTTAGTGCCATGCAACAAATTACAAAGGTTCTGAAAATAAAAATAAGATTTGGGTTCACAAAGAAGGTAATTTTAAGGTATCCAGTGGAAAACCATAGTATGCAATAACAGCATATACGATTTATATGATACCTACACAGAAAATTAAATGCTACTGTTTTGCATTTTCCAAGTTTCTTTTCTTTAGAAAGTTTGTAGATGACATGATCAGATCATTTCTGAAGCAGAAATTTTCTTCTAAGAAATAGTGTAAGAAAGATTATACTACAGGAAAGAGCTATGAAGTACTGTAGAAATGGAACAGTGGTAGAAATGTCACTGTAAGACATACGGTTCTAATTTTAGGAGAAGTCAGGGGTTCTAAAACCCAAATTAGAATAAGCATCTATGTCCAGTGCAGTATTAGATGTCTAAGTCCTCCAGACATTGAAAGGTAAACCAGAATCCTTCTTCATCAGCCATTCCCTCAGGGCATCTTTCCCTTCAGCACATTGGCTTCTGTGAATCCCGTTGCTCTTCTGCATTATTGGGAGATCAAATGCCAAAACCTGTTTGTGAATTACTGTGGGAATTTCCATGCCCACGATTCCATGTGACAGTGCCAAATATTGCCATGTCTAAGTTCCACTGGTGACTCTAACACCTGGTTCTCACTTGTGTTGGCTTGTTTGTTTTTTTCACACAGCTGCATGAAAATAATCCTAAATAAAAGATGTGGGCATATATATCATTTGGTCTTCATAAATCTTAAAGCAGCTGCGTATAAAGCTTATCTTAGCTATACTATATGCTTTCTGAAAAGCAATTCTCTGGATAGGTAGATAGATTTCAAAGGAGACAAAAAGAAACCTAAAAAACATGGTAATTTGTAGTTCAATTCTGTACTCTTAAGATGACAGTCTTTTCCTAAAGCAGAATAAGGGTGTTGGGCTTTTTTTTCTCCAGATGTACCTTACTAAGTGGAGCTCTGAGGTAAAGAGATTTACTTTCATGGGATGGTGAAGATGCGCTCTAGCTTCACTAATGATCTGACAGTACTTTAACTAGACATTAAAAGCACAGTTGTAGTAAGAAACTGCTTTGCCTTTTATCATCCTTTTTATTTTATTTTTAAGGCACATAACAGTTTAGCCCTGCTAGTTGCCATAAAGAATGGAAAAAATATAAAAACTAAAAAAAAAAATACACATCTCTGAAAATGCACAACAAAGACAAAAATCAGCAATGCTAAAAATGAAAGTACACCCAGACAAAATTCCAACAGTCAGTTCTACAGAAAATGGGAGTGCACAGTCATTTCTCAGAACTCTAATGGCTTCATATTAAAAGAAGTTCTTCGTACCATACAACATTTATGCATTATACTGCTTCACTGGGCCGTTATCATGTACAAATGTGATTGTGAAAGTATATTTTGATAATGGCCGTTTTAAAGGATTTGCAAGTTGTTAAAGATTATGCGTTATAATCATGGTTGGAACTACTTGAGCATTTGGGAGTAATTTGTCTATGTCTCAAAGTAGTCTCAGAGTAAGAATTGTTTTTTATTTAACCAATTTTATATATTCATAGTATGAAATGTGAAGTGAAAATTCAAAAAATGGCAAAGAATGGAATAGCTCACCCTTCTCCCATAAATTATTGCCTTCTCTATTTTCTATTAATGAAATTTATTATATGCAAAACTTTATGTAATGTTAAGTTGGGCAATTCTAATCTTTAAAACTTAGAAGACAATATAGATTTACAAGAGTAAGTAACATATAAATTGCATATAAATTTGCTTTCAGTTAGGTATCGAAGACATATAATTTAAATATTTTGGCGTTGATTTAGATAAGCTGATTTGAAATCCCATGTGTACATATGTAAATGCATCTAAACATGATTTATACTTATTTAACATGCTGGTATTTACCTTTACAAATTTTAAGGACACATTTAGAAACCTCACCTTTTTTGTTAACACAGCGTAGGACTATCACAATGAGAATGCCTAACTGAAATAAACAGGATGAGAAAGAGTAAGTTCACACTTTTGTCTCTGCTACTACTTTTCTGCAGGCAGCTTTCTATAAAGCAGCAAACGCGAGGTTACCTGTTAGTGAATATAGGCATGTACATCAAAAACAAGACAAAAATGTCCCCTAACTACTTATAAAACTTTAGAGCTGGTTAGGTTTTGGGAAACTCTGTAAAAGTCTAAAATTCATTCTTTCTAAAATTTCCTTAAATTTAGACAAATATCTATCCTTTTTATGGATAGTTTTTTTAAAAAATTCTTGTATATAAGTTTTAATTGGGCACTTACAGTTAATAGTTAAGGGGAAATGGCAGCTAAGTTGTTTCACTGCTTCAGAAACATTTAGCCACTGACAGTGTTATACTTAAGAACTCCACATAGAGAACATACTTACATGTTATACTACTCACATTATTACTACTGGTACTACTAGCAGCATCCAGTTTAACTCTCAAGACAGATCACATTACCATGCATTCCTCCATCTCAGAATATAGACTAGGTCTAAGACTGACAAATCAATCGGACTGTAATTTAATAAGGACTTCAGGACCTGAAACGATTAAGATTGTTAAAAGTGGAAACATCTCATAACCTTGCTGTCACATTGTAATGACTGAAGCAGCTACATAGCACTGTAATCAAACTTTTTAGATCCCTTTTTCTTCTGTCATTGAATTTTCAACTATCTCATTTCAACGGATGGGACTTGCTGTAGCTACATCAAGAGATTTTGAATAATGTCCACATGGTATAATTTAAATGTCAAGAAATAGGAAACTCAGGACTAATGCTACTATTCCTTCAGACTTTTGCCAGCAAATGTCTCATCATAAATACATGACATTCTTCAAAAATCATGGAGGTAAAGAATAGGATCATCTGGTTTCTAAGCTTCTGAGATCTGGGCATACATGTTCGGTAGGAAACTTCATTCTTTTGAAAACTTCCTAAAGCTATGTGTTGAAAAGCTGCTTTAATATATTTTTTTCCTTTTAATTTAAGAGAAATTCTGTTTTCCTTAATCTACTGGTTTGGAGATTGTTTCAAAGAATGAAATGGTAATTTAAAAAGAAAGAAAACTAATATAAAAATCATATCTATAAGAGGTATAGGAAAAGTGACTGATCATCTGCTTCACCTCTGCAAGAAAAAGACTTTCTACTTCTGGCAACCTCTCCAATTATGTAATTGCATTATTTTTCAAAAGGCATTTGAAAGGCTTTTTGAAAGGTGCTAACAATGGCAGGATAATCACCTTAACAAGATTCCATTTTAATATCGGGGGTACACAAAAAAAAACAATGTTCATTTTTTTGACATCATTCATGACTGCAGCTAGAAGACCTATTTTCAGAGAACAGATTTGACAGCCATTTCCTTCATTGCTATCTATAGTTTTGTGCATCAGCTTTGATTTATGGTTACTATTCATAATTTCTGGAAGAACATTGCACATGAGCATATTACTGGGAACACACTGCTTTCACATTGCTCTCATCAAATGAACTAAATAATTTGTTAGTGCTATTCTGTGCAGAGTAATAGCAAGAACTAAACCTGAAAGTTATAAGTTTTATTCACAGGAACTGAAGTGAGGATGGCAGGATTTTGGTAGAGATTTAAGATGACAGAAATAACACCAAAAAATCAAGACCAAATTCTCCCAAGTGTCCCCTGTTTATTTCTCCTAATTAACCACTAGCAAATACTGAACTAAATTGTCTATCGCTGGTGACTCTTCATCCATTTCAGCCAAGAAGACTCAACAATGAACAACAAATACAACAGCAAGTGAAGCACAGATAATGTGATAGAAAAATACAGGCAGAGGTGGAGAGCAAACGAACCAGTTGACTGGCTGTCTTCAGTACTAAGATGCCAATGGGGTTATCTCACTCCTGCTGCTGTACTGCAACACCTCCTTCGTCATGCCTCTATTTTGGGTTGGCATTAAAGATACACTCTTCCTCTACAGCCTTGGCACTATTGGGCACCCCGAGAGAATGGCCAAATCATTCAGTTCTTAAAGAGGGCCTAAATGGAACGTATTTACATGTGTAAGTATCCATCTATAATACCATTTAAAATTACATTTAAAAAAATATAATTACTCATTGTGAGGTAGGACTAGGACTACCACAAAATGAGAGGCTGAGGACAGGTATGTCACGATTAAGTGGCTGACATAACCCGAGGCAGGCACTACAGTCTGGCCAGGCAATCACTTTCCATTTTGAGGTTAAAAAAAAAACGGGTTTCCCAGTGTATGGGAAAAAAACATTTAAAACTTATAAAGTAGTGACAGAGAGAGAGAGAAAGAGAGCCCCATTGACACACACTTGCCTGTCAGGATGTTTACAGAGGAAACAGCATACAGCTGCAGGATACATTTTGTCTAGGAAAGAGATGTCCCAAGAAACATTGTCCTTTCCTCTCTCTCATCCTCCTCATTCCCAGCCATACTCAGCCCTTCACCCCGCTCCCTATGTCATTCTGACAAAACTATATTATTTTGAGGCACTGTAAAGCAGATCACTGAGATGATCTAAATTAATATATTTGGATTAATTATTTTCTTTCCTCTTTAAACAGGGATCATTTGAATTACTTTTTATAGCACAACCCCCTAGAGAATTGTATTACTACAATATACACAGCAATATAAATGAAAAACAGTAGTTGAGAGAAGCAATGATGAGGAAAAGCAGAATAGAGTGAGGAGGAAGTTTCTAAGCTGTCTTCATTGCTGACTGTTAAAATGCTACATTTTTAGCACTTGCTCCGCTATGTGGCAGCTGGCGCTGAAGAGGGAATTTTTAAATAGCATCCAACACCGAACACGTGCAGAAGACTCTTAAGTAACAATGAACATCTGTGTATCAAACCTTTGAACTAATTGACCCAAATGAAGTAATCCTCAACAAAGCAAAGTCAGTGTTGAAATGCATTATTTTTTTTTATTTTTATAACAAATAGAGTATAGTTTAAGAGGTTCCTTTTTCTTAATACATGATAATGTACTTAATATCCAATAACTTGGAGCAGATTTCCAAAGTTCATCTCTTTATCATGAGAAATTATTAACAAAAATATGACATGCTCCAAATAATCAATTTTAATCTGCTGCCAATAGTTTTTCTCTGGAACAACTTGTCATCATGTGAAGTAACTATAGTATACTGGTATATAACTATGTTTTTAATTGAGAATTTTATAAACACATCATATTATCCACTATCAAAATGGACAAATTTTCTTTCTGTGAAAGACAGCCTTTACGTTAATCTAACATAATGTGGTTGAATAGCCTTGCCTTCACAGAACTTAACTATACAACTGAGATTATGAAATTAAAAATACGTATTTAAAATAGATGTCATCACTATTTGCATGGTTTTATAATACAAAATTGGACAGACAGATTTGTCCTTAGTATACATATTTAATGCTTGGCAAGAAATTTGGGGTTCTTTTTTTTTGCTCAACTGGCATTTTCATAAACGGATTTAATAATATTATTTCCCAATCAACATGTAACCTGCCTAGGCAAATAATGCTGAAATGCCCGAATAATTCAACATTTTCAATCAGCTCAATTAACATTAAAAAAAAAAAAATCACACTGTGAACTACACCATTGATGCAAAAAATTGCAAGATATATTCCTTATATGTAATGGTATTTATAGGCAACATAGTAGAGCAGAAGTCTACTACAAGTAGTTATTACTGTATTTTTCCTGTCAAAATCCTGTTTTTTCTAGCATTAGTACGTTGGTAATTTCTGCTATGCAGCATGAGCACCAGAAGTGTGTATGAGCAATGCAGTGGGTGTTGACAAATAATGCCACAGACACCAGTCTGCCCACACCTTCTCTCTAATGCCTCAGTACAGAGAGTAAATAATGTGGAGGACCATGAGCTAACATCCCACTTCTAGCTACATTTCATGCTTCACACACTGTAATATCAAAAGGAGCCCTTCTTCGTGTATGTGCTTTTTGTCCCTGACAGGTGCAAAAGAAATGCAAGTTTAGTGTTGTATTTGCCCAGGTTATTTGTTTCAGGAATTACTGCCTTTGAAAAATAACATTGATAAAACTTAATGATCTCTAGAAAAAGCAAGCATTAGCCATGGCCCAGATAATTATGCTTTCTATCATCACTACTAACTCCAGTAGGAAACCAGGCACTCAGGGAGATTTTCCTGTAACATATTTGTTTTGGTTAAATATCATTCTAACAATGAAAAAATTAAAAAGGTGATGGATGGAGCAACATCTATTATATGCAAATGGTCTAATAGTTTCTAATATCTGCTGAAGTGATGAAATGTTCTTATTGTGAGTGGCTGTTCCTTTTTATTCTGAAACAAACCAGAATACACGTGCTTGGGTTGTCCACATACGTATTTAAGACTGAAAGCACAGACGGCAGTAATAGAGCAGCAATCTCATGGTTTTTGACTGATGACTTCAGTGCCCTGCAGGCTGCCTACGTTATGATTCTTCTAAGCTCAGGAGGTCCTTCGGAAGATTTTTAAGTCACTCTTCAATTCCAAAGTGTACTTCTAAGAGAAATATGTGCATGCTCCTCTATGAGTGACCTTCAGTTTGCAGACTCCACACGAGACTGATAGGAAACGTTATTAACACTGGATCTATTCTTTGTATTTACATTATCAGAACAGCACAGATGATTTAGCAGAAATTGTTTAGTTTTACCAAAATACAGAAATCAATTAGGTGGCAATATCTTCAGTTATTCATCCCAGTCACAATGTCGGATTCATCATTTGCACCCTGTGTATTGTTGCAGTTTAAAACCACAAAAATGATCAGAGGGCCAGAGCACCTCCCCTATGAGGACAAGCTGAGAGAGTTGGGGTTGTTCAGCCTGGAGAAGAGGAGGCTCCAGGAAGCCCTTATCGTGGCCCTTCAGTTCTTAAAGGGGGCTTATAAGAAAGATGGGGGCAGAATTTAGTAAGGCCTGTAGCAATAGGATAAGGGGTAATGGTTTTAAACTAAAAGAGGGTAGATTCAGACTAGGTATAAGGAAGAAATGTTTTACAATGAGGGCAGTGAAACACTGGAACAGGTTGCTCAGAGAGGTGGTAGATGCCCCATCCCTGGAAACATTCAAGGTCAGGTTGGACATGGGTCTGAGCAACCTGATCTAATTGAAGATGTCCCTCCTGATCGCAGGGGGGGTTGGACTACGTGACCTTTAAAGGTCCCTTCCAACCCAAACTATTCTATGATTCTATGAATTTCAGTCCAAATCAGTAGCAGATGTAGCAAGATTTTATTTGTTTATCTCAATCTACATGTTGTGCTGTGGATATTTTATGCAAGGATCATTTTAGTCATTTTCTTTTTTTTTTAGGATGATATATAGTAAGTACAGCTAGGAAAAAAATCTTGGAAAAACACTAGAACTGTATGTGGCACTACAGAGAGGTAGACAGAAAGAGATGGAGAATACATAAAATGTAAGCTTTTTAAAAATTTAGGAACTAAAAACTCAGGGAAGTTTTAAAATAAATCAAATACTTAATAGTATTGTATAACACTGTAAATAAATATTTTATAGTCATAGAGTGAATTAAATGAACAAAGGAAAGACCATTGTTTCCAAGCAGAGAAAAGACAGACACACAACTAGAAGAGGACCCTAAAACTAAAAGTTCACTGGCTGTGAGGAAAGCAGTTCTCAGCAGACACATATACTTTACTCCTTGAGCTCATAGATAACCTAACATTTGACTGAAAATTAATTCAAAAGAAATTTATTTAGATGATGAAGTTTCAGCACGTCTATAGCGTTGTTCAATAGGAAGAACTATTATCTGCTGTACAAGTAATACTCATTCCCTTCTTTAAATTAAATATTGAGACATTTCAGCATCTCAGTTTCAAGATTCTTTGAAGAAAACTGGCTTTCACTGTAATTCTACCAGTTTAAAAGCTTTTACTAATGGACAAACTTTTGTACACTGGCAAATGACTGTAAGTACCTATTTTCCTAGATGTCGCTGTCAACATTCAATGTGAGGTAGGGTTTTGGAAGAATATTTCAAAAAAGCATGTAAATATAGACAGTGTAAATTCCACCAAAGTGATTCTCAGACTTTTCAAAAATACCACCACCTTTTCTCTTGTCTATCTTTTCTGTGCTCTGAGTTGAAAGGTTGTCCAAAAATGAGGGCATGTTCACACTAAGTTTTGTATTTATGTCCTACTTGTAAGAAGTGAAATGTTGCCAGCAGTTTAAAGTAGATCTCAACTCTATCGCTAAAGCAAACATCATGACCACTGATTACAGGCACAGGCACCGTTCAGGAAACACTGCTTTAGTGAATACAATTATGGGGGTGCTCCCATAAGGCAGTCCTAAATGCCTCATTTGGGATCTTCACATTGCACAAAGATGTGGCATTTGATGCACGCTCATTTCTTGAATGTGTATACTGAATCTCATTCTCAGATGTTTAACTCTGCCTCCTTGTTCTGCAGGGTCTGTGAATCACCCCTGACGTGGAGTCGTACGCCTAGCTTGTAGATGCAAAAGCACTGTAGAGAATATGTATGGAATAACTCGTATCTTGAAGGTAAAAAATAGCTTTTTAAAAAGTGATATATTTTTTAAAATTTCACACTATCAGAAATGGTACCAGAGGCTTTAACTTCTGCAGATGTTGTGGATGATTGTTAAGAAAACTGTTTCCTGTCTTCATTTTGTTATCTTCTGAATTGAAGAATCCTTTCTATGACTCAGCTCTGTACAGAGAGGGACTTCCACCTCCAGAAACACACTTACCTCTCCACATTTAAACAACGCATTGTAATAACCACAAATAATTAAATGTAAGTGGCAGTTTTGGTTCATGTAGCTCTTGAAGTGCTGTGCTACTGTAAAAACACAGATTGCACAAGCCCTATTGAAATTTTAGGCCAGAATCGGACATTACAATTTAATAGTTATCTAATCTTTAGTGGTATAATAGTTACACACAAGTAGTGACTGAGTTACGGGTGAGTAACCCAATGAATTTACAACAGTTTCCACCCCATAGAATGCAGAGTCTCAAGAAGCAATGATTTGTCACCCTTTCTGCCTCTCGCTTGCAATACCGCAATTATTTGTTGGCAAGCAGAGTAGTTGGAAGAGTAATTTTAAAGAAAATATTACTGTAGTTTGACTGTATTATAGGTAGAGAACCTAGCTCTGCATTTGTGTGTACGCTAAATTCAAATGCAATAAGCTAAACCCAAAAGCAGCTTAGTAAGTATTAGAGAATGACCTGAGGATGGGTTGCCAGTAAATTAAAGACAGCAATATATCCAGGTTGTGTAAAGCTTTGTCAAACTGTTCCAAATCTTTTCTTCTAGCACAGAGGCAAAAAAAGGAATGGTGAAAGATACAAACAAAACCCCACCACTTTTAAATTGTCGCAATCTCAGTGCAGTCAGCATTGTATATGGTTTTATTGAGTACTTTATATATTCTCAGATGAAGTACTATTTCTTTTACAATCATTCTTTAAATTCTGACTACGTCTCATAACACTTAGTTCACAGCTGAAGGAATCTGCAAGATTATATATTTTCATACTCCAGGAATTATGAAAAAATGGTCATGAATCTCTATGCTGACAGCCAAAGCCTATCCTTGGGCAGAAAGGAACTGTGATCTTTTCCAAAGCATCCTTTCCCCACAATCTTCATCAAAATCATGCATAACATTGTTCTTTCTAAGACATAGCAGAAAATTATATGATCATAATAAAAGAAAATAACCACATCTTCATGCTTTAAGGCAGTTCATAGGCAATATACACATGTACATAATATAGGAATTGTGTACACATAACAGGGTATGAACACATCTTTAGAAAAAGGCACCATTTGTAATAAAATTTCTACTCCTTAGAAATGTAAAATAGAAATGTATGATCTGCCTCATAACATTTACAGTGTTGAAAGCATTATGCATAGGGTTTTTACAGAAACAATAACAAAGGCAAAAGAAACTTTATTTCTTCTTTCACAACAAAATCTAAACAGATATAAGTAGATATAATTTACAACAAATATTAACCCACGTATATATGAAGAATTATCCAAAATACCATTCCACTTTACTGGCACGTTCATATCTACATTGTTTCACACTCCAAGCACCTAGATTTCATAAGTCATCATATGATTACACTACCTCATTATTAGGTAGTGATTACACTACTCCACTTATTAGGGCTATATGCTGTGTTCAACACTGTCTGTTCTATTTGCTTCTTACCTACATTAAAGAACCACTACAATGTTTTCTGAACGGACTTTGAGGGAAGAAAGTTAGGTTTCCTTGGAATACCAGAATGCTTTCCTCTACACTGATGACTATTTGCAATGGCATTTTGATGTGAAATCCTTTTACTTCACAAAGCCAAATAATCAATAAAGGGAAAAAAGATGCAAAGTATTACTGAGATATGAAGAGCAAGATGAACATTTTAAATTATTAAGATTGCTCTTTATAGTTTTTGATTTACATTTAAATATAGACTTAGATAGATCTGGCTCTACAAAAGACATTCTGAATTGAGATAAGCTGCAGCCATACCAGCCTTCACACCAGACTACCCAGCCTTCACACTGATTTCATGAGAAAGAACAGTTGTTAGGATCCTCCTAACAATGCTGTTATCTGTAAGGCTGCAGCTACTTTGGCTGTGATCATGTCTCCATTTGCCAAGACACCAGCACAGAACCCAGTGCGTGGTAAGTCTTTATGTACCCTCCAGTACCATGTAGCCATATCTGAACTAACTTCAAAGTAGTTGCTTGGGTGCTGGTAACAGTCTAGCCATGGCAACATGGAGCTCAATGCAGCTGTGATGGCTGCGTAGTCAAGTGAGATAATTTATTCATGTGGGGATGTTATAATGCAGTGAGATGTGTTTCTCACATTCATAGAACTCATTCTCTAATCTCCATATCGTGATTTTCCTTTTCTGATATAAATAAGTTTTAAACAGTAAAAGCACGGGAACAATGAGTTTCTGTGAAAACATAATTAAGTAAAATGATCGGCATCGTCTGAAAAGTAGCTTGGTCAAAAGGTTTGGGAGTCAGCTAATCTATAAGTTGGAGAAGATGTATTTTTGCGCTGGTTTGAATAAGATGTAAGAAATTATGTGTAACTTTTCTCCCATGACCATAAAATGTAATTTTTTAATATATAAAAATGAAATATTATTTTAGTTGCTCATATAGCACAGATCAGACCAATAGGTTAACATAGCCCTCAGAAATAGCCCCAGCTGTTAGAAAGATGATAAAGAGCTGAGCCTTCCCATTTATGGAGCTGCATCCAGCCCTGGTACAGCTATCTAAATGTTAGTTTCTTGTTCTGTACATTAAGTATTGTTTATAACTCAGTTTTGACAGGATTGGTCTTCTCTACAGCACAGCATGGCTTCAAATCTTTTGCCGCATGGGACAGCTGACAATTTAACATGAAAAAAAATATAATAGGAGTCATATCATTCCTCCTTCCCACGTCCCATCTGTCCCTGCACCTGGTAGGAGTAGTCAGGATTTGTCTTTGGCATGAACACTATGTGTTCTTTGCTGAAGTGAAAATAAGTATTTCTGTAACAAAGCATAAATGCTGCTCATTGGGGATATCTTTTCATTAATACAAAGCTTGCTTAATCTCCAAACTTTTTCAATCATCTTGTTTTGATTAGGTTGCCATCTTCCAAGTACTAACACGAAACCATTTGGAGTTGGAACAAAAAGACCACTTTTTACTTTTCTTGCAAAAATCATAATCGGGCAACATGAAAGCTAAGAAGTTACTTTCCAGTGAGGCTAAAATTTGATATAGGTCAATGTTAGAGTTCTGTCAGTATGTTTGGAAGACCAAGCACCTGACAAAAAGAGATTGGGAAATAACTATGTTCTTTCTGTAAACATCTCAAATAATTATGTATTTCATATCCTATGGAAAAGCTTAGTCACTGGGTTAGAGAACATTCAGAAATCTTCTCTTCATCTCCTCTGCTGATGTTGTTATGCTTTTCAAGGCATAATTAAATAGCCACCAAGAGTAAAAAGCTCTAATTCACCTGAGAAGAAAAACCTAGATCTGAGTTCCTCCTTCATTCAATCATTAAAATTTACACATAGTTACAATATTAACTTTGGAACTGAAATGAAGATCTCTGACTCTGAAGTGCATTCCCTGATTAGTAGATTAAAAAGTCAGCCTCTCACTGGTCCCATGAATCTTTAATTATTCATGTGTAATTCAGAACGGTTTTGGGGAATCAAGACTTTGCCCTAGCAAATTGTCTCTGTAGTCACACTGAAGTATTGTGATTCACGTAAACTATTGGGAAATGACCACTATAGATCTAACTCATCAGGAATATGAGATATTTAAATATAGCCCTATCTATCCTAGATGAGTAATCTAACCATTGGCCTTTGAGGGAAAACCTGTGAACAGGTAATTCTTCCTGCACTGCTTCATGGGAAAGAAACAAACCTAAGTAAACCAAGCTGTCTCAGTCATAAGTTCAAAGGACATTCCCTGTATAAGGGGTTACCTAAAGAGCTTGGCTATAAAAAAGAGGAGATGTTTTCAGAGTTTGCTACTTCGCTTTAAGGATATTACTAATGATACCATGGTTCTGCCCCATAAAAGAGTCTCCAAGGAACAAAAAAAAAAAAGGAACAACAGGTTTGCTTGGTAGTATCTTCCTCCCCACCCCCCGAGACTCTTGATTAGTGAAATTAGAATGATAATTCAAAATTTTTGAACTTTTAATGTTTTTTACAATATTGAAAAAAATTCTGTATTTTCCATGTTTTTCATAATGGTTCGGCAGTTCAACTCATCTGCCAGGATATTAATTTTATCACAGGAAGAAGGTTAATACATGAGGTCATTTCTAGTCACTCTGGATTCTTTGAGAGCATCTTTTCTGAAGACCTTAATAGCTTATGACCAACAACTGAATACTGGAAGCAATTTTAGGAAAGTAGGCAGACGGTAAATTGATGTATCGCAAATGTTTCAGAATTGTTAATGTATAAAATAAGTACTGTAATACACATAATGTTTGATGCTATTTCCTGTTGTAGCAGATCTCATAGAATATTATTGCTTTTTAAAGCAAACTCTAGGTGGTAATATTTTTAAATAAGTAGGCAATCATCATTAATTCATTAAATAAAAAAAGAATCATTTAATAGCTATGCGGGCACAATTTGCAAATACATTCGTATCATAATTGAGCCAATGTGATTTTTTTTACCATAGTTTCTTAAAATAAATATATATTTAGCTAAACTAGACATAATTTTGGCCTACAGAACTATATTATGAATATGTTATATTTTTTTATTCATAAATTTATTTTGCTATTTATTAAGTGAGAACTTGTTTGCATTCCAGGGTAAACAAATATAAATTATTTCCCTAAAATCTATAAAAATATAGGAAAAGGTTTCCAGCATCTCCATTTAAAAATACAAACAAAAGGTGTTCAAACCCAAAGGTTCAAATGTGTTAGGCACTGTAGACCAAGTCTTATTTCCAGAGAGTGACATAATAGTATCTAGTTGTTTTGATTAAAGACTTATTAAGTGCTCCTATGTCTGTTAGTAATGGAGTCTCAAATTCACATCTATATAGATATAATTTGATTGAAGTGCTTCTCCTGTATGTATACACATACAATCAAACTCTTTTTTCTCTATTAAAGCAAATACCCTCATTTAGTTTTTAATTGCTTCTGGATTATGTTTAGCATGTTTTAAAGGAATGCTTTCAGCTTCAGATTTGCCTGAAAAATATCATACCTACTATTCTATATTTACTAACCAGTTAGTTTAATACATCTTAAAATTATTACAGAAAGAATATTTGTTCTGGAGGTTCATAAATTTCTTTTGAACGTGACCGTTGCATAGTGATCTTGTTAAAGTATCCAAAAATGTACACTAAATAGTGCATACTTTATTGCCTTGTAGAGAGTTTGTTTGCATTAATATCCCATGTCCTAAAATATTGCCAACTGTATCACATAGGATGCTTTTCTTTAAAACTGACAAGATAGCAAAAACAAAGCTGAAATGGAAACCTGCAGCATATAATCATGGGCAGAAGTTCCAGTTTGCCAAGTCATTTAACACCCATTCTCTTGAGAGCCCCACTTCTGAACCATGTTAACATTGTGAGAAATCTCAGCCCGAGGAAGGAGACAGGTTGGTTTGAGTGTCTGTTCTTGCTCTTGTTCACTTTCCCAAGCTAGAAAGGAAAAATCAGGGCAAAAGTAAAATATAACAAAACCACCAACTTAAAAATTTATTTAGTAGAGATTTAAAAATAGGACACGCTACTTAAAATATATTCTAAAAGAAAGCTGACAAAAAGTCCAGATCTGTTTGGAATCAAGTCATTAAAAAGACCCTCTAAAACTAAGTGTATATTAATTTAATTTGCTAAAATAAAGTGAATAGCCTAATTCTACAATGGGATGAATTTCGTTCCCCCCTCCATCTCATTTTTCATTTACCACAAGTCATTTGGCACCCATATGACACCACAAGTGTGAATTGACCTGAACCAAGCAAAATTTTCAGGGTTATTTTAATGGATCCAAGTAACAGTCCAGTGCCACAGACACTTGCATTGACACAACTGATGGAACTGCTTGTGGAGGTAAGGTGGTGTGATGAAAGGAGGGACATGTGAGTGGGATCAGTACGTGCAAGATATTTGTGCTCAATTCCCATTATGAACTTCAGAGTTATAGAAGAGTGAGCTGCTGGTTCCACCCAATAAAAAAAAAGGGGGGGGTGTCAGCAATTCAGTAAACTGACACATCTAAAAATGTCATGGGTTCTGGGATCTGTGTCCCAGAAAGTATCCTTCCTGCTACATCGTAGGGGGATGGGGGAGGTGGGAGTGAACCTGCTGGGCCTTTGGGTGCTACAGGCACTGTGAGAGCACAGTGGAAATTTGGAAATTTTCAAAGCTAGAGCAGTCCTGAACCACCCAACTGTGATTTCAAAACTATCCTTCCTGTGAGCAGGAGCCTAACCTCTTTTTTTATGCTGCTACAACCTCTGGTTTCTTATCTGTAGGTGATGAATCCTCTCCGTAACCTTGTTCTGTAGCTGGGAAAACTCAGCTTCATGCTTCATGTAGACTGAGGCTGAGTTTTTGAGTACTTCTGTTCCTAAACAAATTTAAAAAAAAACTGTCAATTGCTAACATTTCCCTTAACCTACACAATCCCTGCTAGCACTTACATGGGCATAGCCAATTTGCAGAGGAGGCCCAGTACAAAGCTGTTTGGTCTTTGCTTGGCTCTTTGGGTGTATGAATAGCAGGTAGAGCCTTTATTTGGGGGTGGTAATTGCACTGCCTGAGCACCATTATACCTTTGCACTGTTCTTTTATAGATCAGTTTCCAGGGGAAAAGCTCATCATCTCCAATTCCAAACCAGTTTTACCTAGATAGCTTTGCAGCTACAGTAGTAGATATGTGACTATATTATGTGTTAGCTAAATACTGCTACTTTGCAGCCTACTCACACAGCATGGCATTTGTTTTTGCTAATCCACTAAAGTATTATGACTCAGCAGGAAAGAGATTTTATGGTTAAGGTATTCATGGTCAGGATGGTAGACAGAGAACTTGGGTTAAAGGAATTTTCTGTATGAGAACCTACAAGCCTTTCTTTCAAGTACACAGGCAATTCTGAAAAATAGAAGTCTTCAAGACTATGTCAGTCTCATTGTACATTATGCAGATTATTCCAGTTTAATTGGAGTATATTTAGAAAAAATCTATATAAATCCTTAAAATTGATATTTTCAGACTACTGCTCACAAAAGCTCTAGTTTGGAAATAGAATAAAAGGATAACTAAAGCATTCTTTCAGCCTTCTGGCTCAAAGTTTCTCCTTGCTCTTAGAAGTCAAAGCAAATGTCAATGAAATATTTAAAACGCTTTGATGAGAAAGGCCCAGGCTTCAACCACAGATCAAGGAAGATTTTGAGTATTTACATCATACAGCTCCTTATGTTCATATCTGAGTTTTCCTAAAATATATCCCTAAAATTCCAAGACCCTCAGAATAAACCTAAACCCTGACTTTTATCAGGCAGCTGCCTCCTGTTTCACCTCAAAGCAACAAGGAATTCAGAAGCTGAAGAAGAGGCCAGGCTTTATTTTCTCATCTAAAACTCCCATTTCTTTCAGTATAAAAGAAAAAAGTAAATGAAACACCACCTTGTTACATCTTCTGTCTGCTACCAATACCTTCGTAGGATGTCCATAAATCTGCCTACACTGCATTTTGCCATCAGCCACAAGTATACACTTTATGCCCTGTGAGCCATTGAAGTCATCTAGGAAATGCCCTCAATCACACGTTTACAGAGCACATAGAGTGTAGCTATCAGACTGGAAAGAAAATAACAAAAATTGCAACTATTTTGAATCTTTACCATCAAGAAGTTAGGTGACTGTTTATGGGAAAGTAGGAAATAGGAGCTTTCTCAATATTCTTCTTATACATTCTCACATATTTCTGATACACTGGGTGGTATTTCTGCTGTGAAACTCCCTCAGACAAGCTATATTGCAGCTGTAAATTCTAGATCTAGCCCACAACATTGGGAAACATTCCCGAGCAGATGGTTTCATTCAATAAAACATCAAAGTACCATAGTAAATAATGCTGTTGAATTTTTTACCAGTCATTTTGCAGTGCCACATTAAACATTTCCAAAGGCAGCTGAAAGTGAAAGGGACAGGAACATTTGGCAGTGAACAGAGTGCCATAGGGCTGTTTTGACTGGTGATGTTGAGATCAGGGCAGGAAATGAGTGTCTGAGTGGCACCTTCGGGACGGTCTTTGACTTGTAAAGAGCAGAAAGGACTGGGCAGTGAGAGGCCATCTGTTCTTTCCCTGGCTCTTCCCCACTGAAAGAAGTTTGGTTACTGTCCGTCCCGTGTTCCCCGCCCATCCCACCCCATCCCACCTTGTTGGCTTCTGTCTTTGTCCCTGTGTTTGGGGAAGAGAGACTTTGGGTGGGGGTTGCTCACTTTACTTGGGTGTCTCCTCATTTTGGAGAGAGCAGGTTCTAATAGTGTGCCAGCAGGCAGTAGCAGGAGAAAGTTTTCTCCAAAGTCAGTCAAATCCTGCAGATCAGAACCAAAAGTCAACAAAGTAGAGAGAGACTGGAATTGGATGGCCTTGCCCGTATATCATAAGCTTCGTATGCTAAAAATAGAATAGATACCAGCACTTTGAGAACATACTGTATGTAAGGACAAGGGCAGCAACAGAACAGAATTATTGAGCCAGCCAGGCAAGTGGTCTGCAGGCCTCAGTGTCCTGCTACTGAAGTCAAAGGGCAAGAAACGCTTCATTGCAATAAGCTTCACGGAAATTCTAAAGAGAAAAAAAAATATATTAAAATCTATGTTTGATTTGTAGTATCCTGCTATTGAAAGAAAAGAACAACTTAGAATAATCACAGGTTTTAAATCATTCTGCTAACTAAAGATTAGTATATATCTGTACATAAGAATATCTCCTCTTTTTTATATTCTTTGCAATGAACAGAGTACTGCATGGATTAAACCTGCAAGCAATTTAGCACTCGTAGGACTTCAAGTGTAAAACCCAAATCAGCTAATGCAAAATGTAGTGTTGGAATTTTCTGAAGGAGATTTGGAACATAGAACACCTTCCCATTAATACACAAATTGAACACAGTATTCTTTTTTTTCCCCCTCTCTCCTTTGTCTCAAGGCACAGAAAAAATCTAGACAGTAGCCAACACAATCTAGCACAGCAGTATTCACAGCTCTATCTCATGTTGCATCTGTGACTGTCGTTTTTTTTTACTATCATCTCCAAAAAGCAAAACTCAGATGCAGCCTGTGCCACAGCACCCCCACCTCTGCCACAGCTGGTTCTGAGCAGTTCCTGTGCTGGATGTGAATTCTCGTTATGCAACGGGATCAGGCGTGGGTCAAACAATTGCTTTTTGCAGAACAGCCTGTGTGTGAGCCACAGCAAAAGGCAGACCTAGGTTAAACGCAGAGACAATGTGTGTCACTCTGCTACATGGCAGGGGATTCCGAGTGGCCTGGAAGCTGGAACTCTACAGCAGTGCAGCTTGTCTGCTTTCCCTCTCATCAGACCTCTAACAGGCTAAAGATACAGAACCATGATTAGTACAAGAAAAACACGAATAGAGCTAGCAAATGAAGGAGAAGCACAAAAGTGAATTTAAAAAGATTAAACCAATTTTTTAAGCATGTGCATTCTGGTTGGATCTCTCCAGGAACAAAAAAAAAAAAAAGAGAGAACTAGGTATAAACAGGACTTTTTTCTTCCTTAGTCGTAACACATTTTAATGAGATTTGAAATGAGCACAGGAAGACAGAGCAAGATAACAAGGTTATCTCCAACTTTAAATCTTCACACTATTTATGATGTTAAATTTGCAGGCTATGCTGCTCACTTACATTTCCATAAAGTTGCATAATAAAAGAAAAAGAACAACTAGATGGTAGCAATTTTTCCTCTGAACTGTCCTTTCTGAAAAAAAATATATGCAGTCCTGTGGGTTCTGGTATTCTTTTTACCTCTGCAGCATAATCTTCCTTTTGTATTTTATCCCTTCTTTGTGCAAAACTAAAGAGAATAAATGTACATCCAGACTCCCGCTCCCCTAAGTGATATGACTCATTCACACAAGCATCTGTACCCCTTAAGGGACTGTCACTGCCTTTTCCTCTTAATTCATTAATTTTACTTTTCTATATAGTGAAGAACTGCTAATAAAGTAACTTTTCTCAATTGATGTTCAATCTCCTCTATGCCCCTGCAGGCACCTCTTCCTCTTCAGGACTAAAAATACAATGTGTTGAACTCTCACCACAGATGCCATGACAGAGGCGTATATCTTCTACCATTCACTCCATCTTCTAGAAATATCATTTGTTTTGTAGATTGCAAATAGGGACTAATGGCAGGCAGCAGCGTCTGCAGCAGTAAGAAGTTTTAAGTATTTCCCACTACCATCCAACATACACCTGATCCTGCCATAATACAGCTACAAACTGGCTAGCCACTTTCTAAGGAAATTTTTCCTTAAAGCTCTCAGCTGTAGTTACAGCATAAAATCTCATGGCTTCCTTTGCCTTTGGATAACTTTCCTCTGTGTTCCTGAATTAATCATAGGAGTGGCCCTTCAGCCATGGCAAACTAGAAAAACTCATTTCACCAATTCGGTGGCAGCATCAATATATGTAAAAAAAAGAAGGAAGGCATACAAAGGAGAGCATGCCCTTTTTCAAGATATTTTCTTTCTCTGCCACTCTCGCAAAGACATTAATGGTTAGGTCTTCTTCTGGTCTTTTAACATGGGGTTGAATAAGTTAACAGCAGAAGAACGTGCAGTCCATTTTGTTTGAGGAAAGCTGGTATATTGTCCCAGTTTACACTGGTATGAGTGGGTATCATTAAATCTTTTCCTTGTTTATGAAAAATGTCAGCATTTGTACAGGAGAGGAACAAGACAACTAACACAAACATTAGTTGATTTAACAGTAAATGGAGCTTGCAATCAGTAATGGGGTGACATATGTATTTCAGGAGCTCCCTTAGCACTTTCAGAAGAGGTGTAATGTTAGTATTATATTACTCAAAAAATGATGTAAGGAATTGTAAGATTAACTGGAAATGTGAGTTCTCTTATCTCTGCTGAATGGAAAACATCCTATTTGCCTCACCAGTCTTTGATCAGATTCTCAGATCGTATAGTATGTCTGTGTTTGCAGAGATTAATAGGATAACATAAAAGCAAGCAAAAGTTCATATTTTAAGTAGGTTTTTTGGTGTTTCTGACACTTATGAAACAAAGGGAGTACTAAATATTGCTAATCTTGTCATTTCAAAGAGAAATAGCCAGGTTTTTCTCATATATTACTCACCTCAATTAATCTGGAGAGAAGAGTAGTGCAGTGATTCTTTTCTATTTAAAGTCATTTAAAGCTTTAAATAACTAAACTTTCAGAAACTACACTTATGAATCCATGAATCATTGTAGCACAACTTTAAAATTCCACTTTCTTTGAAATCACTGTTTTCATTAAAAGTAAGGCTATAAGCTACTTACTGCATGTTATAGGTATGAAAAAAATGTAAGCTGTGCTAATGGGATGTATCTGATTAATCAAAACTAGGTGAATTCAGAGTAATAGGTCTGAGACTGTTAAGTGGCTGTGTGTGTGTCAGTGAAATATAAGGTCTGATGCCCTTTTAAATCTCAAGAGATAAAAAAAGAGAGTCAGGATTAGGGAGATTTGTACAACACAGTAGAAGTATGTTTTGGTGAACTCACGCTGAATATTTTTTCCTCCATTGCATAGCAGGTGTGCACAGGAGTGTCCTAAACTCAAGCTGAATCAAGAAAATTGCCTAATGTGTTCTGAATGTTGGTACCAGTATTCCCTCTTGGCCTTTACATGTAATGCTGCCCCAAAAGGACATCCCAGCTAAGACTGAAGCGAAATGCCAGTTCTATTAGCCAAGAGTGTACCAGCCTTGTCTACCTTTTGAGGTCTATGCTCCTCTGAAGTGGCCTTAGACTGAGAATATATTTGGTACGCAGTCACATGGTCAGACTGAGGGTCTGCAGATGAGTTCACCAGGGTGAATGCTTTCATTCAGCTATTTGCATCGTCTTTGAAGGAACAGATACTGTTTCCACTTTCTTAACATCAGAACCAAAATTATTGTGTCCACATGGTAAGACAGAATACAGGCCCATTAGCGTGCAATGTCCATGTCCATCCATGATGTATTTGGTATGTTTTCCTGAGCTAAAGCAGTAAGGCCAGTCAGGGCTACGTCACTGAGCAGGTAACTCAGTGGGCAGTGTTTATTGTTTGTGGGCAATTTAGAGGAGGACAAGAGTTTCTCTGACATCAGATACACTTTATAATTATTCTAAGACATATATGCAAAACACCAGGTACACAGCACATCAAGTTAATGATTGTCTTTCTATGTAGGAAGAATTAGATGTGCTGCTTTCCTGGAAGCTGGAGTCTCATATTATATGATGACCTTATCACCAAGCACTTGGATATCCTCTAATGGCTAGCTCAGATGGTGAATGAGGGACATTTTTGCAGATATTGCAATGATTGGCAATTCTTTATTAGTTCCCAGAGGAAACAGACAATGATGAAGATGGTAGTGTGATGCCTAAAAGAAACCACAAACCATATTTCTCAAGCAAAGATATACTGCATTACTGCAATCATGATTGTATGAGAAGAGAGTAAAAGGCAGGGTGGCTCATAAGAGTAAAAAAATGAAAATTAAATACAATTAAAAACAAAAATTCAGGAAGCTTATTTGCCACAAAGTAATTTGGTCCCAGATCTTTTTCTTTGGAACCAAAAATGGAGAAGGTCACTGAAATTCATGAGCAACAATCATCACTATCGCACACTGAAACTCATGCTAAGGAATCAGACAAGGGAACTAGACAATCCAATGTTTTCTTTGGGTTTTTATTTTGCTATCCAGGCTACAATGATCAACAATTATTGCACATGAATGTGCAAAAAGCAACACAGGTCATCTGACAGAGCTTATAGCCTTATTCCCCCCTCATATTTTTTATCTTCTCTATAAAGAGTGCTAGAAAACCCTGTCCATTAACTTGTATTGTCTTTCATGTCAAACAGATTATTTAGATTATTTTATTCTGCTTATAAAGATTCAGTTTCCCCTGATTTCTCTAACAGTGTTACATTAAGAATGAATTTAGTTTAGTGTTTTTTTTCTAACCATGGCTAATCAATAACACTGCACTTAATGCATTATGTGAGTGTTGCATTTTGGTACCCCTCTGTTTACAATACAGCTTCGACTATTTGCCTTTCAAAATGAATACAGTAATGTTTAATAGCTGATATGTTTTTTTTCTGTAAATTGTATTTGCAAAGAAAACAATAGCTGAGAATACACTCCTATCCCTGAGGCCAGGAAATATCCTTAGGTGTTTTGGGCCTTAGTCAGTTAAGTTAGATATTTATTGCCTATGTTGTTATGACGCATCCCTGGTGAAGGATGAGCAGGGTAAGTGTCAGTATTATTCAAGTCATGGTAGTGTATGCATGCTACATCCCATATTAGAACTTCGGTCTGTTTGGCGCTGCAGAAAACATCTATAATAGCATCTCTCATGAAGTGTTTTCAGACTGCCAGCTGAGAAAAGAGGGATGTATTATTATACTTCTGGGGAAAATATCATCATTAGAAGATCATTAGAAGATGAAGGCTAAAAGAATCAGGCAGAGATCCTTCACTTATCGGTGGCAGAGCTGGCTCCCGACTACAAGCATTAGGGTCAGGAGAGGTGAAATTAATTAGCATTCATTGATGTGGCTCTTTCGCTTTTGGGATCTCGTGGCGACACTCATCCCTCTCCTGCTGAACCTAGAGCTAGGTGATTTGGGCTGGCCATGGTCGCTCAGGTGCTCAGGTATTTTGGGAAGCTGAGAAATGCGACTGGACTCAAGGGACAGAAAAGTCAGATCTGGCCAAGTCTTGTTTTATACAGACTGCTGGTTGATGTCTCCTCCTTTATCTGGTTTTTCATTGAGGCACAACATACTATTCCCAGTAAGTTATTAAACAGGAACTTTTTCTCTCTACTTCTTCTAACTTTCACAAAGATAGGCATCTATATTCTATACCTCAGACCCAAGAGTTTTAGAAAAACCACCATCACACAGCTCACAAGAAAGAGCAATTAAGCTGAGTTGAGAGGCATATGACAAATTGAACCTTAAATTTTGTAAGTGTAGACCACAAATGAGATCAGCCCACGAATACTGGAACCACTAATGCAAACTAAAGGTACAAAGAGACTGTCCTTTTTTCTATCAGGAAGAATGACTAATTTTGAACAAAAACAATGGAGGGAAAGGAAAATGAAGAATATGTGTGTGTGAAAGAGACTCCCAAGTCTCTAACTCTCTAGTGCCTTTACAGAGCACTACAGCTATCAGCAACTTACCCTGGAAAAGGAGCTGTCAAGTAAATGCTTTCCTATTCACACCATGTGGTACGTACAGATCCTGAGCTGATCCATGCCTCATGATTGAGCAGACAGGTCTCTTCCCTGCAATCAATGTCGGTTAGAAACTGGTTTTGTGGTACTGACAATCTGTTGGGACTAAAATAAAATCTCCTAGACCCTCCGGTAATGAAAAAATACCTACACGAAAGGAAGAAAGAGTGCGAAAAGGATTTCAGACTCCTATTTATTACCTTTAAAATTGAAAAAATGTTTTTCTCCAGTAAGTAAATAATCCTTCTTTTTATTTTTGCTTTCAATAAGCACACGTTGATTGATTATGACCTGCTCTATCACAGTGGACCAGATTGGAACAGATCGGCTACTTCTGAAGAAGAAAAAAAAAGCCTTGTCACTGGAGCGTGGAACGGAAGTGAGTCAAAGTGAAATCAGGTTAAAGTGCCATTCACCTGAATGAATCAAGTGCTAACAGAAGGTTGACGGTGTCAAATATCCTTTTCTATAAACTGACCTTTTTAGGTTATTATCTTGGGAAAAACCTGTATCTTCTGGGTAGCAAATATTCAGACACATATATGCTGTTTAGTGGTGGTATTTCTTCTCTCTTTCTCGTGCTTTGGCCAGAACGCAGCTGTTAAGATCTGTGATGCTCCATTGTCCTTCGCCTAGTGGGAATATGGTATAAGCCTGGCTAGTAAAATTTACACAGTCCAATAGTCATTCTGTAATGTAGCAGTTTCTTAATAACTTCACTGCATTGAGCTGTAAACAAAATGTCAGCCAGTTTCTTATAATCATCACCTTCCTTACATTTGTAACTCTCTGTTCTAGTTTTCTATTTCAACGTATTAATCTTTTGTTCTGAGGTTCCCCTTCAACATGGAAGAGTTAGCTGAATTTACATAATCACATCTCATCACATTTCTATTTCAAATTATTGATAATTAGTGAGGAATAGAGGTAGGCTTTCTCCTCCTAAAAAAGCCAAAGAACCATTGTTCCTGAAAAGTATAATGAACTTCACAGGGAGAAAGACGAAAAAATCCTTCTAATCCCTGTCTGGAGTTCTTTAAAGTCAATACAGTTTCCCTCCAGCTTGTAGTATCAGTGCTGGAGGAGATGGAAATAAGTGTCCTTCTGCTTTCAGTGACCAGAGATTTGTACTTAGAGGTAGATAATTCAAAATAATTGTATAATGAGAATATGGAAGTAAGTTGCTTGCAATTTGTAGAGAAACAAAACTGGGACAAATGTTTTAGGAATACAGGAAACCTTCAGAGGTTTTTTTCACCTTCTGTGAAGATCAGGCATGAACCTGTGTGCTCTGTGGCAGAGGTAGGGGAGGCAGAACTTACATTGTGGTTCCCATGGCCAGCACACCTCAGGGTTGCAAACGTAAGATTTGAGCTGAGAGTAAAAAGGCAGTCTGAATTTTAGCAAGTACTCTGGCTCAGGAAGGTAAACCAGAGATAGTGGAAAGCACAATCAAATTTTCAAGAAATATCCAGTCTCCGTAAATTGAGTCATGGGATGAAGCTGGCAGCAGCCAGTGCATGAATTCATGCAGTAAGTCAGAAACATGCTGAGAATGTGTGAAACAAGGAAGCTTCAGCAACTGCAGGGAAATTTCTCCTGAGCTAGAAAAGTCTTACAAATTTGTTTCAGAAAAAAAAAAAAAAAAGTGCTGAGAGAGAAATGGAATAGGAATTTAAATTTAAATTTACTGAACAAAGGCACCCAGAGGCACCTATCTGGCAACATCTGGTCCCGTTGTGAAGGAAGAGAAGGCCATGTTTTCATAGCTAGGATGGGTGTGCTGTCTTGCTTTGTGGTCAGTGCAGCTGATGTTAGGCAGAGTGGGCTGTCATTCAGAATAAATGCCTTTAGCTTTAGAAGAAGGATTCTGGACACTGCAGAGGTTGTTTATATCCATACTTTGTCTGTCTTCACAAATCTGGTGCCTTTAAAGCGTGGCAATCTTGGTCCTTGTAAATTAAAAAAAAATACAGATGACAAATAGAGATCTCATTAAACTAGTATATGAACTGCAAAGAAAAAATCTGCCTTGTAGAAACTCCAGCAATGAAATAGTAAAAACAGAGGAAAGTACACATCTTTGACTAATTCTGTAATTCCATGTGCCATATCAACTTCCATTTTATTTAAAAAATATTATTTAAACACACAGAGTATCTTTTACATCATCAGTGTAAGTCGCTGTTATGCCACTTATTTATCCTTTTCTCTAGAAGACAGGAAATGTTAGCTGGTTACGTTCACATTACATTCCACATTAAATCCCATAATAAGTAACTCTAAATTTGAAGCCCATATTACTTTTAAGACTCTTTTGTACATTTCTCACTGAGGAAAAATGAATACATTTATTGCTTTAAAACAAGTATCTTTGAAGTATTGTTCACTAGAATTAGAAGAATATGTCAAAATTTGTGAAATGTCACATATTTAAACTTTTATATAACCAAATATCTTACTAATACGAGCCTTTTAAAAAACTCTTTTTATGGAAAATTTGCAGGCAAAACTGTTTTTAAAAGCAAGTTAGAGGTGGAAAGGATATAATTTTTATACAATATAAAGTGGGAGTACTTTTTTATTATTATCGTCATAAAATCCTTCTTCTGAAGCACCAACTTCTCAAGAAAGTAGGAGAGATGAAGAAATGTGAACAGGTAAAGTTTTCCTGCTATGAAAACTAGGCTCTTAGTCAAATAGCTGAGGCATAAGAAGTCCTTGAAATTCAAACAGTATTCTGTTCTCCCCATATTAACAACAAATATGTATAAAAGAATTACTTCTGGCTGTGGGGGCTTTTCACCTAAAAGCTGACAATTTTAATCTGAAAACTTATCACACTGATATAATAAAACCTGTTGGTTGCTTACAGCAGACAGTTCTTAGTTAAGTTCTGTTAGTATGATCTGGTTTAGAAAGAGAAAATTCTGGAGCGACTCCTGACAATTTTGGAAGCTTGCTGCAGCTCTTGCAGCACTGATGCTCTACTGCAGCACTGGCACAGCGTGAACCACAGGCTGGCTGAGATGCACAACACAAAGCAACCAGTTTTATTTCCAAACATTTTGAAGCCATACTCTTTTTCAAGCTCCTCTTCCTTTCTGAACCATCATCAACTGACTGCCTTGATTCTAAATAGGCATCCATCAGCTTATACATTCACATACACAGTCGCAGATGGTTCAGAGCCCAATCTGTAATCTACCGTAAGAAAGCTGAGCTGATTTAATAATGACCACTATGAAATATCAGTACAACCCACACTGAGTGGATTAAGAAATGGCCAACTGACAGCCCTCAAAAACATCTGTCAGTGAGGAAAATGCCTCAGAACAAGGATTTTTTTCTAGTAGGTATACACAGACTTTTCGACACAACTCTTACCAACACAAAAAAAAAAAAAATCAGTCCTCACAATATTTGTGAATGTCTCAAAACTGAAACCTGCACCTGCAGAAGGTCAGGTTATTATGATACAAAATTATGATACAAAATGCTGATCTTGCTAGGGCTAAAGAAAATCTGACCTTGAAGAACTTCAAGTGATATTTTAACTTTAAAGTTTCCAAGATGTGAAAGGTCTGCCTTTTCCCAGCTGGCCCCTTTCTAACTACCCTGATACCTATTTTCTACTTCAGACCACTCGAGGTCTAGAAATCAGCATGGCTGTGATGCAGTGGTTACAAAAGGCCACTCACAAAATGTAGTTACTGCTACCCACCGTATGCAAAACTGATTAAAACCTGTTTAATGGTATATGCCAGAGTTGATGATGCCAAATTAAAAAAAAAAGAACTTTAATGATTTGGTATGATAAATTACTGAGAGATTTGTCTGATGTAAGTCTATCTCAATGATTACTTGTAGTGTGACTACTTTTGAAGTTTACTTTAAGTAAGGTAACCTTTTACCATGACATGCTGGGTTTTGTTGTTGATAGCTATGCAATTCTGTTTCGCTTGTGGTTTTAATTGGAATGAAGCAAATGTGACTTCTCATGCTATTTACATTTTTTGTTTACTTCTAAAAGTCTCTCCTCCTATCTGAGGTAGCAGAACTTTGTAGCAAGAAGCAGCGGAGGCTAAGTAAAGGGTTATTCAAATTTTTAGTATTTTCCTGTCTGAGCAGAGCTCGCTTATTATTTTGAGCCCTCTTATTATATAAGACTGCACTTCCACAGACAGTGGAGCAGAAGCACAACAGCTTGCTGCTGCCAAAAGGAAGAGGTTTCACTCCCTCCTTCCTCCTCCCTATTTCTCCTTTTCCCTCCTTCCTCCTTCCCTGCCATCCCCCTCCTCACCACCCTACTGCTGACAGCCAGCATGTCCTGCCTTCTCCCTTGTCCTGCCTCTACAGCACTTTGAAATCCTCACTGTCTCAATTTACTTCGTTAACCTGGCAGAAAATTGCCTGGCTTTTGCACAGTGTTGTATGTCCTCAGTTTTAGCAAGTTACGTGGACACACAAATTCAGTAGGTTGTTGGAGCTGGCACAAAATGAAGTGTGAAGGGCCAGGAGTAGGGAGGGGCTATAGGCAAAGGAAGCAGGACCTCTTCTTCCTGGCAAGAGGGTGACGTGACACCAGCACAAAAGATTTTCAGGAATGTAAACACTGGGCTCAGGGCTGCCGCCTCAGCAGGGAATGGGCTTCTTGTAGGTGCTGTGTCATGAAAACTTGGTGGATGTCTTCCGCACTGTAGGGTGTGCAAAACAGCACAAAGGGCTTAAACTGCCTCCTTTATCCTGTTTTATAAAATCAAAGCCTAAGAGTTAATTTATAACTCTGTAAACATAGTTGCAACTTAATCAGATGAGAGTGAACTATATGGGTAATGTCACTGAAATACATGGTGTAGATTATCTCTTTCAGCATTCCTATTATCTCTTCAAAATCTGGTACGTATCTCACAGAGATATTGAAGACAAACAGGACTAGTATGCAAATGCCTAATGACCATGAAGTAGTATGGTGCTGTAGTAGTATGATTGTAATGGTGTAAGGATATTTGTTACACGGGACTGTAAGAAGAGAAAATGTTTGTCCTTAGATCAACTACTATTGCTGAAATAATACAATCCCTTTTCAAGGGGTCACCCAGAATACCTTGAAAAGGGAACAGCAGGTAACCACCTGCAATATTTGTGTTCAGAATAAACCCATCTATTTCGTTTGTGTTGCAAAGGCAAGTCAGAAATATTTTGTAATTCACTGTGTTAAAAGCAGCACAGACAGCAATATTTTCAACAAGTTCTTACCGTGGCCAGGATCTTGCAAGTAGGTCACAGTTTAATACCACTAATGTAATCTCTGTTTTGTGCCTGAGGCTGGACTCTGATTGTTGATTTAATGTCTCGTTCAAACTTGATGCTTACTACTTACTAGTGGGGAACTGGAAGCCTGAGATGGGACCAGAGCTGAAAGGCTTTTGGCATCTTGTACTAGTTTCTTCAGGATTCAGTGAAGAAATCTACTTTCTAATCAGATTTCTTCTAATTGGAAATGACAAAGTTTGTCATTTATTGCCAGAAAGAACATGGATTAGTTTCAAAACTTTTGACAAATATTTTTCAAGAAATCTTTTCTTGGAGTAAATTGAAGAGGAAACAAGGAGAGTAATAAAATAGGTGTTTATTTTGCACCTGGTTCAATATATGATGAGATAATTGCATAGTTCACCTACGCTCGTGAGCAATCAGTGCTTAGTTTTGGTGGGTGATCAGTGCTATTTATGCAAAAGAGCTCTTCTGCATGTGATTTTGCCATTCTTGCTGGCAAAGGGTAGAAAACAATCTAATCCTGTAAATCACATTAGTCATTTATGGTGGTGTGATTATTTTGACCATATGTCAGACCCTGCAATTTTTCTCCAAATCCTAGTCCTCTTTTGGCCCCGGTTTTGGAAATAGGATGTTTGTAGCCTTTAGTGACAGTGAACTACTGATGACTCTGTGGATATTTCTAACTCACAAGTGTTTCAGTGATGCATTTGGATACCTGGTGTCTCAGCTTCTATGACAGACAAGCTAACGACAGAGATGAGAGGTGATCAGCTCCAGAGCAGGGAGTCCCAAAGCTCTGAAATACTGTCTGTAATGCTATCAGTATTAGGGCCTGTACTTTAATCACATAGGCTGTGAATATGGCTCTCCAGGATATGCTCCAGAAAAGGACAGCCAAGTCCCAATCTAGGAACAGCACATATTTGTCAGACTAAAATATTTCTGCCAAGCACTGGGTTTTTTTTATTTCACAACAACATCTAATAAAACAGGGTTAGGATTCAGTTCACAGAGGATGATATATAAACACAGAGGACGATGCGTGCGGTGTCTATGCTCCAGTTACAATGAAGACCTAATCAGTGGTGAAAAAACCCCAGCATTTATGTCAGGGTGAGCTGAGCTTTTCTCTTGACTGCCTTGCCTACATAACTGTCACTTACCAAGGGAGTGTAGACAATTACAGGTAGATAGCTAAAGTCAGATGTTTTAATCCTCCCCCTCCCAAAGTAACTTCATGAAACAGAGAGGAAAAAATGGTAGAGAGATGTCCGTGGTACAAAACTAGTGCAAGCCAGTTTGGCGTCTCTGAGTCAAGCTGCTGTCGACAGCATAAAACTGCAGACCTCATCGCTGCCCAGTCAGCACGCCCTGTCTGCAGCCCTAACCTGGAGGGACTGACTCTGAGCTGAGGAAGCAGTTTCATTTTCCTTCCTGTACTCCGTTGAGACTGCCAAACCCAGCCCAGCTGTGAAGGTGCCTTTATGATTCAGACCGTTTTCAACAAAAAGGACCAGGATTTATTAGGCTCGTTTGGTCATTGTTATCTTAAAAGACTGGAGAAACAATGAACCACAACCAGCCTTGGCACGAGTAAGTATAGCCCGTACAAAAATAACTACTGGCCTTCTCCCTGCAATTCAGTGTGCATCCATTCATCAGTAGGCTTTGTCTTGTAGCCAGTTTGGAGCTCATGGGCTAGTAGTGTTACAGTCCAAACCAATTTTGATTAGTTGGGTTTTTTTCGAATCAGTTGCTGTGAGACAATATGAAGTAATTTACTGAAGTCCCAGTGTTATATGTATACTCTAGATATGCCCCAGCCACTAATCCCACAACCTTATTAAAAAACATAATAGAAAAGAAGAAACAACAAAACCACAGACTGCCTAGAAAGCATTTTGGTTTTTTTTCTTTTGCAATCAAACACTCCTGATAATTCAGAGGTCAGATTTTATTTTTAATACTTTTCCATTATTTGAACCTGAATAGAATGAAGACTTATAAAATGTAATAACCATGAGCATTCTTTCTTGTCTCTATAAAGAGAAATACCTCTCTTGCTTTTGTGTGTGTGCATGAATATATAGTTTTCTGTGAATTTCCAAACAGAAGCTCCATTAGTTCAGTAATATCTCTTCTCCTTCTGCAAAACCTGGATATTAACATTCTCTGGGAATATTAGACTAATTAAAATTAGATCAAAATAATGTGAAAAAGGAAATGTTTATTCTCTGACTTCACAGTGTTCATATAATACTTCCATTTTCTTCCCAGAAACTGTAGCTGTATAGCCAATCCATTTTTCTGTTTGAATTTGAATCTAAAACTATTACTTCCCCTCACCCAAAAAGGTTTCACAGTAATCACTGTTGCCAGTCTCAGAGTGGGCTTCTACAATTTTATCCTTGATTTCCCTGTAAAAGGACTAGCACCCTTAGATGTGTGTGTATATATATGTTTGGTTAAATATATCACTTCTCAAATTAAGTTACAAGCAAGTGTTAGAAACAAGACTAGAATTTTCTTGTATCTCCCTTCATTATTGAATTGTCTCCTTTCTGATTTGCCCTTTTCTATATTTAAAAAACTTTTATGTATACATTGCAAATATCTCTGCCTCTCAAACACATGAGTTCGTTGTTGGTGTTAGGCGTGTATTCTCTGGTAACACTTGTCATTTCACACGTTAGGTTAACATGCACACTACCTTGGAGACCAGCAAAACCACCACAGATCTAAGCCTTGATTCTCCTTCAGTCAAGGATAAAGACTGCACTCACCAATCAAACTGTTGACGGACAGAATAACTCCTTGGGTAGGTATGGTATTAGTAACAGTTACACTTGTTTTGTTAAACCAATGACTTTGGCAGACAGGCTGATTGTAGGTACATCATGAAGGTGAAAGTGTAGCAACAACAGTCTTAACTATGGTAACAAAAACTTCCTGGGAAGACAGGATTTTCCGCCATTCTACAGATGAAATGAAAGCTGAGTTTCCATGGGAGAATATAAAGAAGGTGTCTCAAAACTGTATTTGTAGATTAGTATGTTAGAATAATTTACCAGATTAAGTGTTTCTTTATTGTGTTTCTGGGTGGTCTACTGTTAGTTTCCTGTGTCCTTTAAATACAACAATGTTAAATTTATGTTTTGGACAAATAAGATTTTATCAATTTAAAAAATAAAGTTAAAAAGCAAACAGTTACATTCTCTCCAGCTTTAATTTCCACCTGTCTCGACATGGTTCAGGAATGAGCTCAGGAATGAAGCCAGAGTGTTTCAGAAGTTAGAATTGTCTATGAGCCGAACTTTACCTTCCTGGTCCTTCAAGCAGAACCTGCAGGGGTGTCTGAAAGATACAGATCCAGCAAGTGAATTAAGAGCAATGGTCTGGAGTTAGCTAGTAGTAAATGCTGAGGGTAGGGGAGAACATATGAAATCTCATGCCTTTTATTTTTTCTTAGTAGCTACATGGTTGAAGGATCCATTTACTCTGCCTAGAAGCATTTTGTCAAGTATCCGGAGGAAGAAACCCTCACTTTTACATATCTAGTTTGATCACAGCTGCAAAGGTGATCAGGGGGCTGGAGCATCTCTCCTCTGACAACAAACTGAGAGAGTTGAGGTTGTTCAGCCTGGAGAAGAGAAGGCTCTGGAGAGACCTTACAGTGGCCTTCCAGTACCTAAAGGGGACCTACAGGAAAGATGGGGAGTGACTATTTACAAGACAAGTAGTGACAGGCCAAGGGACAAAGGCTTTAAACTGAAAGAGGGTAGATTTAGATTAGATATCAGGAAGAAATTCTTTACTGCGGGGTTGGTGAGACACTGGAAGAGGTTGCCCAGAGAAGTTGTGGGGGCCCCATCCCTGGAAGTGTTCAGGGCCAGACTGGACAGGGATTTGAGCAGCCTGATCTAGTGGGAGGTGTCCCTGCCCGTGGTAAGGTGGTTGGAACTAGATGATCTTTAAGGTCCCTTCTAACTCTAACCATTCTATAATTCTATGATCATATGAGCTTCATGTCCTGCACGTATACCCACAACAGTAATATGGTACCATTTATTGCACATATAAATGCATAAATATAAATACACAGCCATGTGTTAAATACAAGTTCTTAAATGAAGCTGAGGTCTCCTAGGAAGTGTGAAAATAACTAGTGTAGTGCACCGTAACACTACCCTTGAGAATGCTTTGGGTTTCAACCATGTCTTTCCTTCAGATTATGCACTGAAGGATTCTGATATTTTTTTTAGTGTTTTTGAAAATGTAAGCTGGAAAAGTCAGCCTTTTACTGGTGTGGAAGCCCACAGTTGCACATGGTGGCCATTAACAGTGCCCTTTTTTGTTGTCACAGATGTCAATCACCCTTTGGTGGAACCACCCTTTGGTCCCAGTAGCTTATTTATTTCACATGTATGCCTACCACACCAAGGATCAATGTATTTCCTGACTAAGCAATGATGAAATGCAGTCCCTGAAATCTGAAGAACAGAAATGCACATTTCATTAATTTTTTAATAAGCTGATATTTGGTAATGGTTGTGCAACAAGGCATTGCAGACATACATAATGAATGTCGAATATTAGATGATAAAATACATAAAAAGAATCTATATAATTTAAGCTCTATTGATAACTGAGTTATGTTAAAAAAAAATCCATGAACAGCAATCATCTTGCATTTATCTATTAGTTTGTCCATGTATCTGTATGGTACTCAGATTGCTTTTGATTTCACTGCACAGAGAATTTCTCATTCATGAAGGAGTACAATCTTATTAAAAATTAATTTAGAAGCATATTTAAAATTTAAACATGTTTATGAATTAGGACTGCAATGATACAAAACTTAGGCAAAAGTTCTGCTAATATATAAAAAGCAGTTGAACGTGAAGATCTCCACTTCCACCTGTTCAGCTGTAAACATTTGTGGTGACACTATCAGCAGAGTAGCAGATCTCTTGAACTAAACACATTAATGCTCTGCTGTTGCTCCTGCTGTGTTTGTCATGAACCATCTGTGCAGGTTTTTGTCACTTTCTCCTCAAGACTTCAGGATTAGCTGGTATTCTAAAAGTGATTTCTTTGGTATGAGTATAAATAGATAAGGAAGAAAAAAAACCCCACACCCTCGTGTCCTCTCCCAGTGGGGTTTTATCTTTCCTCCACCAGAAACCAGAATGTTGAATGGAAGCCAGAACAATGTCAAATCAACCTGAAAAACTTCCAGTTCTTTGTCATCCTGTGACCAGATGATTTTCAAGTTTAGTTTGATTTGGTAAGAACAGCCCACAACAACAGAAGGGGTTGGTTGTGCCAAGTTATTTCATTTACAATTAGCTTGAAAACAGCTGCCTAGACAAAACCAAGTTTGGGGTTTGTATTTGTATTACCTGGCATGTAAGACTTTACATAATGCTACTAACATAGAGTGCCAGGTAGAATGAATAAGATATAGATTTTTATTAGCCGAAATCAATGCCAAAATTTTAAATTATAGCTGAGATATATAAATTTAACTGAGATATATATAACACAATAACTTCAGGAATCTTGGTGTCATATGTGGATTTTAGGTTTGCTTACACCAGCAGCATAACACAAAGGAGTGAGAAGCAAAAGCTGATATCCTGATGATGATTATACAAATCAAATGGTTTCTTGTAAAAAAAAAAATAAAAATAGGGTTAATGCCATTCCAAACTGGAGATTTGGGGTTAGATTTTGTCATTCTGTGTATACCAAGAATTACATTAACTTGTGAGATGCCTTCTGTGGGTTTACCTGTGGCCCCTTTACAATACAAGTTCAAAAGCATTCGAGCAAAATGATTATATGAAATCTGCATGATAATCATGTAAATGCAGATGCTGGGAGATTTTTGTTACTTTCCATGGCAGGTAAGAACTTGGGGTTTTTTTATGTAATTCTGATTCCTACTCTTTCCAAAAACTGTCAATTTAAAGAAGGTTTGGGAAGGGTGGTAAAGTGAGAACAAAACCGTCAGAACAGTCTTATACTGGAATACTCAACTTAGAGCTATCTGAAAGACCAAATAATGTCTCAAAATCATGGGGAACAAGAATAAAATTCCAATTCAGCTTCTTACAAGAATATTGGGAAAGAGACACATAGTGTCTTGCCACTAGGCTACATATCCTAGTGATTAGAGCAGAATCTTCTCTGGTTTAATCAAGCTTTTTTTCCCTAAAAAAGTAGAACTGTTCTAATGAAGAGTGGAACCTACATCACTGTGGCACATATTAGCTTAATTTAACCATAACGTATTTTAAAATGCTCTTCTAAATATTTCCAAATGAGAAATATCACAAACTGAGTTTTTTTTCTCCCCAATGTCTTTCTACAACTGCCTTTTTTTTTTTCCTAAGCTAGAGTTTGTCCTGACCATAATGATCTCAGGTGACATCATGCCAAATCCTTTCTGATTGTATCTGAGGTGACATGACAGTACATTACAAAGTGAAGTAAAAGTTACCACCATTGTGACCTGATGAAACCTAAAAAGAATGTTTAGGCTTTTATATTTGAGATTCTTTTTTTGCTTTTAGTCTTCTTCTAGATAAAAGTAGAATACTTTGATCCAGCAGTTTCGTTTGTTGCTATCCAGCGAATAGTAGGAAGACAAGGTACTCTCTAGAATTTTTCCTTAACCCCAACAAAGATATAAAAACATACTTTGTGGTCATTTTGGTGTGCAAGACTTCTATAACAGGATTTAAATGTATGGTAAAGTAGACCCATTTATACTTTATATTTTATTTAATTTAAAATGAAGCATTTATAATTCTATAATATACATTATAGAAGCATTTATACTTCTATTATTTGTGCACAAATTTATTGTAACTATGAAAAGAAGAAACTTCATTTTAAACCATAAAGCTATAACTGTGTATTTTAATCTAACATAGACCTTTTTCAAGACCAACTCACATGAGTTGAAGGCTGAGCCCTTCAAACATTATTCACCTGAGTGAGCCTACAGGTTTTAATGGGGTGATGTGGACAAGGTGACCATTTCAAGGTCAACAGTGGTTAAAGGACCAGGCCTCAGATATATGCAATAAAGCTGAGGTATACAAACAGTAGAAAAGCTAGAGTAGCTTTAGTCTTCCTAATATATGTTATTATAAAAGCATTTTATATTACCTGAAAAATTCAGCTTTGTTTATCAGTACAGTTGAACCAGAAAATGTATTTAGAACCTTTTTTCTGACCTCATTCAGACTGATTTCACACCAACGTAATTTCATATGCTTTAGCCGTATTACTTTTGCTTTTTCTCATTGTAGACAGTCAGACCTAAACCCTTATTATCCCTCAAAATAAATTGCTCATTATTTTAACAGCTTCCTGCAGTCAGAGCTTCTCAGCGTGTATCACATTTCTATTTCTTAAGTTAGAAATGTAAAGCAATTGGGGGTCTAGCTGATTTAATGTCCAGACTTACTTAGAGGAAGTAAAGATGACTTTATGTTTCTCTGTTCACTGTTGATATGTGGTCTTTTAGCTTGTTCAGCTATATTTAGAAGGAGTTACTGGGCACCATTACTGAGAAGAGAAACAGAAACTAAGGCCAAGACTTGAACAAGATAATTGAAGTTTGAAAAAAAAAACAACAAGCTCCTTTGTTGAACCAGAGCCGTTGTGCTGCTGAGACCTCCTCTGGGGCAGCACAACGCCAATTCTCCTCAACACAGGTTTCGATCTTACTGCACAGGCTTGGATTTTAAACGCATGAGTGGGCAATCTAATCCCTGAAAACAGCTATGTGTGTATTTAATTTCAGCACAGGTAATCCTGTTGAGCTACTGAATGTTTGGAAAGATGCTGAAAAATTGTAATGTTTTGGAAGGTTGAAGGCTGGATGATGAACCACTCAAGAAATTTAGTATTTTATCCCCTAATTGCACAATTTCAGCAGTATCTTATTTCAAGTGTGAAAACTGAATTATAAATTAAAGAACTACAGATGAAAAGGCAGGCCAGGATATTTGGGGGAAGCTGTAAAAATTGAAGACCTCTGTTCCTTACTACTTTTCTTAGAAACCTGAAAATAAAAAACAAATATATATCTGTATCACTTGAAAACATAAATTAAGCTTTTGCATAATTTTGGCAAATCACAGAATTTCAACTCGTTAAATTTGGCATTTGTGTTACAGCAAAATCCTAAGAAAAATAAGGCTACATTTTTTTGGACATTTGATCTGTAAATTGCCTACTTCCTAATGATATAGACTTTCTGAAAAAAATCTGAATGATTTTGAATTTCTTAACAAGTTTCCATGTGAACAATTGTTCTAGAAGAATGCCTTCACCTAAGCCAAATCATTTCTAGATTAACCAAGAGTGAAAGACACCCTTTCCACAATTAGAGATCTATCTTCCTGCCCCTTGTTACAAGTCAAGCCTTCACAAAGGCTCAACTAGCTTTTTAGTCTCATACCTTCAGGGACTAAATTAGGAGCCTTGTCATCTTATATTCCCTCTAAGCCATTAAAGAAACATAAGTAATTCCACAGTATAACACAGGTATTAAGTGATTACAGAAGGAATCCAAAACAACAAAGTTCTTAATGTGAGTACCTGCAGCCAGGTAGGATTAATCCAGGCCAGACGTCGTACAAGAGGATCTATTATTAAATGATGCCAGAATATATCCATAAATTCCAGCTACCACAAAAACTTCATGTAAAAGTCTTTCAGAAATAAATGAACTTTTAACAGAATAAATAATGAAGAACATCATCAGGACTTGATTCTATGTAGCAGCTACTATTTGAAGCAAGAGAAAAACATGTAACAGAAATCTGTACTTTCTCTGCCACAACAATTCAATGTCGGTCTGAGTAGCTGCAGAGTGGATCTAAACATTGTAAGGAATGTATGTGTTGAAAATAAGTGTTGAAGTGAAATAGCTTACTGTATCCACAGCTCTTGAAACATGTATACAACCTTCTCTTTTTAGTTCCACATGTAGTATCTCCACCAGAAGAATTGGTACACAGTATGGAAGAGAATCTAATAAGCCTAACAAAGAAACAAGATTATCTCTTAACTGTTTTAAAGGGATGTTAAGTGCTCCTTCTGCTAAGCACTTAGTGCCTTAGACTTAGTTTCCCACTGATGTAATTTTGTCAGCCAAAGTTAGGATGAGGAAGTGCATCAGTGTTCAATTCCACTTTGGCCTCGTTGTTCCATCTGAGAGCAGGTTAAGTGCAATATTGCTTGTACAAGCTATATCCATATTTTGGCAATATGGTGTATTGATACACTGATGCTGTAGTAGATATGATTGTATGTGTCTCTAACAGATACACCCATAATAAAGAAAGATTAGGGAACAATCTCACGTACTAGACTCAAAATCAACCCTACTGCCTAACTGTTGATTTCCTCTCTGGATTCTGCTTGGATTCTGCACCTGGGTCTCTCCAGAGCAGGTCGCTTAAAGACCTCTTGAAAAAAGTTGTAGGGATGCCACAGCATGAGTTTTGGATCCCTCCATAATGCACAGCAATTATCACAATTTCTACCTCATACAGCAGAACATCTTAAACTCTAAAAAACACACTCACAAAACACCATGGGCAAAGGCTTGATTCAAAGTTACTAGAATCAGTGTAAAATCTTAGATTCCAATGAGCTTTGAAACCAGAAGCCGATCTTGTGTCTTATCCAAACCTTTTCCAGCTTCTGAAATGGATCTGCTTGAGTGGTATAAACTAAAGGATTAAGTGCAGACTAAATCTACACTCGTGCAGACTAGGGGAGGGTATCAGAATAAAGTGGGAAACTGGTGGTTTTCCCAGAAGACTTGTCTATCTCCTCTTCTACCAATTCAATGTGAAGTATTTGATTCCAGTATTGAGTAGAAAGCCATTCTGAAGCAAAAATGAACCAGGCAGATAGTCCCAGGGGCATGATTTTAAACAAGATAGGTTTTGCCAGCCAAAACAAGTAAAGCAAACAGATGAACTCAAAGTGACAACCCTCATGACAGTAACTTCTAAGTTTTGAGAATTAATCATGCTGCATTTTGACAGATCATTGATGAAATCTTTCAGATTTGGCTTGTCAGTCATTTATTAGGTGACATCTAATGAATAGCTTATAAAGTAGACTTGTTAAGTATATGCCTGCTGACAGTTCAATTTAAAAGTGAAGGGTATAGAAAATTCACTCCAAAGCAAGTGTCAGTTTTTCCAAAGGAAAAGCCTACTTTGTGTTAGCAGTCTGCACAGGCCTGGTAGGGGTGTTCCCCATCCGTGTGACCCCAGCTGCCACAGGGATACCAGAACAGTCAGCAAGGAAGAGGTCAAGCACTCAGAGAGACAGGCAACTATTACGAGAGTGATGACATTATCATATTCATTTCCTTATTTAGAAAACATAATTAAAAGATACAACCTGAGGCATTTATATTTGAAGATGCCCCCATTGTCATTTTTTATTTTACTTTATTTACAGACAAGATTGATGAGAGGAACTATTATTCCCATTAATTTAAGATATCTTTTTGCCCAACATAATACAGCATGTAAATGATAAAATTTAGCATAAAATTTACATGAAATGCATCTTTACAAAATGTTTCCTATTGACTTTTGGAACAAGGTCTAACAAAAATCCTTGTTGAATGTTCAAAACCTCAAGGGAAGAGATTAAAACAGATCTAAGGAAGACTCCATTGTTATTTTGATATTAGAATATATATCTCCACACACATAAAAATATAGCATTGCTAAAACAGCACAATAAGACAAAATAACTAATAGAATAACTTAGTATGAGAAAAGGATAAAACACAGATTTTTTTTTTTATATATATTGTGAAGGAATATAGGTTTTGTGAAGAAACTTTACAGGTTTTCATTCGTGGTCTTATAATTTTTTGACCTATGTTGGATTAAGAAATGGAAACATAACTAGATTTTACAACTACATCGCTCAAGCAGGATTTGACTGGATGAAAATGTCACATTCAGAGGCAGCTGGGACTAAGATCAGATTGAGTGTACCCTGATGAGCAGGCTAACAGTAAGAAACTTTCATCTCTCTCCACATGGTCTTTTCCATACCTTTTGGTCATTTGCCTGTTACTTGATAGACTTATTACCATTATGAATTGAGATTTAATGTCCTTCATCATGCTCTAAGAACATGGCATGAGACCAGATTGGTGATAGAAGACCGGAAGTAGAATAAGAGTACTGTAGAATAAAAGGGGCAAATGAAAAATATGGAAGGCATTTCAGCACAGCTTGAACTTTCCAGAAATGCAACAGACCACGAGGAAACACTCATAAAGAGAAACAGATCATCAGAAAAGTACAACTTTATTTTCTTCCTAATATTCAGCTTTATAACTACTAGATTAAATAATTTACAGTGGCTTCCTAAAAGGAAGAGCTGCACGGTTTTCAGACAGTGGTAGGAAGATGTGAAGAACACTACTCTCATGGAAATCATGAGTCTTTGAAAGGTATCTCTTTCATATGAGGAAGGAATAAAAAAGGGAGAAACTTCCAAAGCTTGCATGGCTTTGAAACCACTGTTTCAAATGCCGTGCTGGAAGGTTCAATACATGCAAAAAGTCCTTAATTCTAACAGTGATTCTAGTGGTGATTAGAAACCAAATAAAATCTAAATTTTAATCAAGATTAGAAAAAAAAAGTCTATAAGAAAATTCAATATTATGTAAAAGAATCTTCAGAGACTGATGCTGTACATATAGGTGTACTCAGGAAAATCTACATCTAAGTTTAAAAGAGGCTTTCTGCCATAAGATGGAGAAAAGTATATATTTGGTTATAGATCATTAATCACATCATTTAGAAATACTATTAGAGGAAGATTCTACCTATGAAATTGTTATTTCCTAGAGTAGTTCTACGTGGTGTTTGAAAATAATTAGCCATAATAATTACCCATTCTCATTCTGCACACGAAACCACTGAGGTGACTCGGGAGTCTGCAGGCCTTCCTAGTGGTCTAAGATTCATTTCTGAAGCTTAGTATGCTCAGTAATACTAGCTGCATCTTATTACAAGTAATATTTTCAATATTGCTAAATTTATGCATTTAACAAGTGTTAGAAGTAAGAGTGGGGAAGGACACTTTTTACAAGTTTAACTAGAAAGTTATATCTGAAGTTCTAATATAGATTTTTTACTGCAGACACAGGGATATGTTGCATGAAAAACACGTGCTCAACAGTAGGGCAATAAATACTATCACACAGAGACTCCAAAGCAGTTTCAGCTATTTCCATACCCATGGCAGACTAAAACATGGTCCCCTAAGAAACTACAGATACTAGTACTCCATGACTTTGCAACCTCTGTAATCATTAGCACCATATAGGCTACTGCCGAGTTACACTTCTACATTAAAATTAAGGGTGGTGGTTTACATCCATTAGGAAAGATGTGACTGAACCCTGGCAATTCAACATCATGGAGCTCTACAAGCTCTTTAGATCTAAGTATCTTTGTTATAATGATAACACTTTGTTATAGTGATAACAGGGTCGAGAGCGTTTGGATTAGGAT